>CAUYUJ010014665.1:147268-258490 GCA_963575745.1 Prorocentrum cordatum
GAAAAGTTATGGTTTCTTGCTCTGAACAGGGGGTTGCGCTTTGGGGGCCTCTCCAGGGAAGACGTTGCGAGGATGTCTCGAGAGGGAGCGCGAATTCAGCGTATCCAGGTCACGCAGGGGGGTATCTGACATGGCTGTCCCGAGCTGGAACCACGTGTTTTTTCATGCTCAGGCCACCCAGGGAGATCTCTAACATGGTTGTCCCGAGCTGGAGCCACGTGTTTTTAAATGTCCAGGCCACCCAGGGAGTATCTAACATGGTTGTCCCGAGCTGGCACCGTGTTTTTACGTGTCCAGGACACCAACACGACGCTTGTCCCCAGCACGTTTTGTAGCGCGTCCCCTTGGCACGTCCCGCGGTGCGTCCCCGTGGCACGTCCCCTGGCACGTCGCCTGGCGCGTCCCTTGGAACGTTCCGCGGCGCGTCTTCCTGGCATAATTCCTTGTCAATTAGCCCTGCGGCAGCTACTTCGTGGACTATGTGCTCAGGCAGCTCGAGCTTAAGATCCAGATCAGTTCGGTCAGGACTCGGATGCAACGGAGGACTTGATCCACAACGCTGTAGAGCACAATCGCGGCATGGCACATCGCAGTTCAGCACGGCGCAGCACAGCACAGCCTTCGGCACATTACATCAAGATCGGTACACTCACTCAGCATTGCAACTTGGCACGTTCTTTGGCACGTTCCGTGGCGCGTCCTGTGGCGAGTCCCCCTGGCACGTCGCGCGGCGCGTCCCCTGGCACGTCCCGTGGCACGTCCATAATGCATTGGCACGTTCCGTAGCGCGTCCCCTTGGCACGTCCCGCGGTGCGTCCCCATGGCACGTCCCCTGGCACGTCGCCTGGCGCGTCCCTTGGAACTTTCGGCGGCGCGTCTTCCTAGCATGCCCCCCGTGAATTAGCTCTGGGGCAGCTACTATGTGCTTAGGCAGCTCGAGCTTAAGATCCAGATCAGTTCGGTCAGGACTCGGATGCAAAGGAGGACTCGATCCACAACGCTATAGAGCAAAATCGTCACGTGGCACATCGCAGTTCAGCACGGCACAGCACAGCACAGCCCGCGGCACGGTACATCAAGATCGATACACTCACTCAGCATTGCAACTTGGCACGTTCTTTGGCACGTTCCGTGGCGCGTCCTGTGGCGAGTCCCCCTGGCACGTCGCGCGGCGCGTCCCCTGGCACGTCCCGTGGCACGTCCATTGGCACGTTCCGTAGCGCGTCCCCTTGGCACGTCCCGCGGTGCGTCCCCGTGGCACGTCTCCTGACAGCTCGCTTGGTGCGTCCCTTGGGACGTTCTGCGGCGCGTCCTCCTGGCATGTTCCCTTGTCAATCAGCTCTGGGGCAGCTACTAGTTATGTGCTTAGGCAGCTCGAGCTTAAGATCCAGATCAGTTCGGTCAGGACTCGGATGCAAAGGAGGACTCGATCCACAACGCTATAGAGCACACTCGTGGCATGGCACATCGCAATTCAGCACGGCACAGCACAGCACAGCCCTCGGCACGGTACATCAAGGTCGATACACTAAGCATTGCATTTGCCCGTCGCCCAATCAGGTGTCTTTGAAACGTTGCCATGTCTTACATTTCTATATTCCTTTCCGGGTTCGTGGGTCGATCATGTTTTTCCCGGAAAGGGCTCGAGCCCAGGGTTCTCTTTTAGTGGATTTACCCTCCGGTTTCGACGGGAAGAGGGCCGGCGAAATTATTCTGCGATAAATTACGTGCGGGAAGAGGGCCGGCGGAATTATTTTTGAGGATGTCCCTAGCGAAACGCTTGTTTTTCAGAATTTGTTGAGGATGTCTCGAGCGAAACGCTAGTTTTGCAGAGTTGGGCATGTCTCGAGCGAAACGCTTGTTTTCAGAATTTGTTGAGGATGTCTCGAGCGAAACGCTGGTTTTGCAGAGCCGACCGCGACGCGGAAAAGCGCCCCGCGCGCAGGAATTCCGATGATGTTTCGCGCGTGCCGCGTCCCGCGCGCATGAATTTCGAGGATGTCTCGACTAATTCGTTTGTTTTGCTAGGATTTCTTTGAATTTTTGCAGAATGTCTCGAGCGAAATGCTTGTCTTTCATAATTTGTGGAAGACGTTTCGAGCGAACCGCTGGTTTTGCAAAATTGGGGGATGTCTCGAGCGGGGACCTCGTGGGGGGCCTCGTGGGGGTCCAGAATTCAGAGGATATCTCAGGCGAAATGGTTGTTTTCACGTCCCGCTCGCAAGAATTCCGAGGTTGTCTCGCGCGTGCCGCGTCCCGCGCGCAGGAATTCAGATTATTTTGGCAGGATGTCTCGAGCGAAACGCTTGTCCCCAGCACGTTCCGTAGCGCGTCCCCTTGGCACGTCCCGCGGTGCGTCCCCATGGCACGTCCCTTGGACGTCGCTTGGCGGGTCCCTTGAGACGTTCCGCGTCGCGTCCTCCTGGCATGTCCCGTTGTCAATTAGCTCTGGGGCAGCTACTATGTGTTCAGGCAGCTCGAGCTTAAGATCCAGATCAGTTCGGTCAGGACTCGGATGCAAAGAAGGACTCGATCCACGAGGCTATAGAGCACAATCGCGGCATGGCACATCGCAATTCAGCACGGCGCAGCACAGCACAGATTTCGGCACGGTACATCAAGATCGATACACTCAGCATTGCAACTTGGCACGTTCCGTAGGGCGTCCCTTGGCGAGTCCCCCTGGCACGTCGCGTGGCGCGTCCCCTGGCACATCCCGTGGCACATCCATCGGCACGTTCCGTAGCGCGCCCCTTGGCACGTCCCGCGGTGCGTCCCCATGGCACGTCCCCTGGCACGCCGCCTGGCGCCATCCCTTGGGACGTTTCGCGGCGCGTCCTCCTGGCATGTCCCCCTATCCATTAGCTCTTGGGCAGCCACTATGTGTTCAGGCAGCTCGAGCTTAAGATCCAGATCAGTTCGGTCAGGACTCGGATGCAAAAGAGGACTCGATCCACGACGCTATAGAGCACAACCGCGCCATGGCACATCGCAATTCAGCACGGTGCAGCACAGCACAGCCCTCGGCAGGGTACATCAAGATCGATACCTTCAGCATTGCATGTGCCCGTCACCCAATCAGGTGTCTTTGAAAATGCTGCCACGCGTTACGTTTCTATATTCCTTTCCGGGTTCGTGGGTCGATCATGTAGCCGTTTACCCCCGGATCTGACGGGTCAAGCGCCGGCGAAATTATTTGCGATAAATAACAAGGTAAAGTGCTGATTTTTTTAGAAAAAGTGCGTTTTGTGCGTGCCCGCTCGAGGAAAGTTCGCCCCCCATCTCGGATCCTCGATAAATAACGGGGTCCGCAGACCCCCGCTTTCCCTCGTAAAAAAGAGGGTGCGGAGCGCTTTTCGCAGAATCCTCGAAAAATAACGGGGTCTGGAGCCCCGACCGCGACTCGGAAAAGCGCCCCGCGCGCAGGAATTCCGAGGATGTCTCGCGCGTGCCGCGTCCCGCGCGCAGGAATTTCGAGGATGTCTCGACTAATTCGCTTGTTTTGTCAGGATTTCTTAGAACTTTGGCAGGATGTCTCGAGCGAAACGCTTATTTACATAGTTTGTGGAGGATGTCTCGAGCGAAACGCTGGTTTTCGCAAAATTTGGAGATGTCTCGAGCGGGGGGCCAGAATTCAGAGGATGTCTCAGGCGAAATGCTTGTTTTCGTGTCCCGCTCGCGGGAATTCCAAGGATGTCTCGCGCGGGCCGCGTCCCGCGCGCAGGAATTTCGAGGATGTCTCGACTAATTCGTTTGTTTTGTCAGGATTTCTTAGAATTTTGACCGGATGTCTCGAGCGAAACGCTTGTTTTTTCATAATTTGTTGAGGATGTCTCGAGCGAAACGCTGGTTTCTGCAAACTTGGGGATGTCTCGAGCGGGGGCCTCGTGGGGGGCCAGAATTCAGAGGATGTCTCAGGCGAAATGCTTGTTTTCACGTCCCGCTCGCAGGAATTCGGAAGATGTCTCGCGCGTGCCACGTCCCGCGCGCAGGAATTTTGAGGATGTCCCGTAGCGCGTCCCCTTGGCACGGCCTACGGTGCGACCCCATGGCACGTCCCTTGGCACGTCGCCTGGCGCGTCCCTGGGGACGTTTCGCGGCGCGTCCTCCTGGCATGTCCCCCTGTCAATTAGCTCTGGGGCAGCTACTATGTGTTCAGGAAGCTCGAGCTTCAGATCCAGATCAGTTCGGTCAGGACTTGGATGCAAAGGAAGACTCGCGCGCAGGAATTCCGAGGATGTCTCGCGCGTGCCGCGTCCAGCGCGCAGGAATTTCGAGGATGTCTCGACTAATTCGCTAGGTTTTGCAGGATTTTCCGTAGGAGGGCCAAGGAGAGGCCCCGAAGGCTCTGGGAGCGGCGACGACGACGACGACGACGACGACGACGACGACGTCTCTTGGGGTTCTCTTGGACGGTTTGTAGAGTCCACGCTTACATGATCGACGGGTCGAGGACAGCGCGACGACGACGACGTCGCGGTGGCGGCGGCGTCCACCACGACGACAAAGTCTCATCTTAGAGCCTTGCGTGGGGGGGTCTCTTGGGGTTCTCTTGGAGGGTCTCTGGAGGGTCTGTAGAGCCCACGCTTACACGATCGAGGGATCGAGGACAGCGCGACGACGACGACGACGTCGCGGTGGCGGCGGCGGCGACGACGACGACGACAAAGTCTCATCTTAGAGCCTTGCGTGGGGGGGTCTCTTGGGGTTCTCTTGGAGGGTCTCTTGACGGTTTGTAGAGCCCACGCTTACACGATCGAGGGATCGAGGACAGCGCGACGATGACGACAACGTCGCGGTGGCGGCGGCGGCGACGACGACGACAAAGTCTCATCTTAGAGCCTCTCGTGGGGGGGTCTCCGGGGGTTCTCTGGGAGGGTCTCTTGGGGGTCTGCAGAGCCCACGCTTACACGATCGAGGGCTCGAGGACAGCGCGACGACGACGACGACGTCGCGGTGGCGGCGGCGGCGGCGATGACGACGACAAAGTCTCATCTTAGAGCCTTGCGTGGGGGGGTCTCTTGGGGTTTTCTTGGAGGGTCTCTTGAGGGTCTGTAGAGCCCACGCTTACACGATCGAGGGATCGAGGACAGGGCGGCGGCGGCGACGACGACGACAAAGTCTCATCTTAGAGCCTTGCGTGGGGGGTCTCTTGGAGGGTCTCTTGGGGGTCTGTAGAGCCCACGCGCGGTGGCGGCGGCGGCGACGACGACGACAAAGTCTCATCTTAGAGCCTTGCGTGGAGCGGTGTCTTGGGGTTCTCTGGGAGGGTCTCCTGGGGGGTCTGTAGAGCCCACGCTTTCACGATCGAGTGATCGAGGACGGCGCGACGACGACGACGTTCGCGGTGGCGGCGGCGGCGACGACGACGACAAGTCTCATCTTAGAGCCCTCGTGGGGTGTCCGGGGTTCTGGGGTTCTCTTGGAGGGTACTTGGGGGTTTGTAGAGAGCCCACGCTTTCACGATCGAGTGACGAGGACAGCGCGACGACGACGACGACGTCGCGGTGGCGGCGGCGACGACGACGACGACAAAGTCTCATCTTAGAGCCTCTCGTGGGGGGGTCTCCGGGGGTTCTCTGGGAGGTTTCATGCTCAGGCCACCCAGGGAGATCTCTAACATGATTGTCCCGAGCTGGAACCGCGTGTTTTTACGTGTCCAGGCCACCCAGGGGGTATCTCTCATGGTTGTCCCGAGCTGGCACCGTGTTTTTACGTGTCCAGGCCACCAACACGACGCTTGTCCCCAGCACGTTCTGTAGCGCGTCCCCTTGGCACGTCTCGCGGTGCGTCGCCGTGGCACGTCCCCTGGCACGTCGCCTGGCGCGTCCCTTGGAACGTTCCGCGGCGCGTCTTCCTGGCACAATTCCTTCTCAATTAGCTCTGCGGCAGCTACTTCGTGGACTATGTGCTCAGGCAGCTCGAGCTTAAGATCCAGATCAGTTCGGTCAGGACTCGGATGCAACGGAGGACTTGATCCACAACGCTGTAGAGCACAATCGCGGCATGGCACATCGCAGTTCAGCACGGCGCAGCACAGCACAGCCCTCGGCACATTACATCAAGATCGGTACACTCACTCAGCATTGCAACTTGGCACGTTCTTTGGCACGTTCCGTGGCGCGTCCTGTGGCGAGTCCCCCTGGCACGTCGCGCGGCGCGTCCCCTGGCACGTCCCGTGGCACGTTCATAATGCATTGGCACGTTCCGTAGCGCGTCCCCTTGGCACGTCCCGCGGTGCGTCCCCATGGCACGTCCCCTGGCACGTCGCCTGGCGCGTCCCTTGGAACTTTCGGCGGCGCGTCTTCCTAGCATGCCCCCCGTGAATTAGCTCTGGGGCAGCTGCTATGTGCTCAGGCAGCTCGAGCTTAAGATCCAGATCAGTTCGGTTAGGACTCGGATGCAAAGGAGGACTCGATCCACAACGCTATAGAGCACAATCGTCACGTGGTACATCGCAGTTCAGCACGGCGCAGCACAGCACAGCCCGCGGCACGGTACATCAAGATCGATACACTCACTCAGCATTGCAACTTGGCACGTCCTTTGGCACGTTCCGTGGCGCGTCCTGTGGCGAGTCCCCCTGGCACGTCGCGCGGCGCGTCCCCTGGCACGTCCCGTGGCACGTCCATTGGCACGTTCCGTAGCGCGTCCCCTTGGCACGTCCCGCGGTGCGTCCCCGTGGCACGTCCCCTGCACCTCGCTTGGTGCGTCTCTTGGCACGTCCCGTGGTACGTCCATTGGCACATTCCGTAGCGCGTCCCCTTTGGCACGTCCCGCGGTGCGTCCCCATGGCACGTCCCCTGGCACGTCGCCTGGCGCGTCCCTTGGGACGTTCTGCGGCGCGTCCTCCTGGCATGTTCCCTTGTCAATCAACTCTGGGGCAGCTACTAGTTATGTGCTTAGGCAGCTCGAGCTTAAGATCCAGATCAGTTCGGTCAGGACTTGGATGCAAAGGAGGACTCGATCCACAACGCTATAGAGCACACTCGTGGCATGGCACATCGCAATTCAGCACGGCACAGCACAGCACAGCCCTCGGCACGGTACATCAAGGTCGATACACTAAGCATTGCATTTGCCCGTCGCCCAATCAGGTGTCTTTGAAACGTTGCCATGTCTTACATTTCTATATTCCTTTCCGGGTTCGTGGGTCGATCATGTCCCGGAAAGGGCAAAGGCTCAGGGTTCTCTTTTAGTATGTAAACATAGTCCCCGGTGCCCAACTTGAAGGAGGCCGGCGAAATTTTTCCCTGATAAATATCGAGGTCGAAGGAGGCCGGCGAAATTATTGTTGAGGATGTCTCGAGCGAAACGCTTGTTTTTCAGAATTGGTTGAGGATGTCTCGAGCGAAACGCTGGTTTTGCAGAGTTGGGGATGTCTCGAGCGAAACGCTTGGTTTCAGAATTTGTTGAGGATGTCTCAGGCGAAACGCTTGTTTTTGAAATCCCGATAAATAAATCACAGGGTGCGGGCCGCCTC
Organism: Prorocentrum cordatum; assembly: GCA_963575745.1. Classification (NCBI taxonomy): domain Eukaryota; class Dinophyceae; order Prorocentrales; family Prorocentraceae; genus Prorocentrum; species Prorocentrum cordatum. Next base: position 154,752 of record CAUYUJ010014665.1, read on the forward strand.
AGCACGACCACACCCCAGCACGACCATGCCCCAGCACGACCACACCCCAGCACGACCCCGCCCCAGCACGACCCCACCCCAGCACGACCACGCCCCAGCACGACCACACCTCAGCACGACCACACCCCAGCACGACCACACCCCAGCACGACCCCACCCCAGCACGAGCCCACCCCAGCACGACCACACCCCAGCACGACCACACCCCAGCACGACCCCACCCAAGCACGACCACACCCCAGCACGACCACGCCACAGCACGACCACTCCCCAGCACGACCCCGCCCCAGCACGAGCCCACCCCAGCACGACCACACCCCAGCACGACCTCACCACAGCGCGACCCCACCCAAGCACGACCCCAACCCAGCAAGACCACACCCCAGCACGACCACACCCCAGCACGACCTCACCACAGCGCGACCTCACCACAGCACGACCACACCCCAGCACGACCACGCCCCAGCACGACCACGCCCCAGCACGACCACCCCCCAGCACGGCCACCCCATCAGCACGACCACCCCCAGCACGACCACCCCCCAGCACGACCACACCCCAGCACGACCACACCCCAGCACGACCACTCCTCAGCACGACCACACCCCAGCACGACCACACCACAGCACGACCACACCCAGTCGCACTCCCGTGGAATGTTTCGTGGGGTGTCTCGTGGAATGCCGTCGTCGTCCTCGTCCGCGATGTGCTTTGGTTGAGTGGTTGCCTGTTCGTGGGGTGTCTCGTGGAATGTTTCGCGGGGTGTCGCGTGGAATGTTTCGTGAGGTGTCTCGTGGAATGTTTCGTGAGGTGTCTCGTGGGATGTTTCGCGGGGTGTCTCGTGGGATGTTTCTTGAGGTGTCGCCCAGTTGGGTATCGTGAAAACGTGACCGTGCTCCACATGTCTATATCCCTTTCCGGGTTCGTGGGTCCATCATGTTTCCCGGAAAGGGCTTAGGCCCAGGGTTCTCTTTTAGTAGGTTTACCCCCCGGTTTTTACTTGAAGGGGGCCTGCGGAATTCTTGTGCGATAAATTACGAAGTCGAAGGGGGCCGGCGGATTTCAATTGTGAGGACGAAAGCCATTTTTCGCCACCCCTCACGCAGATCGTGCTCTTGGAATTTTACTGCCTTTAAGGAAACCTCGATATTTCACAGGTGAAGTCCACTTTTTGCCGACATCGACTTTAAACTATAAAAAAAACGATGTAAACGCGTTCGCTCGATAAATAACAAGGTACCGCGGCCTCCGGAACGGCGCTGGGAACGGAGTTTTGGATTCTTGAAGTTGCATAAGTTCGGAAATAACAGAAATCACATGTGTTTTTTGACCCGGACCCCGCCGATCTGCATGAGGTGTGGCACGGAATACCAGAAATGTGTCAAATCCCCCTGTGTTTTTGGACCCTGACCCCGCCGATCTGCGTGAGGGGTGGCGCGGAATTCCAGAAATGTGGCAAATCCCCTGTGTTTTTGGACCCTGACCCCGCCGATCTGCGTGAGGGGTGGCACGGAATTCCAGAAATGTGGCAAATCCCATGTGTTTTCGGATCCTGACCCCGCCGACCTGCGTGAGGGGTGGCACTGAATTTCAGAAATGTGGCAAGTCCCATGTGTTTTCGGACCTTGACTTCGCCCAGGAGGGCCCAGAAGGCTCCAGGAGAGCCCAGGAGAGCCCAGGAGGGCCCAGGAGAGCCCAGGAGGGCCCAGGAGGACCCAGGAGGCTCCAAGAGGCACCAGGGGGCCCAAGGAGGGCCTAGGAGAAGCTCCAGGAGGCTCCAGGAGAGCCCAGGAGGGCCCAAGAGGTCCAAGGAAGACCCAGGAGCCCTCACGAGGGATCGTGGCCCTGGGAGCGCTGACGTAGCGTAATTTACAAGGGATCGTGGCCCTGGGAGCGCGGGTGTAGTGTAATTTTATAATTTGTTGAGGGTGTCTCGAGCGAAAGGCTGGTTTTGCAAAATTGTGGGATGTCTCGAGCGGGGGCTTCGTGGGGGGCCAGAATTCAGAGGATGTCTCAGGCGAAATGCTTGTTTTCGTGTCCCGCTCGCAGGAATTCCGAGGATGTTTCGCGCGGGCCGCGTCCCGCGCGCAGGAATTTCGAGGATGTCTCGACTAATTGTTTGTTTTGTCAGGATGTCTTAAAATTTCGGCAGGATGTCTCGAGCGAAACGCGTGTTTTCCATAATTTGTTGAGGCTGTCTCGAGCGACACGCTGGTTTTGCTAAATTTGGGGACGTCTCGAGCGGGGGCTTCATGGGGGGCCATGTTTTCACGTCCCGCTCGCAGGGATTCAAAGCATGTATCCCGCGTGCCGCGTCCCGCGCGCAGGAATTTCGAGGATGTCTCGACTAATTCGCTTGTTTGTGCCAGGATTTCTTATAATTTTGGCAGGATGTCTCGAGCGAAACGCTTGTTGTTTATAATTTGTTGAGGATGTATCGAGCGAAACGCTGGTTTTGCAAAATTGGGGGATGTCTCGAGCGGGGGCCTGTGGGGGGCTAGAATTCAGAGGATGGCTCAAGCGAAATGCTTGTTTTCACGTCCCGCTCGCAGGAATTCCGAGGATGTCTCGCGCGTGCCGCGTCCCGCGCGCAGGAATCCTGAGGATTTTGAAAGGATGTCTCGAGCGAAACGCTTGTCCCCAGCACGTTCCGTAGCGCGTCCCCTTGGCACGTCCCGCGGTGCGTCTCCATGGCACGTCGCTTGGCGCGTCCCTTGAGACGTTCCGCGTCGCGTCCTCCTGGCATGTCCCCCTGCCAATTAGCTCTGGGGCAGCTACTATGTGTTCAGGCAGCTCGAGCTTAAGATCCAGATCAGTTCGGTCAGGACTCGGATGCAAAGGAGAACTCGATCCACGAGGCTATAGAGCACAATCGCGCCATAGCACATCGCAATTCAGCACGGTGTAGCACAGCACAGCCCTCGGCACGGTACATCAAGATCGATACCTTCAGCATTGCAACTTGGCACGTTCCTTGGCAAGTGCCGTGGCGCGTCCCGTGGCGAATCCCCCTGGCACGTCGCGCGGCGCGTCCCCTGGCACATCCCGTGGCACATCCATTGGCACGTTCCGTACCGCGTCCCCTTGGCACGTCCCGCGGTGCGACCCCATGGCACGTCCCATGGCACGTCGCCTGGCGCATCCCTTGGGACGTTTCGCGGCGCGTCCTCCTGGCATGCTCCCCTGTCCATTAGCTCTGGGGCAGCTACTATGTGTTCAGGCAGCTCGAGCTTCAGATCCAGATCAGTTCGGTCAGGACTCGGATGCAAAGGAGGACTCGATCCACGAGGCTATAGAGCACAATCGCGCCATGGCACATCGCAATTCAGCACGGCGCAGCACAGCACAGATTTCGGCACGGTACATCAAGATCGATACCTTCAGCATTGCATTTGCCCATCACCCAATCAAGTGTCTTTGAAAACGCTGCCATGTGTTACAGTTCTATATTCCTTTCCGGGTTCGTGGGTCGATCATGTTTTGATCTCTCTCTCTCTCTCTCTCCCTCTCTCTCTCTCTCTGAATGCCGCGTGAAGGAGGGCTGCAGAGTGACGATCTCCTCTCGTACACGGGTTGCCGCGTGGATGATTGATGCAAAAAGACAAAATCCCCCTCTCTTGGGCAGTCTTGGCTGCTCTTGGGCAGTCTTCAGGCTCTCCTGGGCCGTCTTGAGGTTCTTCTCGAGGCCTCTTCAGCGGTCTTGGGGCGTTCTTCGGGGCGTATTCGGCCGTCTTCGAGCGTTGGAAGCTCGAGAACGCGAGAAAGCGAAAAACATTTGAACAACGAAATCAAGGATATGGGCCTCGTCGAGCTCTCTCGGGACGCCTCTCGGAGCTCTCCTTGGAGGGCTCTTGGGCTGTGTATTGGCCGTGTTGGGCCCATCTGGGGCCACATTGGGGCCATCAGGGCCGTCCTGGAGCGCCTTGGGGCCTCCCGCTCCCGCTCTGGGGCACAGCTTGGGCATGTCCTGGGGCTCTCTTGGGCCGTCTGATGCTCGTCCCGGGCAATTTTCGGGCTCCCTGGGGCCGTCTTGGGGCTCTGTTGGGGGCCTCTTCGGCGGTCTTGGGGCGTCTTGGGGGCGTCGTCGGCTCGGAGGCCCTGGAACGCCGAAACCTTGTAAAAAACACAAGGAAAGTGGGCCCCGGACCCCCCATGGAGAGCGCAGGCACTCTCCTGGCGAGCTCGGAGGCCCTGGAACGCCGAAACCCTGTAAAAACACAGGGAAAGTAGGCACCGGACCCCCCATGGAGGGCGCAGGCACACCCCTGGCGGCCTGGCCCCCTAAACCTGGGTCTCTCTCTCTCTCTCTCTTTCTCTCTCTCTCTCTCTCTCTCTCTCTTTCTCTATACATATATATATATATATATATACTGCCCCGGCAACCGGGGTTCAGTAAGGAAGGAAATTTAGCCGAGCAGAGCAGTGCTGAATAGAGCATATTAGGAGTAGAGTAGGAGTAGAATGGGGCGCGAGACTCATAACAGATTCGACCCACGAGCCCGGAAAAGGAATACAGTAATGTAAGGCATGGCAACGTTTCAAAGACACCTGATTGGATGACGGGCAAATGCAATGCTAAGTGTATCGATATTGCTGTACCGTGCTGCGATGCTGTGCTGAGCTGTGCTGCGCCGTGGTGAACTGCGGTGCGCCATGCCGCGATTGTGCTCTATAGTGTTGTGGATCGAGTCCTCCGTTGCATACGAGTCCTGACCGAACTGAATTGGATCCTCAGCGCGAGCTGCCTGAGCACTTAGTCCACATGGTAGCTGCCCCGAAGGTAACAAGCAATGGAACATGCCAGGAAGACGCGCCGCGCAACGTTCCAAGGGACGCGCCAGGCGAAGTGCCAGGGGACGTGCCATGGGGACGCACCGCGGGACGTGCCAAGGGGACGCGCTACGGAACGTGCCAATGGACGTGCCACGGGACGTGCCAGGGGACGCGCCGCGAGACGTGCCAGGGGGATTCGCCACGGGACGCGCCACAGAACGTGCCAGGGAACGCGCCAAGTTGCAATGCTGGACGAATGTATCGATCTTGATGTACCGTGCCGAGGGCTGTGCTGTGCTTCGCAGTGCTGAACTGCGATGTGCCATGCCGCGATTGTGCTCTATAGTGTTGTGGACCGAGTCTTCCCTTGCATACGAGTCCTGGCCGAACTGCTGTGGATCTTAAGTGCGAGCTGCCTGAGCACATAGTCCACATAGTAGCTGCCCCAGAGGGAACTGACAGGGGAGCATGCCAGGAAGACGCGCCGCGCAACGTGCACCGCGGGACGTGCCAAAAGGACGCGCTACGGAACGTGCCAATGGACGTGCCACGGGACGTGCCAGGGGACGCGCCGCGCGACGTGCCAGGGGGATTCGCCACGGGACGCGCCACGGAACGTGCCAGGGAACGTGCCAGGTTGCAATGCTGAGCGAATGTATAGTTCTTGATGTACCGTGCCGAGGGCTGTGCTGTGCTTCGCCGTGTTGAACTGCGATGTGCCATGGCACGATTGTGGTCTGTAATTTTGTGAATCGAGTCCTCCGTTGCATACGAGTCCTGACCGAACTGATTTGGATCTTAAGCGCGAGCTGCCTGAGCACATAGTCCACATAGTAGCTGACCCAGAGGGAACTGACAGGGGAACATGCCAGGAAGACGCGCCGCGCAACGTTCCAAGGGACGCGCCAGGCGAAGTGCCAGGGGACGTGCCATGGGGACGCACCGCGGGACGTGCCATGGGGACGCGGTACGGAACGTGCCAATGGCTGTGCCACGGGACGTGCCAGGGGACGCGCCGCGCGACGTGCCAGGGGGACTCGCCACAAGACGCGCCACGGAACGTGCCAGATTGCAATGCTGAGCGAGTGTATCGATCTGAATGTACCGTGCCGAGGGCTGTGCTGTGCTTCGCCGTGTTGAACTGCGATGTGCCATGCCGCGATTGTGCTCTATAGTGTTGTGGACCGAGTCTTCCCTTGCATACGAGTCCTGGCCGAACTGCTGTGGATCTTAAGCGCGAGCTGCCTGAGCACATAGTCCACATAGTAGCTGCCCCAGAGGTAACTAACTGACAGGGGAACATGCCAGGAAGACGCGCCGCGCAACGTTCCAAGGGACGCGCCAGGCGACGTGCCAGGGGACGTGCCATGGGGACGCACCGCGGGCCGTGCCAAGGGGACGCGCTACGGAACGTGCCAATGGACGTGCCACGGGACGCGCCAGGGGACGCGTCGCGCAACGTGCCAGGGGGATTCGCCACAGGAAGCGCCACGGAACGTGCCAGGGAACGTGCCAGGTTGCAATGCTGAGCGAGTGTATCGATCTTGATGTACCGTGCCGAGGGCTGTGCTGTGCTTCGCCGTGTTGAACTGCGAAGTGCCATGGCACGATTGTGGTCTGTAATTTTGTAAATCGAATCCTCCGTTGCATACGAATCCTGACCGAACGGTTTTGGATCTTAAGCGCGAGCTGCCTGAACACATAGTCCACATAGCAACTGCCCCAGAGGTAACAAGCAATGGAACATGCCAGGAAGACGCGCCGCGGAACGTTTCAAGGGACGCGCCAGGCGACGTGCCAAGGGACGTGCCACTTGGAGGCACCGCGGGACGTATATATATATATATACAAATATACGTAGTGGTGCAACTATATATATATACACATACATACATACATACACACATACATACATACATCCATACATACATACATACCTACCTACCTACCTACCTACCTACCTACCTACCTACATACATACATACGTACATACATACATACATACATACATAGATACCACGCGCGCGCTACACGCGCGCTTAGGTCCTAGTTGACTCCGGAAACGATGTCAGATGGCATGAGAACCAGGAAACCAGGAGAGAGGCCCGCCATGCATAGAACCTCTTTCGGCCTGATTGCGGGGGTTTCTCGGAAGTGGCTCTGGAGTCTGGGAGCGGGCGTGGAAAAGAGGGTGGAGGAATGAGAAAGGGTGGAGAGAATGGTCTGTGGACGGTCTTGAAGTGCCCCTTGAGCCATCTTGGCATCTTGCGACCAGCTCGGGGGTCCGACCGGAGCCAGCCTGCCTGGGACGTCTGACATGCTTGGGGACCCGTCTGGGGACAACTTGGACTGTCTCCGAAGGTATTGGAAGCCCCAGATGCCCCAATAGCAGCCCAAATGCAATCTGGGGCGGGCTTGGGCCCAGGGGCCGCCTTGGCCAAAGATTCCGCATGGAACCGAACCCCAAACCTGAAAATCTGCGTGTACGTGGCACGTGCCCCCTGAGCTTCCCGACGTACATCTGGGAACCCCTACGTCTTCCCGCGCGACTTTTTCGAGCCCGCGAAAAGCTCAAAACGGGCCCAAAGGGCCCCAAAAGGCCTTCTTAACGATCCTACTGGACACCGAGATGCCAGCCTCCAGAACGACCCGTTGAACAATGCCTCCCACATGCTGTTGTCTTTCCTGCTTTTCATCTTCCCCACTCCTCGCGATTCGGATGACGGAACCTGCCCCAAGAATCCTGAAATCTATCCACGCGTTGTCGCGGGGCATATGCAGTCCACAATCCGCCCACCTGTGGGCTTGCCACAGAAATGCGCGGCGTGCCAACTTTCTAACTTCTTGACATCTTGCACAACCCGTGGCGAGAGCAACCGCAACAGCAATGGCGACCTCGGCGACGCCAAGCAAGCTCTGAACACCAGAGCAGCTCAAACCTACACGCATCGCCCCGATCTGGGGTCGGCGGCAGAGGCGGCAGCCTTGAGATATTAGGAAGGCACCAACTATACATCAACACCGATCCTGGCCAGGATCACCCTGGGCCCAGGATCGGTGTATACGCCCTCCTGCCTTGGGCAAGAAGGCATATACACCGATCATGGGCCCAGGGTGATCCTGGGCCAGGATCGGTGTTGGTGTCTAGTTGGTGCCCTCCGAAATATATCCGCCGATCCGGCGTGTGAGTTTCAAAGACCCTCAGTTACAGCCTGAGCCTCAGTTCTTGAGCTTCAGCTCTGCTGCTGGGGGGGGGGGGGGCGGGGGGGCTCTGCCGGGGTAGGGGGGAGTGTCGAGTCACTTTTGGTAGCAAGATCGGAGCTCCAGCTCACTCCGGGTCGGCCCCTCGCCCCGGAGAGCTCGAACGCGGGCTCATAAAAAACCCAGCGGCCGCCCAGACGGCCAAAGACGGCCCAAGAGGGCCCTGAGTGGCCGAAACATCGCTAGACGCTCAATATGTTCCTCAGACGGCTCCAGAAGCCTCCAACGTACCCTCCCAATACCTCCTAAGAGTGCCCAAAGACGGAAAATCTGTCCCATTCCCTTAGGAAAACGTGCATTTTTTGCATTTGCGCTTCTTCGGCCTTCGCAGTGTCCAACACGGCCCAAGAGACCCCCAAAACAGGCCCAGAGACTCTCAAGAGGGCCCCAAGTCGGCCCAAGAAGGGCCCAAGACAGCCCGGGAGGTCCCCAAGACAGCCCAAGCGGGTCCCAGGATGGGCCCAAGAAGCGCCTAAGAGGGCTTCCATGATGGCCCCAGAAGGGCCCAAGACGGCCCAAGAGGCGCCCAGGAGGCACCAAAATGGCCGTAGGAGTCCCCAAGAAACCCCGAGAGGCTCCAAGTGGCCCTCAAGAGGCCCCCAAAAAGGCGCCCAAAAGCGCTCCCGAAGGCCTAAATTACCTCCTACACACACCCAGGAGGCCTCCAGGATGCCTCCTGCATGCCCCCCAAGAAGCCCAAAAGGCCCCCAAGAGGCTCAACAATCACCCCCAAGACGCCCCCCCAGGAGGCCTCGAAGATGCGTCGTAGAGGCCCCTCAAGAAGCCCACGCAATTCCTCCAAGCTGTTTCCAAACCACTTAAGTTTGAACAAGCGCGCTGGGGCGAAAGCGTCCTTCTGACAGCGGGATCGTCCCGGAACGGCGGCACCGGCCGGAGGCCTCTACAATTTATAATGGAACACGTAGCAGTATGATCAAGATACAGCTATGGAGCAGGATGCACAGCTAACTGCGCAACATCGATGTGCTCAAAAAGGCGGCAGAACCCTTAAAGTCCAGTTCGATGGAGTCCTCCCCACACGAACCGCCCATAAGCACCGCGGCGATGGAGAACACCCCACACAAGCCGCCCATCAGCACCGCCACACACGTGCAAGGAGCGAGAGAGAAACGTCCCGCGCGGACGCCACTGCGAGCATTGAAGACCGCATTCTCGTCGCATGGACTAGAAGCAAACTTGTAATGTCCTCCTCTCCCCCTCCTCCTTCGACAAGATGGCCCCTGCGACGTAATGCGCAGACTCATCTCACTGCGGGGTAAGGTTGTGCATGGTACGCGCAAGGCCGATGGATGAATAAAGGTTTCGAAGGCACAGTGAATCTTCCAACGCACGTGCTTCAACACACTCTTCTATGCAGTTCGGACCCGCAAGTGCGCTCACCATTCGCAGCCTTCTCTCGCCCCTCGGCGTCACCAGATCCACCCCCTCGCCACCTCGGTGAGCCTCCCACGGGCCGCCCCCTGCCTCCTCGGCAAGCCCACGGGTGCGCCTGGGCCTGGCCCTTGGGGAACGCACTCGTCGCCCCGCGCTGCCTGCGCAGCAGGCGCCCTTCAGGGTTTTGTGAGCCTCTGGGGACCTATGGGGCGGGTCCAGGGGACTCTTCGGGGCCTATATCCGGAGCGTCTTTGCATCCTCGGGGGTGCGTCTTCGGGCGTCATAGCAGCCTCTTGTGGCCTGTCGGGGCCCCTCGGGATGCCTCTTGGGGGCAGTTTGGGCTCTCTTGGGAAGCATGCGCAAGTCCTGGAAGCGTGCCGGAGGCAAAAATGCGATAACGCCAAAGTCATAAGGGATCCTTGGGTTTCTCCTTGGGGCTCTTGCGGGCCTCCTGGGGCGGGCTTGCGCGCTCTTGGGGGCGTCAAGGGCCGTTGGGGGGCCGTTGTGGGCAATCTTGGAGCACTCTTGGATTGTCTTTGGAGCGTCCTAGGCCGCCTTCAGGGCTTCTGGGGGCTCTCTTGGAGCCCCGGGAGGCAGCAGATGTCATCGAAGTGGGCGGGCCCCCCCGGGGGCAGAGCGCGGCAAATAATGGAAAATACATGATTTGGGATAGGTCGGGCATGTCGTCCCACAGGCGAATGTTAGAAGAAAAAATTCACGATAGTTAAAAAATTGTCAGAAAAAATGTCCCCATACTGATGTTTTGACTATGTTTGAATATTCCTCCTGTAGAGGGACATGCCCGACCTAAACCTGATGGACAATACATGATTCGGGGCTCCCGGAACGGTCTTGTAAGGCCTCGTGGAACACTCTCGGGGCGCCTGGGACACAGTTTTGGCCGCTGGTGGCGCCGAGCGAGCCTCCCGAAACGTCAAGGCCGCCGTGAATCACCTCCTCCTCCTCCTCCTCCTCCTCCTCCTCCTCCTCCTCTTCCTCCTCCTCCTCCTCCTCCCACTTCCTCCTCCTCCCTCCTCTCCACTTCCTCCTCCTCCTCCTTCCTCCTCCTCCTCCTCCTCCTCCTCCTCCTCCTCCTCCTCCTCATCCTCCTCCCCTCCTCCTCCTCCTCCTCCTCCTCCTCCTCCTCCTCCTCCTCCTCCTCCTCCTACTCCTCCTCCGCCTCCTCCTCCTCCTCCTCCTCCTCCGCCCTCCGCCCTCCCTCCTCCTCCTCCTCCTCCTCCTCCTCCTCCTCCTCCTCCTCTCCTCCTCCCTCCTCCCTCCTCCCTCCTCCCTCCTCCCTCCTCCCTCCTCCCTCCTCCTCCCTCCTCCCTCCTCCCTCCCCTCCTCCCTCCTCCCTCCCTCCTCCTCCTCCTCACCCTCCTCCTCCTCCTCGTCTTCTTCTTCTTCGTCTTGTTATTCGTCGTCTTCGTCTTATTATTATTCTTAGTATTCGTCTTCTTCTTCTTCTTCTTATTATTATTGTTATTATTATTATTATTAGTATTATTATTACCATCATTATTATTAGTATTGTTATTATTATTATTATAATTATTAGTATTATTACTATTATTAATAACATTATTATTACTACTATCACTATTACTATTACTAGTATTGATGTTATTATTATTATTATTATTATTATTATTATTATTATTATTATTATTATTATTAATGTTATTATTATTCTTATTATTATTATTATCATTGTTATGTTTAGTATAATTATTATTAGTATTAGTATTATTAGTATTATTATTAGTAGTAATATTATTATTACTATTATTATTAGTATTGTTATTATTATTATTATTATCATTATTATTATTAATCCTCTTCTTCCTCCTCCTCCTCCTCCTCTTTCCCCATTCCTCCTCCTCCGCCTCCTCCTCCTCCTCCTCCTCCTCCTCCTCCTCCTCCTCCCTCCCTCCCTCCCTCCCTCCCTCCCTCCCTCCCTCCGTCCCTCCGTCCCTCCGTCCCTCCCTCCCTCCCCTCCCTCCCTCCCTCCCTCCCTCCTCCTCCCTCCTCCCTCCTCCTCCTCCCTCCCCTCCCCTCCCTCCTCCCTCCCTCCCTCCCTCCCTCCTCCTCCCTCCCTCTCCCTCCTCCCTCTTCCCTCCTCCCTCCTCCCTCCTCCTCCCCTCCTCCTCCTCCCTCCTCCCTCCTCCTCCTCCTCCTCTCCTCCCTCCTCCCTCCCTCCTCCCTCCTCCCTCCTCCCTCCTCCCTCCTCCTCCTCCTCCCCCTCCTCCCTCCTCCCTCCTCCCTCCTCCCTCCTCCCTCCTCCTCCTCCCCTCCTCCTCTCCTCCCTCCTCCCTCCTCCTCCCTCCTCCTCCTCCCTCCGCCCCTCCCCCCCTCCCTCCTCCCTCCCTCTCCCTCCTCCTCCCCTCCTCCCTCCTCCTCCTCCCTCCCCTCCTCCCTCCTCCCTCTCCCTCCTCCCTCCTCCCTCCCCCTCCTCCCTCCTCCCCCTCCTCCCTCCTCCCTCCTCCCTCCTCCCTCCTCCCTCCTCCCTCCCTCCTCCCTCCTCCCTCCTCCCTCCTCCTCCTCCCTCCCTCCTCCCTCCTCCCTCCTCCTCCCTCCCTCCCCTCCTCCTCCTCCCTCCTCCCTCCTCCCTCCTCCCTCATCCCTCCTCCTCCTCCTCCTCCTCCTCCTCCTCCTCCTCCTCCTCCTCCCTCCTCCTCCCTCCCCCTCCAGGGGGAAGAGAAGAAGGAGCCCTCTCCACCTGCCTCTTCCGCTCCTCCCACCTTCTTCCTCTCTCTTGTGTCGGCACCGCCCGCCAGCCGAAGCGCCTCTTTCCCCCGTCTCTTGGCGGCGAGCGAGGGGGGGAAGTGAGAAGGAGAAGGCCTTCTCAAAGGCGGCGGGACTTCTCAGAAGCCCTCGCGCCTTCTGAGAAGTTTCCTGCGTCTTCGGGAAAGGCTTAGAAAACTTGCTGGGGAACTTCCGAGCCTTCTGAGAAGGCCTTCTCCTTCTCATTCCCCCCCTCGCTCGCCGCCGAGTCTCCTCTTTCCATGCTGTCTGTAGCCATTTTGGCCCAACCGCCCCGCTATATCGGAGGCGCTGCTGTGCCCTTCCGCTGAAGCGGCGCCGCTTGCGTCGCGCATGTCGCCCTCCGGCCGGGCGTCGGCGCTACATAATCACCGGCGCCGCCGCCGTGCGCTGCAACTTGGCGGGCGCCCCCCCCCCCCGAGATTCGCCCGAGCAGAGGAACCATTTGTTTAATCACGCGCCCCCCACATTCGCGCGGCTGAGATCCGCCACCGTGCCCTTGGAACGAAGTGGAGCGCCCAAGGCTCACAGCTGTGCGGCTGATGCATCGGCCCTCAAATACCACCCTTCAAAACGGGTGAATGTAAACGGGTGCATCTAAATGGGTGAAATTTAAACGGGTGAAAAAGCATGACCCCCTAAAGGCGCCCCTGGCGCCAACCGACGGGGCCAACCGACCGGCGAGAGCCCCGGCACGCTCTGCGCCCAGCGAGCGCCCCGCGAGCGCCGCCGTGGCTCGTGCGCCCCTGTGGGCGACCCAAGACTCGGCGGCGACGATAGCATTGCACGTGTTCGCCCGGGAGCCTTGTCGAAGACATAGATCATCGGCGCACCTGAATGCATGTATTGCTCCCCCTTTGGGCTATTCGCCCCTACCGTCGCCTCCGAGACCAAGGACAAAACGAAAGGACAACTCACCCGTCGAGCGTGGTGCGTACGCTCGGGCGCATGGGAACGCGGACGAACTGCCCGAACGAGCCGCGAACCTTGGTGGTCCCTGGACAAGTCGACGAGCTCTCGAGCATCGCTCTGGACTCCGAGGTCGCGCGCGGGAGCGGGATCTGCCGACCATGGTGGAACACAGCGGGCCTGCAATGATCTGGCACGTCCTGCTTGTGCATGATGGCCTTGTTGAGATGTCGCACAACGTTCGCCCAGAGTCCCTGCACATCTGCCCAACTCACTGCACACACATTGTGGCATCCAGATGCTGGCCACGATGCGAAGCCGTCGAAGACTTTTTGAAAGCGCACTGCGTGCTGATGAGTCAGCAAATTCACAAACGCATATCCGAAATTGCTCGCAGATACGAAATTCGCCGGAAGATACAAGAAATCGAACTGCTCCTCGAAGCCCTTGCTCTTAACCAGATCGACCAGCTCGTCACGGGATAACGTGGTGGGCAGATTGCGCATCATTACCGTGGTCCGCTGGTCGGCGCTCGAGCCCATGTGATCATACACCACTCTTGGGACAAAGGCGGCCGCCTTCGCGTTCAAGGGCGTGCGCAGACTGCCCGACTCCTGTCAAAGAGTGCTACATCCAGCTCCAAAATCTGCACCTGCATGGGACACATCGCTCCGCTGCCTCCGACGTCCCCAGCATCCTCGCCGTCCCGGATTTCCTTTCTGACCGACACACTGGAAAACAAACATGGCGAGTCGATGCAGTCGCCTTGCGTGGGTACATCACCAGGCGCGTTTGCCTTTGTCATGAAGGACGCGTCTCGAGGCATCGAGGCGTTCGAAGAGGCGCAAACAACGTTGTTCGGTACCGGCTGAAAGGAGTTATCAAGCCGTGTGTTATTCTGTCGAGTGGGGGAATAGATGGGAATAGGAGGCATCACGGTGCACACGATTTGGACGTCGGGCCCAGCTGGCTTGAGCTAAACTGGCTACAGATGCGTTGTGGGGGGGCTCTTGGGCTCAACTTGCGGCCTCTTGGACCATCTTGGCGCATTTGGGGGTCCGCTGGGGTCATCTTGGGCCGTCTTGTTGCCCTCTCGGGGATCTCTGTAGCCGTGCTACACAACGGACCGAAATGCGTGTGCGGAAACGAAGCCCAGGTACATAGTTGGGCAAGCCCCCCAAAACTGGCCTCAGGATCCCCTAGAGGCCCACCATAGACGAAGAGGCTTCTCAGAAGCCTGCAGGAGTTAAGAGGACTCCCAGGAGCGCCCAATAGTCTCTTAATATACACACACACACGTTTCCCGTCAGCGGTAAGTCGGCGAACTCCGCTCCAGCGAGAAACTAGAAAGGAGCACTAACTAGCGAATTGGCCGGCAAGCAAAGCAGGGGGGGGGACGGCCCAGAGGAAGAAGGGACGCTCAGACGTCGAAGAGTTCGACGATGAGCAGCCGGGCAGGGCAGCAGCATCCAGGCGCACAGGGGCCAGAGCGCGGTGGGCGGCCGTGGCAAACCACGGTGGCAAGGGTGGCGGGAGGGCGGCTGCCATCAGCTGGAGCTGGCGGGCGGGCGCACTGGGACACCGCGAGCGGCAGAGGCACCGCGGCGCGCCGGGAAGTGGGCGCGGCACGGCGCCGCGCGGAGGCAGGAGCAGCGCGGCCAGATGGCTGGCAGTGACAGGGGGCATTGCGGCATGACCGCCCAAGGGCGCGCCAGGTGGCCAAAGGGGCCAGAAGAGGTGGGGCAGGAGGCGGCGGGCGAAGCGTCCCAGGAGGAGGAGGAGGAGGAGGAGGAGGAGGAGGAGGAGGAGGAGCATCGCAGCGGGAGGGGGGCGGAGGAGGAGGAGGAGGAGGAGGAGGAGGAGGAGGAGGAACATCGCAGTGGGAGGGGGGCCGCGCGGGGCAGCCGCGGAGGGCGGGGAGCACCGAGAGGTGCAGGAGCACGGGCAGCAACGCAGGGCGGCCCCATGGGCGGTGCGTCGTGGTGCAGCAGAGAAGCACCGAAACGGTGCATGGGACAGTGAGTGAGCGACGCGCGTCCCCTACAGTCGGGGCGTTGACCTAAGGAACCCTAAATAAGGAACGAGGCGAGGTCCCTTTTTCCATAAGTTGAACTTCAAGCCCCCGTCGAAAACATAAGGAAAACCTGCGGCAAGCTGCGAAACAATTAAGGAACACGGAGCCCCTCCCCAACGAAAAGGGTTCCTTGTCCAGCGCCCCGACTGTACGTGTGGTGCGTCGCGAGGGGGCGGCGGCGGGGAGCACCGAAAGGTGCAGAAGCCAGGTAGCAACGGTGGGCGGCCAAATGGGGGGTCCTGCGTGATGCAGCAGACAAGCACCGAAGTGGTGCAAGGAACACTGCGCGGGCGACGCGGGTCCCAAACGGGAGGTACGTCGCAAGGAGAAACAGTGAAGGAGGGCACCGAGGAAGTGCCAAGCCAGGTGCGGAGAGGCGCCCAGCCCAAAAGGCCACACGCCTCATGCAAAGCGGTCTGTCGCGGCGGAAGAGGGAGGGAGCACCGAAGTGGTGCAAGGAACAATAAAGGGCGGCGTCGCACGTCCCAATGGGAAGCACGACGCCATGGCGAGAGGGGAGGAGGGATGAGGGCCATGTGTGGAGTGGCGCGGTGCCCGCGGGCGACACGCCCCGTAGAGGTGCCAAGTGCAGCTGGGTGGTGGTGGCTGCGGCGGTGCAGGTGCTTAGCGCCGAGGGCGGAGGCCCGGGGGCGCCGTCCCAGGCAGTGTCAAAGCGGCGGTTGCTGGGCTGGCCGCCTTTATCGCGCCCTCTGCCTTGCTCGGAACCGATAGCCGTGACCAAACTGGACCGAACCGGCCCCAAACGAAGAAAATCAAAAACCGAACCCGACCGAATCGAATGCATTCAGAACCGAACCGGGGGGAACCGAACCGAACCAAAACCGGAACCGAACAAGAACGGGGCGACCCCCGAACCGAACCGACGAGAACCGAACCGGACGTCCCAACCCAGCCCGCACAAGACCGCAGGACGACGACCCCCCTTGCCCACCCCGGAACCCCCTGCAAGACCCTCAGGACCAAGGACCTCGTCGTTGGACCCAAAACGGCTCCAAGATGGCCCAGGAGGGCGCCGGGACCCCCCCTGGTCGGGACCCCCCCAGTCCGGACCCCCCCCTGTCCGACCCCCCCCAGTCCGGAACACCCCCCGGTCCAGACCCCCCCGGTCTGGGCCCCCCCTGGTCCGCGGACCCAGAGGATGTTTTGTCGACAACTAAGTGTCAACATTGTCATTTCCAGTTGAAATTCGACGAAAAATTAAATATGACAACATAGTTTGTCAAATTCGTTAGTTTTTGTCGGCATCTATTGTGTCGAATTGGCAAATTGTCGATAGATTACTAGAAGATGTCGACAGCATGCGTTTTTGTTTATCTTGTTGTGATCCACTTGTTGTCAAAGAGTGGTCACAGTGAATCTGTGTAATTCCACAAACCCTTTGGGCGGAGGTGGTGTTCAGCGTTTTCTGGGGAGGGGCTACCCCCCTGGCCCGCGAGGCCCCTAAGCGGTTCCCAGCGGGAAAACAGGCGCAGGCCTCTTTGGTTGACTCCTGTCGTCGCGATCGTCGTCTTCGTCGTTGCCTTCCTTCCACTTCCTCCTTATCCTCCACTTCTTCCTCCCCTCAATTCCTCGTCCTCCAGTGATGCCAAGTCAGTCTCGGGGGAATGGCAGAGGCGGAGCTGCCACGGTTCGCCCCCTGGGGAGCCTCTTGCAGCGGCGGCGGGGGGGAGGGGGGCAGACAGACAGAAGCATTGCATCCAGGTGGACGCGTTGGCAGGAAGAATACAAGTGACCAAACGTTACTCCAAACGCTCGAAGCACAAAGGTGTGGTCAAACGCCACACGAAGCACTCGAAGCACGCAGGCGTGAACAAACGCCATACCTGAAGATGACGACGGGAGGGGTGCAGCGCTCCCCAAAAAGATCACCTGCGAAGCAAGGGTTCGGGCTCGGGCTCGGGCTCAAGCGAGCTCCTGCCCAGAGGCGAAGCCGACGAACTACTTTTTAGTCAGCGGCCGCGGGCGAGCGCGCCGACGGCGAGTCAGGTCAAAGCGGGCTACGCAGCGACGACTTAGGCGAAAGCAGCGGCAACAGGCCACGCCTAACGCGGCTAACCGAGGCCTCACGCGGCGAAGCCGACGAACTACTCGCTGTTCCAGCTTTCCCGTCTCATTCAGATGTAAGGGGAATCGCTGCTTGCCTTCACCACAGTGGGGGCCAATCCACAAGGAACCTGCCACGGGCGACCCAACCCTGAGACCCCAGGGCGTCCATCGGCGCTTGGTGTTGGAACGTCGCGCTTTCCATCGCAGGACCCCTCGACACCGAAGAAACCAAGGGCACCCTGGAGACAGGCAGGGTGTTTCTTGACATGCGTCTCCACCAAGATGCGAGCAGAACGTCGTTTGTGTTTAAACCGTCGTTTTCGTTTAAACGGTGCAAAAAACGAAAACGGCGAAATCCTCAAATCCTCAAACGGCGTTGAAACAAAACGTCGTTTTTGGGCGTTGTAAAAACGGAGCGTTTCGTAAATGCGAAAACGGTGTGACAAAGTAGAAAAACAACGTTCTGCTCGCATCCTGGTTTCCACTGCAGGCCACTGGGCGAAAGAATCAAAACTTTCGTACCAGGACGTCGGGAGGCGCCGGGGAGCCCCGCGCCTGCAAGGCTCGAGCCTGGACGACCTCGAGGGCCCCTCCGGTAGACAGCGTGCGCTCCTCCTGGAGCTGCCCGCCCACCCCCCAACGGCGGGCGTTCCCGCCCTGACTGGAGGGCCTGACATCGAAAGAGGGACCACTCTCCCGCCCAGGAGCCCCCAGCCCTCCTGTTCCTCCTCCTCCTCCTCCGCCTCCTCCTCCTCCTCCTCCTCCACGTCCTCCTGATCATCATCCTCCTCCTCCCCTCATCATCGGCATCAACAACAGCAGTATCATCATCATCATCATCATCATCATCATCATCATCAGCAGCAGCAGCAGCAGCAGCAGCATCATCACCACAGCAGCAGCATCAGCATCAGCATCATCATCATCCTCATCCTCCTCCTCCTCATCATCGTAATCATCATCATCATCATCATCATCATCATCATCATCATCATCATCATCATCATCATCATCACCATCATCATCATCATCATCATCATCATCATCATCATCATCATCATCATCAGCATAATCATCATCAGCATCATCATCATCATTATCAGCATGGTCGTCATCGTCATCATCATCATCATTATCATCATCATCACCATCATCATCATCGTCATCATCATCGTCGTCATCATCATCAGCAGCATCATCATCATCATCAGCAGCATTATCATCATCAGCATCAGCATAATCAGCAGCAGCATTAATAATGCCAATGATGATGATGCTGATAAAATATCAGCATCATCATCATTGGCATCACCACCGGCATCATCAGCAGCAGCAGCATCAGCATCAGCATCAGCATCATCATCAGCATCAGCATCATCAGTATATCAAACAGCATCAACATCATCAGCAGCATCAGCATCATCAACGTCACCGTCATCAGCGTCAGCATCAGCATCATCATCATCATCATCATCAGCATGGTCGTCATCGTCATCATCATCATCATCATCATCATCATTATCATCATCATCACCATCATCATCATCATCGTCATCATCATCGTCGTCATCATCATCAGCAGCATCATCATCATCAGCAGCATTATCATCATCAGCATCAGCATAATCAGCAGCAGCATTAATAATGCCAATGATGATGATGCTGATAAAATATCAGCATCATCATCATTGGCATCACCACCGGCATCATCAGCAGCAGCAGCATCAGCATCAGCATCAGCATCAGCATCAGCATCATCATCAGCATCATCAGTATATCAAACAGCATCAACATCATCAGCAGCATCAGCATCATCAACGTCACCGTCATCAGCGTCAGCATCAGCAGCAGCATAATCATCAGCATCAGCATCATAATCAGCATCGTTATCATCACCATCATCAGCAGAAACAGCAACATCAGCAGCAACAGCATCATCAGCATCATCGTCAACATCATCATCCGCATCATCAGCATAATCAACATCAGCATCAGCATGTTCATCATCATCATCAGCAACATCATCATCACCATCCGCATCATCATCAGCAACATCGTCATCATCATCCTCACCGTCATCCTCATCAGCATCATCATCATAAGCCTCATCAGCATCATCATCAGCAACATCAGCATTATCATCGTCAGAAGTACCATCAGCATCAGCAGATTCATCAACATCATCGTCAGCATCAGCATCATCAGCATCATCGTCATCATCATCATCACAATCGCCACCATCACCATCATCATCATATTCAGCAGCAGCAGCAGCCTTATCATCATCACCATCATCATCATCATCCTCATCATCATCATCATAATCACCATCGTTATCATCAGCAGCATCATCAACAGCATCATCATCAGCAGAAGCATCAGCATCAACATCAACATCAGCATCAGCATCATCATAATAATCAACATCACCAGCTGCAGCATCACCATCACCAGCATCATCAGCAGCATCATCACCCGCACCACCACCACCACCAGCATCCTCATCATAAACAGCATCATAATCATCATAATGTTCATCAGCATCAGAATGATCATCATCACCAGCAGCAGTATCATCAGCATCAGCATTATCAGCATCATCACCAGCATCATCTTCGTCATCATCATCAGCAGCGGCAAATTCATAATCTTCCTCATCAACAGCAGCAGCATCATCATCAACAGCAGCATCAGCATCATCAGCATCACCATCATCAGCAGCATTATCGTCATCCTCATAATCAAAATCACAAGATTCAGCATCATCATCAGCAGCATCATGATCATCATCAGCATCATCATCACCACCATCACCATCATCATCACCATCGTCATCATCGTCAGCAGCATCATCATCAGCATCAGTATCATCATCGTCAACGTCATGCCATGTTCATTATCTACAAGCTGTCCCGCGGGTTATCATAAAGGTTGAAGGAACACATAGTTCAATATATCGGCAAAGCATTGATCCAATGTTTGGCCACATCGGCATTTCCCATTTGCAGAAAGGCCAGGGGCGGCGGTGACTTACCGTAAGGGTCTTCGATAAGTCGCAGCCATGGGCCGCAAGGTGGATGGCATCCGTAATTAACTGCGGCATGGGTCGGGAAACGGAACACAAATGAATTGCGCGCCGACTGCGCAAACCCAACATCAGAATAGAGCCCCAAACATCCCGCAACGAGCTCGCAAGCCTGAAACTCACAACGCAGCCCATTCCGCCAACCCGTTGGGGGCTACGGCGTGTGAGGCTGCTGCCACTCCCTGCACCCCCTCCCTGGGAGCTCTGTCCGTTCCGTTTGGGGGGAGGGACCAAGAGTGCCCACGGCCCCGACCGCCTCAGAGATGCCCCTAGAGGGTATCCGATGGCTTCAAAATGGCGCCCACGGGCGCCTAGACGATATCAGACAGGCCTCGGAAGAAATGAGCGAACACTCATGCCGCAGTCATCTATCAAGACCCCCCCACACAATGATCAATGTTGGCAATGGGTTGGACGAGCTGCACTTCGACCGTTGGCTTCCCCGCGCGCTCCAACTTTGAGTTACACGACCCAAGGAGGGCCCCAGACAGCTAAAGATGGCAATCATTCGATCCCCAAAGGCGTCCAAACGGCATCCAAATTTTTTCGAGCCACCTCCAAGATGGAGGGCCGGTCCGGAGGCGAGAGGCCCCCGGCAAAAAAAAAACGTATTTTGGCGAAGGACCCAACAGTATGCAGTTGTGAGTTCCACGATGTGAGCGCCGCGTTCGGAGAAGCTCCCTCTGGGGCCACGACACGCGTGAGGGAAGTCAGGTAACAGGCGGGGGAACTGCATGCGGCCGCGGCCGCTGAGGGTTTTCGGTGGAATTCCTTATGCCACAGGAGATTTTTTCCTGTAGGGCCACTCCACGCTGTACCGAGCGTTGCGAAACGTACGCAGCCACGGCCACTGAAGCGTTCGGTGGAACTGGACTGGGCCACGAAACGCTGCACTGCGGGGGGAGACGCATGCGCCGAAATCGTTGCGGCCTGTGGTGGAGCTCCCTACGAGGCCACGAGACGCTGTACTGGGCGGGGGAGACGCACGCGGCCGAGGCCACTGGAGCATTCGGTGGAGCTGGGCCACGAGCGCTGCACTGGGCGAGAGGGGAAGACACATGCGGCCGCGGTCGCTAGGGCCTTCGGTGGAGCCCCCTACGGGGCGTCTCGGTTTCTGGACGTTCCCGACGAAGTTTGTTGATGTTGATGTGGATGCTGATGTAGATGTCGACGATGGTGTTGACGAAGATGGTGATGTAGATGCTGATGTACACGTAGGGTGCTCTTTTGGGGGTTCGGCAGTTCACTGTTGGCTTTGACTGGTTTTTCAATGACAATCACAGATGCCCTTAGATTTGAGCCACGAAGCCCGTGACACCACCCAAAAAAGCAAAAGGAACGCCAAAAAATGAGAAAGACACTTGCGAGGCGACCCAAACAACCAACATTCATCAAAGGCTTTCGGGATCCGAGGCGGGAGGCGGGAGGACGGCGGGCCGACGGGGTGGCTGGCTTTTTCTGGTCAACGACAACCACTGGTGTTCTGATATGTGGACCACGAAACCTGCGACACGGCCAAAAAAAAGGCCCCCCATGAGAGGACCCACGAAACTCGGGAGCCGAGGCGGGAGGCGGAGGGAGAGCGGGCCGAGGGGAGACTGAGTTGTCAATGACAGTCGCAGGCTGCCTCAATGTTGGGCCACGAAACCTGCGATACAACGCTTTCTCCCTGAACCTTGTGTTCGTTTATACTTCCTTCTTTTTTACCAGAGTCGGAAAGATGTTCAGGATCCGAGGCGGGGGTAGTCTCACAAATTTGACAAAAACGCTAACAAAAACATAAGAGAAATCACAAGTACTCGGGCTTAGAGGCGGGGTGCGGGGGGGGGTCGGACTCCTGCCGGGCCCACCCGCCTGAGATGCCGGAAACCATTGCTTGTTGGTCTTTGCTGGCAGGCTCACGGGTCTTGGGACTTGCTCTCGCTTTCTTTGTCTTTTGGTAGTCTCACAGACTGCATGGCCAGAACCCGAGCGACGCCGACGAGACTACCCCAAACAATCAAGCCCCCCCCCAAATACAAAAAAAGGGAGGCTACCAAAAAAATCCAAGGCACTCGGTATCCGAGGCGGGGAGCGGGGGGGAAGGCCGGATCCCAGAAACCGCTTATGTTTGATTACTCGGGTAGCATCACATTATTTTGGTGGGGTGGGGGGGTAGTCTCACAGGTTCCATTAGGATTGGGCCACGAAACCTGAGAGCCTAGAACACCAAATACTTGTGAGATAACGTGAAAAGTGAGACGAGCACAATAGATATACATCTACAAATACATACATATACATATACATATACATATACATATACATATACATATCCATGTCCATATACATATACTTATACAAATACCTATACATATGCATATGCATATACATATACACATACATATACACACATATACATATACATATACACGTACAAATGCATATACATATACGTGTACGTATACATGCACATATAAACATATACATATACGTAAATATATACGCATATGGATACATCTACTTATACACAAATACACGTACATATACACAACACCATGCACACATACAAATACGTATATATAAACATGTACACGCATATACATATATATACATATACATATACATAGGCAGTTACATAGAGTTACACACTTACATATACATATGCATATACATGTGCATAAACATATACACATGCATATACATATACATTTACACATGCAAATACATATACACAGACATAGACATATACACATACATATACATATACATCTACACACATACACATGCCCATATACATATACATGTGCAGATACACATACATATGCATATACATATACATAAACATACATATATATACACATATACATATTCATATACATATGCGTATGCATATACATATACATACGCATAAACATATACAAATACATATACATGTATGTACTGATGAATATACATATAATCATACACATATACGTACACACATACGCATATGTATACATGTGCGTAAACACATACAACCACACATATATGTATATACACATAAGCATATACATATGCAAATACATATATATATATATATATATATATATATATATACACATACATACATAAACATATACGAATACATATGCATATGCATATACATAGGCATATGCATAGGCTTACACATTTACATACACATATACATATACATATACATGTACATACACATATACACATGCATGCACGTATACATATACACATACACCTACATATACACCGACCTATACATATACAAATACATCGGCATGTACATATACATATACATGTACATATACACTTACGTACATTAATATACGTATAACTATATATTTATTTGTATATACATATACTTAGACACACATATTATATACGTGTGTGTGTGTGTGTGTGTTCGGGACCCGAGACGGAGGGCGAGGGGAGGGGGAACGGGCCCCTGAGGGACTTCCCCGCCTCGGACCCCAAGACAACCTCTAATGTCTGGTTTCCGTTCCTAATCTTGTAGTTCTTGTTTTGGGGGGATGGGAGCGGGTTTTTCCTGGCAGTCTCACGGGTTGTATTTAGGGTTGGGGCACGAAACCTGTGAGATTGCACATAAAAAGACTTGTGACACGACCCAAGAAACTAAGCCACGCGCAGAGGGTGTGGGAGGAGGGGGGAGGGTTTCTTGAAAGCACCCCTGCTTCTTACAAGGCGCGGACCTTGTCTATAGATGTAAGGCCGGCGCCTTCTAAGAAGCAGCCTCCTTGTAAAAAGCCCTCCCCCCTCCATCCACCCCCCCGTGCGCACCGCCGAAAAACCAAAAACAAAAAACCTGTCGGGTTCCGAGGCGGACGAGCGGAGGAAAAGGGGAAAGCGGGGCCCCCGCGGGCCCCCCCTAATGGGCTCCATTGGGGCACATATGGGACGACCCAGCAAAACAAACAAACAAAACAACAGCAGCAACAACAACAGAAAATGAGATAACCTATGATATGTATATATACACATATAAAACAATAGTGTATATATATATACATATATCAGAAAAGAATTCGGGATCCGAGTCGGGGGCGGAAAGGAAGCGAGCCCGACTCCTGCTGGTCCTTTCAACCCCGGATCCCGAAAAAAGATGTTTGGTTGTTGTTGGCAATCATCCCACAATCGTGTTGTGTGATTTTCTTGGGGGGCGCGGGCGCGGCAGTCTCGCCAGTTTCATTAGGTCTGGGCCACGAAGCCTGTGAGACGACCACTCAAATGCGAAAGCCTGTGAGATTACCGAAAATACACACAACAAAAAAATGGCTTGACGCGGGGGGGGGCGACTCCTGAAAATCTCTGATGTTGGGTTTGGGTCGCGGTAAGTTCACCAGTAGTTGTTTGTTTGTTGGTTGTTGTTTTCCCAACCATCCTGTGGTGCTTGGTCCTTATTTTGAAGAGACAGCGCCCCGCGTTCCTTCATCCTCTCCTCCTCCTCCTCCCTATTTTTTTGTTGTTTCCCTTTCCTTGTTTTTGCCTTCCGCATGTCTTCGTTTCGGCACACCCAACACAGCGTTTCGTGGCCCCACCAGCAAGCTCCACCGAAGGCTCCAATGGCAGGGTTCGCAATGCGCCACCGCACCTGTTCCAGCACAGCCCTCGCACGCTTCGTGGCCCCATATGGAATTCCACCGAGGGCCCCATGGCAAGGTTCGCGTGGCGCCACCGCAACCCTGTCGGCACACCCGTCCCACGCCTCGCGGCCCCGTAAGAAGCTCCACCCAAAGCCCCAGTGGCAGGGGTCGCATGGCGCCTCGGCACCCATGTCAGCACACCCTCCACAGGCTTCGTGGCCCCATAGGGAGCCCCACCGAACGACCCAGTGGCAAGGTTCGCATGGCGCCACCGCACATAATTCCTCACACCCCTCACACGATTAGTTGCCCCAAAGGGAACTCCACACACACACACGCTTCGTTGTCCAAAACGGAGCTCCACCGACGGCACCAATGGCAAAGTTCGCATGGCGCCACCGCAGTCTTGTCGGCACACCCCTCACACGTTTCGTGGCCCCCTATGGGGGGTTTGACGGTCCCCGTGGCAGGGTTCGCATGGCGCCACCGCACAGAATTCCTCACACCCCTCACACGCTGAGTGGCCCCAGAGGGAAACTCTACCGACACGTTTCGTTGCCCAATAAGGAGCTCCACCGAAGGCCCAAATGGCAAGGTTCGCATGGCGCCACCGCACCCCTGTCGGCACACCCCTCACACGCTTCGTGGCCCCATAAAGGGGGTTCCACCGACGGTCCCAATGGCAAGGTTCGCATGGCGCCACCGCAACTAATCCGGCACACCCCTCAAACGTTTCGTGGCCCCGAAGGAAGTTCCACCGAAGACTCCAGTGGCAGGGTTGGCATGGCGCCACCGCGCCCATGTCGACACACCCCATCACGCATTTCGTGGTCCCACAAGGAGCTCCACCCAAGGCGGGGCTCACAGCTGTGGTAGTCACAATTGTTGGTTGGGTCCTTCGCAATGATAATTGGGTGGTCTCGCAAATTTCGCGGTCCAACCTGGCGGGAACCTGTCACTGACATTGACAAACCAACGCGCTCTCGGCTCGTTGTTCCCTCACCTTCCGCGTCGGACTTCGAAAACCTGTGATGTTCGTGTTCGTGGTAGTTTGCCATGTTGCTTTATTATCAAACATCATGTGGCGTTGGATCCTCGCGTTGAAAAGACGGTTCCCGCGTCCTCCTCCTCCTCCTCCTCCTC
Organism: Prorocentrum cordatum; assembly: GCA_963575745.1. NCBI lineage: Eukaryota > Dinophyceae > Prorocentrales > Prorocentraceae > Prorocentrum > Prorocentrum cordatum. Next base: position 180,814 of record CAUYUJ010014665.1, read on the forward strand.
CACCTCCTCCTCATCCGCCTCCGCCTCCTCCTGCTCCTCCCCGTCCTCCTCCTCGTCCTCGTCCTCATTTTCCTCTTCCTCCTCCTCCTCCTCCTCCTCCAACACACCCCTCCTTTCCTCCACCTGGTCCTCCTGTCACCCCCGCGCTTGATTTTTTGTTGCAGGCGCAGAGGCTGCCCTGCGGCACGGAGGGAAGGGAAGGGAAACAGAAAGCGGGGGAGGGGGGGGTCGATGGGGCGCGCGCGCCCGAGCGCGACGCCGCGAATTCGCAAATTAATCCCGCGCCCCAGGTCGCACGGCAAGGCGCTCACGCAGAGCAGCCCGCCACTCGGCGCCAGCGCCCCCTTGCGCGCGCCGCCGGGAGCAGCAGGAGCGCGGCTGCCCGCGGCGGGAGGACTGAAACGCGCCCGCCACAGCGGGCGGCTCGCGAAGCGGCCCCACCGCGGGGCCCAGCAGCCGCAGCGCAGGCAGGCGACCCAGTCGGGCCCCTGCGAGGCCACGTGCGCGCGCCACGCGCCACTGGCGAACAGCGCCTGCGCCTCTGCGGCCCGTCCCCGCCGCAGCGCGGGTTCCGCGGCGCGGCCTGGGCCGCAGGGGTCCGCTGCGGCGGCCACGGCGGCGGCCGCGTCCGCAGCCACGGCCGCGTCATCCGCCGCCTAGGGATTCCGCCTCCCCGGACGCCGGCGGGGGAGCGGCGCCGCCGTCCAGCTCCGCTGCGCCCGGGGGCGCCGCGGCCGTCGCTGCCGCGCCTGGCCTTCAAGGCCGCCAGCTCCACCTCGGCGAGCATCTCTGTTTGCAGCACCTGAGCGCGCGCAGGACTGAGCATACCCTCTCTTTCGGGCACCCCTGGCCCAGTCCGTCTCCAGCGTTTCGGCGTGTGGTTGGCTATCCTCTTCAGGACCTACCACACCCAACAACACGGGGCAGGCCGACGCTGTCACGAACGGCACCTCTGTTTCCGACCGCGCGAAAGCACCACGCGTGCCTTTTGAATGCAAAGATACACCGTGTCTGGCTGTATTCTGGGACTCCTTCGTCCAAACAAAAATTGCCAGATGAGGTCAAGCCAGGCTCTGAGAACCTGCTGTGGCCTTCGAAGAAAGGGGGAAACAACTGTCTCCTCTTCGTGACACCGCCGGCAGCCGCGGCTAAGCCGGGTGCCTGCCCCGTTTTCCTTGAGCGGACTCTCACCACGGCCCAGGGGTGTGAGCCATTTGACCCCTGCATTAGGCGCTCGTGGATAATCTGAGCGCACCTGCGAAGCCCCCTTTATGGTAAAGCCACCATTGCTACCCCTCTGACTGTTGGGAAGAAGGCCGCACCACCGAAGACGAGTTCCTGGAGAGACTTTCGGCTGATATACAGTCATTCGCCAAGCATATCCGCACTAGTGCAACATGCAACACATTATTTGCACACCCGCCTCATGCCCGCCTGGCAACGGCTAAGCCGCGCCAGGGTCGCTGAAAAGCAGTTGACTGCGCAAATTCCTTTGGTTCCGTTTCTGGTCTAGGACTGAGCATACCCTCTCTGTCGGGCACCCCTGGCCCAGTCCGTCTCCAGCGTTTCGGCGTGTGGTTGGCTATCCTCGTCAGGACCTGCCACACCCATCCACACGGGGCAGGCCGACGCTGTCACAAACGACACGTCTGTTTCCGACTGTGCGAGAACACCACGCGAACCTGTTGAATGCAAAGATACACTGCGTCTGGCTGTAATCTGGGACTCTTTCGTACAAACCAAAATTGCCAGAAGATGTCAAGCCAGGCTCTGAGAACCTGCTGTTTTGGCCTTCAAGAAAGGAGGAAACAACTACTTCACATGGTTCGCTTGCGTTCCCCACCCAGCACAGCGCTTCATGGCCCCATAGGGGGCGCCACCGAAGGCCCTCGCGGCGGCGCCCGCACGCGCACCCCCCACTCAGCACAGCGTTTCGCGGCCCCATCGGGAGCCCCACTCAAGGCGATGGCCCAGGACGCCAGCGGGGCAACGTGCAACACTACAGCGGTAAAGCCAACCAAAGATCACACGAAACTTTCGCCGCCCTCTCCCACGATGCCAATTCACCAAATCCCTGCCGGCCTCACGATCCTGAGCCTTGCTTCTGCACTAACCATGCCCGCCCTGCAGACTAAATCGCTTCAAAATACATTCGAGTTGCATCCACGGTCGCCCCGATGGTCTGGCTGGTTTCAGCCGTCTATCCCGACTGTCCAACTGTCAAAACGACCCCCCCCCCCAAAAAAAAAGAGGCGACCCGACAAGCCAAGTCGCAATCGGGCAATCGCGCTACATGTCCAGCCCGCCACCACGTTTTCATGAAGCGTTCATGCCCCTGGCCCCTCACCGCGCCATCACAGGCCAATTGTTCCGCCTGCCCCGTCGCTCTCTGCGCCACTCCCGCACGATATTCCTCCTCAGCGCGCCCGACACATGTCATCCTCCGGACCGCGGCCTTTCGCGCGGCACGAAGTCTCCACAATTGTTCCACTCTGGGCGCCCACGGCCCAACATCCATGCCCCTGCCAATGTGCCGTTGACAAGTTGTAAACGCTCTTAAATCACATGATCCCCGTCGTCGACATCCGCTTCGACGCTCAATAAGTGGTCCGCGCTTTCGCCGCGAAGCGTTTGATGCAGTTTGCTCCTGGATCCTGAAGGCGCAACTTGATCCCCCAAAACTGAACATCATTCAACTGTCATCACCACAATGGCCAACCCCACTCAATTGGGACTCGCCCTTGCTGGAAGTCCACCCCGTCCGTCTGCGCATGGCATTATGTCTGGCCCAGCGGCAGCACCTCGCCAAACATGGCCCTTCGGAGCTAGCGCGCGATCGAAAATGGATGGGGCGGGAAAGGAGGGAGCAAGGCCGGTGCTCACAGCGGGAAAAGCGGGAAAGAGGGAGAGGAGAAGAATTTGTTCGGGAGAGGGGGGGCGCGGGCGGAGGCGCCGCTCCAAACGCGCGACAGGTGGCCCACATTGGGCGGGCCAGCCCCGCCGCCCCGCAAAAAAAGCAAGTGGATGGAAAAGAACAAAAGGCACGGGAAACCGAACACCACGCTGAAGCCGATGGACGGCCAGAACACAGCATGACGACCTGCAAGTGGCTAGCGCCTGCGAAGAGCACCTCGTCACCCGCGAAGCCGAACGCGACAAACGGCGCGCTCAGGACGGCCGCGCCGAAGGAGAAGCAAACACCGATCAAGAGCATCGCGGGCCCGCGCCGATCGCATCCAGCGCTGCCAACACCCCATTCTGCTGCCGAGTACTGGACGGGTTGCACAAATCACGCACGCCACCCGCGTCCACCAGCACCGTCTCGCCGAAATGAAAACTCTCCATAGGACCTGCTTGGAGACCACCGTGAGCTTGCCGACCCCACCGATGACCACGGCCTCCGCGACCACCACGTAACGCCTCATGAACTCTTCCAATGGCCACGAGCAGTGACCGCACAAGTCCAGGAGCGAGATGCCGCCGCAGCTGTCGTCCGAGCCGCTCCGAACCCTTCGAAGGGCCCGCACAACGCGATTACCACCTCTTCCGCGATGCAGAACGGCCCCGCCAGAGGACAGCCCAAGCGAACCGAAACTCCGCCCGAGCGCATTCTTGAAGTTCTTCTGCGCATCTGCAAAAGGCTTGAGAAGCTCCGCAAGCAAAGCCTCCACGTTTCCACCGCCGGCGCCATCACGCAGGAGAGCGCAACCAGCGCCGCCACGACTGCCAGAACCCCCAGCAGCAACATTTGACGCCGCCATAGGGCGAGATGCAACAGCCCACGCCGCAGTTACAATGCGCATCATCAGCATCATCATCAGCATCAGCATCATCATCATCAGCAGCAGCAGCAGCATCAGCATAATCATCAGCATCAGCCTCATCATCATCAGCACCAGCATCATCATCATTATCATCATCATCAGCATCAACATCATCATCACCACCCGATGGCTCTCGAAGAACTCAGCCTCGGCCACCTGGCGGGGTACTGAAGGCGCAGGGAAAGCAAGTACCGGTGGAAGCACACCCGCCTGAGCACCACCATCAGCCACACGGTTTTCACAAGTACAGTCGGGGCGCTGAAGAAGGAACCCTTTTCGTTGGGGAGGGGCTCGGTGTTCCTTGATTGTTCTACAGCTTGCCTTAGGTTTTCATGAGATTTCCCATGGGAGATCGACGTGTAACTTCTGGGGAAAAAGGGGCCTCGTTCCTTATTTAGGATTCCTTAGGTCAACGCCCCGACTGTACGCGGCACCCTGCGCAGCGGGCCAGCCGACCACACGGACCGCGGCCTCCACTCCAAGGATCTTCGGCGCCACGGCCAGAGCCATCACCGCCTCCGCGGCGACGACCACCAGCTCCTCGCCCAAGGCCACGTCCAACATCGCCATCTCCACCGTGTGCACCGTCGTGGCCCTCACCAGCGCCCCCATCGGCAGCACGAGCACGAGGCTGGCGCGGCTGCCGCAAGAAAGAAGTCCCCGCCATGCACGAGGGGTGCAGGCGCCCCCTGCCGCTGCGGGCCACACGCGGTACTGCTCCGCGCAGCCCTTCCGCGCGCAAGCGCCGCGCGCGGAGGGCGCGCCCAGATTTGTACCGAGCACGCACTGCAGTGCCTGGCCTCTTGAGCCCAGGTGCCCCCTGATCATCGGGACATGGGTCTGCAGCAGGCCTCGCAGTGCCAGCAGCTGATCGCGGAGGCGCGCTCGAAGGAGTGGCGCCGCAGGGGGAGCGCCGGCAGGCTTCCGCACGAACTTGTGCTTGATTTTGCTGATGTTCTCCGCCTGGCTGATGCGCAGATGGGCCTGTCGTCCGCCAGCGGCATGCTGCTCGCGCCACGCGACGCGCCCGAACAGAGGCATCGCGGGGGGCAAGAAGCAAGTGTGAAGGGTGGAAGCCGCTCCCTTAGGAAATGCTTGGTCGAAACGGCTAAAGAGGGAGAGGAGGAGGCGGAGGAGGAGGAGAAGGAGAGGGAAGAGGATAATAACAGTACCACGTTCCTCAATTTCTTGTCCCAGCCATGATCTCGGCATCCACGAGCCTCGAGGGGTCGGCGGCGTGGCGTAAGCCAGTGAACCGATGCGGAGCATCGCTCTGGCTCCACGAACCTCGACGCGATTCCCCCGTACCCTACGAGAGGGAGCGGACGATGACTGTGGATGATGGTGTCGGGAGCGGCCAAGAGGGGGGCGTCCAAGAGGGGGTGGGGCGCTAGTCATGGCCAGCGGCACGTGCGCGGCCCAGGGGGGGGGCCAGGAACGTCTCGACATAAGAAGAGGCGCCATGAAATCAATATGTGGAGATATCATGGCCCCCGCCATGAGATCCACCCCCACCTAGTCATCACCCCCCTCCGGGCCGCCCCCGATGGTGACGATGAGGAGAAGGACGGCACGCACCAGGGCCGAAGTCTCGCCGCCTTTCTTGCCCGGGAACGGCTCGATCTCCTGCCCGTCCTTCTCGGCCTGGGCAATCCCGTGCCGCGGTCCCGCCCGTGGAGGCCTCCCCAGTGGGGTCCGCGTCGGCTGGGTCGGAGGCTCGCGCCGCATCGCCGATGCGTCGCTGACGCATCGGCGATGCATCGGCGGCGTCGGCGGTGCATCGGCGCCGTCGACGCGGAGAGAATCGGGCCCCACATCCTGCCGCATAGAAGATGCGTCGGCGAGGCGGCGCGATCCTCCGAGCCCATCTACTCGGATCCAATGTGGGAAGCCATCTCTTGGGCTACAGTGCGGGCGCGGCCGCAAGAAACCCTCGCAAGAAACCCAACCCTGAGAACCCGTGCGCGAGGTGCACCTGAGGGGGAATCCGGAGCACCCTGAACGCAGCAGCTCCCTCAACGGGTGCGGGAAGTCACCGCGCAGCGCGACGAGCGAAGAAACCAAGGACACCCTGACGAAAAGCAGATGGCTTCTTGATACGCGCCCCCACTGCACTCCGCCCGATCCTGCGGCCGAGAGGTCCCCTTGCGGGAGGAGGAAGCCGGGAGCTCTACCATCGCGCTGCAACACGGAGTGCGAGCGCGTGCGCCTGCGCGCCTTGGCCTGCACTGCCTGCCTCTCTCATGGGCCTGCAGTCGAATCTGGGACGGAAGAGCATGTTTCAAGAACATGAGAGCCTCCGCTGGCCAAACTGAATAGCATTCGACGGCGACCCCCCCCAGGATGCACGGGAACATCGAACAAGCACGAAGAATGTTAGGGTGCCCTCCCCGAACCGACCTCGATCTTATACCTTGGTCCCACTGTACCGGACTTAGCACATCGCCTCGAGCAAAGCGCCCTGGCCTGATTACTGATCACGTGGGCCGTTGCAGCCTCATTCGCTATTGTCTCCACAATGCTGCGCTGCGCGCATCTGCTTCGTTCGAGCAACGGACCCCGCAGACAGAACTGTCCATGTCCCTTCTTCTCTTCTGCATGCGCACCCTTCCCCATCCACCTCCTCCTCCTCCTCATCATCATCATCAGCATCATCATCAGCATCATCATCATCATCAGCATCAGCATCATCATCGGCATCATCATTATCGTCATCATCAGCATGATCATCAGCAGCATCAGCATCAGCATCAGCATCAGCATCAGCATCAGCATCAGCATCAGCATCAGCATCATCAGCATCATCAGCATCATCAGCATCATCATCATCATCATCATCATCATCATCATCATCATCATCATCATCATCATCATCATCATCATCATCATCATCTGCAGCATCATCATCATCATCATCATCAGCATCATCATCATCGTCAACATCAGCATCGTCAACATCATCAGCAGCAGCATCACTCCATGCTTCTCATCTCCCCTCCTTCTCACCCCATCCATACATCCTCCTTCCCAAATTCAGTCTCTCCCTCTCTCTCTCTCTCTCTCTCTCTCTCCCCCTCACTCCCTCTTCACATCTCCCATGTAATCCCCGCCCTGATCCATCACCGCTCCCTGTGCACCCCACCTTCCTCCCTGCTCCTCGCTCCTGTCACTTCTCCGCATTTGCCCGCCTCCTTAACTCACCGCCTCCCTCTCCGCATCCTTACCCTCAACCTCCGTCGCTCTTCCCCTTCGCATCGCCAGCCCTTCCCCCTCGCCGTCCCCCCTCCGTCGCCAACCGCCCATCGCCCCTATCCCTCCCCGTCCTTCCCTTTCCTTCTCCACGTCGTCGTTCTCCTACGCCCTCGCATCCCTCCTCACCATGGCATAGCGCCGCGCACACTCGTCCGCCCCAAGAATGCACAACGATTGCACACGAAATTAGCGCCGCGCACTCCCGTCGGCAACATCGATATCTGACAGATATGGAGGGCGCGTGTCTTCCAAAGGGTGGTCCCTGCCCTAACGCCGAACACGCCCGTCTTAGGGCCTTCGAGCACCTAATATGGAAGGCAGTGTGCTTCAAAATGCGTCTCTCGCCGTAGCAGCGCGCACGTCCGCCCCTGAAAGTGCCTGACAGCTTCACACGGATGAAGCGCAATAATACCTCTTCAAGATTGGGCTCTCGCTTGAGACGTTATCCTGTCCGCCACCGTACATCGAGGCACGAGGTGGGGTGCCCTCAGTTCCCTCGCAGTCCCCAACCCTAGATCTTGAAGATTGTCCATGCTAACTTGAGGGTCCAAGGGCACAGGTCCACGTCCTTCTCGCAGAACTTTGGAGCTAGTGTCGCGACGCTTCGAGGGGCTAGAAGGGCGCCCAAGGCAGCCAAAGAGGCCCCCCCAAGGCCGCCCCAAGACGGCCCAAGAGCCCAAAGTGGCCCCCGAGACAGCCCCAAGGGGAACCCAACGGGGGGAACATGAGCTGTCACGTTGAGCCCTCCGCCCCCAAGATGGCCCCAGGATCCCCCGAGAGGCCCCCGAGGCGTCCCTAGGCGGCCAAAAGAGGCCCCCAAGAAGCCCCAGGAAGGCCCAAGGAAGCCTCCAAGAGCCCCCTCAAGAGCCCTCCGAGGGAGCATCATCAGAGACCATGATATGCATCCGAGAGGCCTCTGCCCAACAACCAAAGCACGATGGCGGGATTGGCCCACGGCCACTCGATTGCATGTGACGTCGGATTGGGAAACGTGAAACTGTTCAGATGGCAAAAGGTTCCTTTTGGGGGGGGCTCTGGCATGATGCACCCTCTGATGTATGTCAAAATTGAGCTCTCGCTGTGACCCTACCCTTGGGTCGGGCATGTCCTCCTACAGGCGGACCTGAGAGGAATTATTCACTGCGCGGAGCCCCCCATATGTGCATCTATTCGCGTGGACCTGTCCGCACTGAGTGTGGAGGCGCAAGAGTTTTCGAATATAAGCGGGCTTGAGTTGTAACGGTCTGGTCATGAATCTAACTGCGAATGAGTTGGAGTGTGAATGGGTCTCAATAAAACGAGCGCGTCTCTGCTTCGTGCCCCAGGAGAGGCCCAATCTATAGGAATCGAAATACATAAATCATTGCGGATTGGAGCCACGAGAGAAGGGCAATATATAGGAGCACGCGTACAACAACAAGGACTCGTGGCCCAGGGGAGGCCCGATATAAAGGAACATACGTAAACCAGTTAGGATTGTTTACACCGGAGCAGGACAAGTTATAGAACCATACCCATAACATCAAGGATTCGTGCTCCAGGGTGAGGCCAAATCTATAAGAGCATACGTAAAACACATGGGATTGGAGCCACTCCTGTTGCCTTCTGAGGCCTTCTGCTCCTGCGGCCTCTCGGGGCCTCTTGTTGCCTTCTGAGCCTCCTGGCGCGGCCTGTGGCCTCCTGGGGCCTCCTGTGGCTTCCTGAAACCTCCTGGAGCTTCCCACGGCCTCCTGGAGCCTCTTGGGACATCCTGTAGCCTCTTGAGACTTCCTGTGGCCTCCTGGTGCCTCCTGGAACCTCCTGTGGCTTCCTCGGGCCTCCCGGAACCTGCTGGAGCCTCCTGTGGCATCTTGGGGAAAATGTGTGCCCACGAATCTGGCCACCAATACAGGCAAACCGCTCGAGGCATCCTCATAATCTGGGGTGCGACAACCAGCGCCTCGAACGAGACATCATCAGAATCTGCTCCGAAAACGAAGGATGTTCGCGATCAAAACAAGCAAACCGCCTGAGACGTCCCCGCAATCTGGGCGCGAATGGAGGCCGTAAGATACATCTGGCGGCCCCCCCTTAGGAGGAGCCTCGCACGAGACATCCTCAACATCTGCTCCGAAAACGAAGGATGTTCGCGACCAAAACAGGCAAACCGCTCGAGAGATCCCCGCCATTTTGGCGCGAACGGAGGCCGTGAGATATCCCTGGCGGCCCCCCTTAGGAGTGCTGAAACCAGCAAACCGCTCGAGGCATCCTCAGAATTTGCTCCGCCATCATCAACAACAACAACCACAACAACAATAACAACAACAACAACAACAACAACAACAACAACAACAACAACAACAACAACAACAACAACAACAACAACAGCATCATCAACATCATAATCGTCGTCGTCATCATCAACATCATCATCATAATCATAGTCATCCATCATTTACCATCACCATCATACTCACATCATACTCTCACTATACTATGGCCATCATCATGACACTCACCAGCCTCGTCTAGTGCAGAGGAGGGAGGGGAGCGATGATGATGAGAGGTCCGGCGCGGTCAGATAATAAAAAGAACCCCATCCTTTGGATATGGGGGAAAATGTGGAATAGTCCACAGAAACCAGAGGTGGTCAAACAAAGAACCGACAAAAACATCAGAAAACTGGAGGGGGACATGACCGACTTAAGCCTGCCCCATGTGCGATCACTCGACCGGAGGAGAAAAAAAAGGAGAGCTCGCACGAAGGGCACGCCGAGGGAGCGTTCGCACCTCGAGGGGGGGCCGCTTCCCGGCTGGACAGGCGGGCAGAACGCCGGAGGCGGGGGCCCAGGGTGGGAGAGCACGCTGCTCCATGCTTGACTTCTGTCGGGCGTGTCCCCCTACAGGAGAATTTTCAACGAAACATATAAAATACCACAAACAATATTCAAACAAAAAAAACCAAAACATATGCAAAACATAGCCCACAGACTATTGTTAGACTAATTTTACTATTTTGGAGGGTATTTTTATTTTTCGTCGAAAATCCCCCTGTAGGGGGACAGGCCCGACTTAATGCTTGCCGCGTCCTGGCCTTCCTCCTGTCCCTCGCCCGCCTCGCCCCAGGTCCGCCCGTTCCTCCCCGCCCCCCCTTGCTCATCGCTGTTCTCTCCGAGCACTCCGGAACCTCCTTCGCTCGTCGACGGATGGCCTTCGCAACGGCCTGTCCATGATGCGTCCTCGCTGGGCAACTCGCTCGCCCCGCGTCCCTGGGCCCAGGTCGGGCATGTCCTCCTACAGGCGGATTATTTAATCGCTTCGCTCATTCCGCCGGCCCGTTCTGTGCCATCGCAAGCGTTTGCTTGCGCGTTCGTGGCCTCTTGGAGCCTCGGTGGGGCCGTTTGGGGCCTCTTGGCGCCTGGTTTTAGGCCTCTTGGAGAACTCGGGAGGCCTCCAGGGGGCCTCCTGAGCTCTCGTGACGGTCTCTTGGGGGGCTTTCGGCGGGCTCTTGGCGGTATTTGTTGGTCCTCTTGGGGCCTGGGGCCTGACGTTGTTGGTCCTCTTGGGGCCTCACGGGAGCTTATTGGGGCGTCTTGGGGGTGTCTTGGAGAGTCTCTTGGGGCCTCTTTCGGGGTCCTGGGCGCCTTCTGGGGCGGAGGGCTCGATTTTTCAGTTCTCGGTTCCCTTCTTGAGCCCCTCTTGGGCCCGTCTTGGGGCCTCTTGGTCCGCCTTGGGCAGCACTTGGGCCGTCTGGGGGGCGCTCTTGGGCCGCTCCGGGGCCGTTTTGGGAGCCTCGCGGGCCGTCTTGGAGCAGTCTTGAAGGCCTCTTGGGCCCTCTTGGAGCGTCCGGAAACGAAAAGGCCAGAACGCAAAAAAACATAGAAAAAACAATGAAAATCAACGATTTTGGCAACTTGGGGCCCTCTTCGGAGGCCTCTTGGAAGGCCCTTGGAGCGTCTTGGCCCCGCGTCCCTGGGCCCAGGTCGGGCATGTCCTCCTACAGGCGGATTATTTAGGAAGGGAAATAGCAAACAGTCCAAAAATACTCACAACGATTCGAAAACAATCGAACATATGCGTCCAAATACCGTCTGCAACTATTTTTGAATAGCCCTCCTGCTGTAGAAAGACATGCCCGACTTCACCTCGGGCCACTCTACCCCCTGGGCCTCCCCCTCATTTCCGCGGCACGCCGCGGGGGGAAACGACCGAGGGGGGGGGGCCAGGCCCTCCCACACGGGGGGCCGCTCCGAAGGCCGCGGGGCCTCATGGAACCCCTCCAGGAACCGCCCGAGAGAGCCGGAGTTTCTGACTACCTACCAGACCACCCCAACCCAACCCGAAGACCCCAATTTCGGGCTGGGGGGGTAAGTGTTCCACATGCGTTTTTTTCGATGTTTCCCGACCCCCCCACTGGAAATCGAGGGTAAATCTGAGCCTTCGGGTTGGGTTGGGGTGGTTCGTGGGTGGTGAGCTTCGGAGGAGGAGGTGTCACAGGATGAGCAGGCCAAGCGCACAACAAAGGAAGTGAGGAGAGATAAATTTGTTTATCAGGACGCCTCGCGTGACTCTCCTGGTGAGTCGAGAGAGTCGCACCCTAAGCCGAAGTGGCTATGAGACATGGTCGAGCACGAAGAGGGGGGAATGGAGAGGGCGGGGGAGCTCCATCGGGGCCCATTGGAAGACAGCGGGCCCAACTTCAACGGGCTCGACACTGTCACATGGGCCGGCTCCATTCGGGTGACATGCGGATCCTTCTCGCTCCTCCTCCCCGTGGGCTTCTCGCGCCTCTTCTCCTCCGTCTCCTCTGGGCTTCCCTTCTCCTCTTCCTGCTCTCCAGTCACGTTCTCCTCCTTCTCCTCCTCGGGGCCCGTGAGGGCACCGGGCAACCTTCTCCTCGAGTCCTCCTCGCGCTCTTTCTGAGAAGTTTCTTCCAGCATGGCTCTGCGACTGGCGCCTCGGGATCTCGACTTCAGTGCCTGACTCAGTGAGCGCTCATCTAGATGACCCTCCTCCTCCACCAGACGTAACGTGCCCCCGCACAAAAGGTCCGCCAAGGCCAGGTTCGACCTCCTGGGGTCTGAGCGAGCAAGGGGATCAGCCGGCATCCTGCCATGAGGAAACCACCTTACTTGGGCTCCAGTGGCCGAGAGGGAATCCCTAATGACGGCGAGCTCGATAGCGTTGCGACGGTCTTGTCTGGATCCAGCAGCGTTCCTCGAAAGCGTGTCACATGCAGATTTTGCGTCGACCACAGCCAGCTGGGCAGCGCGCTCTCTCAGCTGGCAGCTGTTGGACATCACCATCGAAAACGGGGAAACCCCTAGGTTCCAGCTAGGACGACCCACGTCCCCGCAAACGCAGTCCCTCCAAAGAACCGGGAGCCACTGGGCCTCGGCAATGGCCCTGGCGAGGGCCAGAGTTTCAGCAGCAACGGTGGAGCTTATCACGGGCTTGAGTCTCTGGGAGCGCCACGACAGCACAGAAGCCCGGGCCCGACGGTTAGCGCGGATTGAAGCATCGGCGGCCATCACAATCCAGGCCCCCTGGGAGCCGCCCCGGCTCGCGGACCCCAGACCGGAAGCGCCCGAAGCGGTCGCAAAAACGATCGAGTGGGGGCCCAGGGGCCAGATCGTGATCTTCTGGGCGGCCGTGGATTTCAAATACTTACAGACTCGGGCAAGGTTAACCGCATGGCTAACCAAAGGAGCAGACCTGGCGCCCGCGAGGATAGAGGCGGCGCCAGCAACGTCTGACCTGGATTCTCGGGCAAGCCACTGTACCTGAGCGACTGCAGCGCGGCAAGAGCGAATCTCAGCGGGAGCGAGGGGCACGCCCAGATCAGCCTTGCGAGAGCGATCGAGGGGCAACACGGCCAACTGTTCCCTAACGTATTTTTCTTGATCGACGACGATACGATCGGGAAGTTGCTCTATATGGCGCCCAGCGAAATTCGATTCTCTCTCTTTCCATTTTCCGAATCTGAAGCGCGAGGTAGCACGCCCCCTAAAGCTCTCCAGGAACGAGCCATCCCCCGTGACGATCAGATCGCCCACCTCGATGAGAACCAGCCCCAACAGAGTTCCCATCCGACTACGGCGTAGCCACAAGCAGGGCCCCAGCAACGACTTAACGAACCCCTCCCCCTTAAGCCAGTCGGTTAAGGTCTGGTGCCAGCGGAGTGGCGCGTCGTTCAAACAATACACTGGGGCGATCAGCTCTATCAGCTGGTCCGCGCCCACTGGCAGCCCAGCGCGAGGTTCCACATAGATTGCGCCTCCAGGTCGGTTCAGCCTCTGGCTTTGGCAGAAAGCGTTCTTGGCGTCGGCCATGGCGACCTGCCACGAGAATGGCGCAGCCACTTGCAAACATGTCATTACGCTCTCGGATTGGGGTCGGAGCGCATACTTCCAGAGATTCGGAAACAGACTCTTGGCGTCCGTGAACGCACCATCTAGACTTCGGTTCGGGGCGGGCCCCGACGTCCTCAACCCGCTTGAGACGGCGCGCCGTTCTCGAGGATAATTTTCGGTCAGCGCGCCGTCGGCGAACGGAGATCGTCTCTTCGGACGAGAGCACGCGGGCGGCCCCGGTGGCCAGCATCGCTTCCCACTCCTTAGCATCCGACAGCACGAAGCGGGCCCGATCCTCGGCCCCGAGATCTTTCAGTCGGACCTCGGCTCCCCTAGGATTGATCTTCTGTTCGAAGAGGAAGCTTGTCAGGGCCACCATTTGCGAACGACAGCTCGTCCTGGCCCTCCAGACCTGCGAGGCCAGCGAAGAAGGTAAGGACCTCGAGAACGCCCCCCCCCCCCCCCCGGGATCTCGCCAAGCTCCCTCGGGAGGGCCTCGTCTTGGAAATCGTCGGGAGACTCCCAGAGGAGCGCTCTCGATTGGGCGTCGAGCCCTCGGCGCGGAAATATCTCGGCCCGGCCCGATGGGTCTCGGGGGAGAGAAGCCGACCCTGCCCATGGGGGCGCCATCCCGCGGAGCCCCTTGCTCCGCGGAGGCGGCAGGGGGGCTCTCTCCGCCTCGGAACCTTCGGGCCGAACTGGACCGGAGGCGCTCGCGCCGACTCAGAATCACGCGATGGCACTGGGGGCCCTCCAACCGCCCCCTCAGGCGGTGAGGGCCCTGCCGGCGCTTCTATCGCGGCCACTCTCTGTCTAACTGAAAGGGCGGCTCCTTCGTGCTCTTCGATAGGGTCAGTCTAGGTTTCTTTTCCCGGGATCCGCCGGGCCCGCTCGCAGACCTCGGTCCAAGGCAATGCCCGGGAGGGCCTTCCAGGCGCGCAGCAGCGGGCTCCGAGGAAACCGAGGGGAGACCCGTAGATAAGGGCGCTGGGACTGACCCCTCCGAAACGGTCGGCAGGCGAGTGTCCTCGGAAGGCGCCCCCCCACTGGGAACCAGCGCGGCGCCGGGGTCCAATCTCCGAGCGGAGGCCTCCTCGGGGGCCTCGGCCCGAGCGACCTCGGGATCATCGCAGGCTTCTGGAGGAGGGGGTCCTTCGGCGGACACATCGACCGCTCCAACTCGTTTTCCCCGGGACCGAATGTCGCCTCGAAGACGGTCGAACAGGCTGCTGTCCAGAAGTTCCGCCCCCGTCGATTCAGCCCGCGTGGCCATTCGCACTTGCTCGGCTGAACACTTGAGCAGCCTCGCCCCCATGGCCGCCCAGACAGCACCGCCGGCGGGAGAGCCTCCTGAAGCCGAAGCCTGGTAGATGACGACTCCGGGGCCCGCCCAGCGGCCCCTCTGCAGCGAATGCGATCGGTTCGAAGCCGTGAGACGCCGGTAGACGTAAACCCAATCCCCCGGGCGGAACCGACGCTGCTGGCGAGGGCGCGCGCGCGGCCTCGGCAATCCTAGATCGAGCGTCTAGAGTCGCAAGGGCTCGACGGGCCCCCTCGCGAACACGATGCTGCCGAGCGAATTCCCCCGCCGCGGTGTCCATGTCTATAGCGCGCGCTCAGACTCCGGGGCATCCTGGGATTCTGGCCAAAAACCAGCCGCGACGGACTGAAGCCACCGCGGTGAAACCCCCTGTTCTTAGCAGCCACGACCTCGCACAGCAGCAAGTCTACTTCCTCGCGAGAGACGGGGCAGACCGCCTGTGCTGCTTTGGACAAGGCCTCCTTGGCCAACCCTCCGCGCCTCTCGCACTTCCCGCGCTGGTGCGAGGAGTTGGCCGGGATGACGTGTTGCGTCGCCCCCAGACGTTCACAGCCTCGCGCGAAGATCGACTCGAATTCGCCCCCGCCGTCACTGATCAGAACCTCTGGGGCCCCAAAGGGCCTCACCCACCACCGAAGGAAAGCGGGCCAAACCGATCGAGCAGCATCGTCCGGGATCAGAGCGCATTGCTGAAACGAGGCCCCATGGCCAACCAAATTCACCGCGGGCACGGTCTTCTCCTGAACCTCGAGATAAAACAGGCCCACCGCAAGCACTTCGTTAAAGGCGCGCGCGTGAGGGAGATGCGCTTTCCTTCTCCAACCGACCCGGGAGCGAGAGGAGCACTGATCGCACTTGAGAGCGTCTCGGACCCATCGGAGAACCTCAGGGCGGGCACCAGCCACGCGCAGGGCTCTGATGAAGTCCCCGTTGCTCGGGTGACCTAAGTTGATATGAAACCGGGTAACTTCTTCTGCAGAGAGAGATCGAGTCCTGGAGCCCCCCTGGTCCCCTGGGCCTCCGCGGAAACCTGCGTTCCCCCGGACCGCCTGGGTCTACCTGAGACCTCGGCCTCGGCCCCCGAGGGTCCGGGCCCCTCTCTTCAGGGGGGAAAAGTCCAGCCCCCTCCCTCGCCCGAGTCGGCTGCCACGAAACACTCGCACGAGGCTGGGCAGCTCTGCCGAGCCAGGCGATGGAATGCCCAGGCGCCATCTTCGACGCCCGAGACCAAACTACTCATGAGCTCGGCCGGAACTTTCTCGGCGGCGGAAGTCCTGGCGCCACCGAGGAGGGGGGTGCGAGCGCGGCCCTGGGAACACCTACGCTGGCAATGGGCCTGAATCTCCGGACTGTTCGAAAGCACCGCGGTAGGCTTCGGAGCCGGGCCCCGATCCCCGACGGAAAGCCCGCACATGCACTGGTCCAGCCTAGCTAAGCGTACTTCGGGACGCCGAGAAACAACTCCGATGCTCTCGAATTCCCAAGGCGACGCCGACGAAGGGTGTTCTAGCACAACGAAGCGGCCTCGACTCAACTGAAATTCCGCAACTTGGGCACAGAGCATCATCGCTTCGAGACCCTTCTCCTCCTCTTCCTTCTCCCTGCCCGGATCCATCGATCCTGCCCCAGCTCGAGACTCTAGGCGCGCTGAAGGCTCCACGCATTGGGGCCATCAGGACAGCGGGGGGCTCTTCGTCACGAAGCCTCTTCCATCACTGATCGCGGCCCGGGGGGGAGAGGAGATCGATGCCCGAGATGAGGTCCATGGGTCGAGAAACCCGGCGCCCTCTCCAGGCTAGCTCGGCTGTCACCTTGGCCGGGCTGAAGATCTCTAAGGCGAGGGCCCCCCCGCTCCACTTCTCGGATTCCAGGGCTAGCTTTCTCCGAGCCTGACGCCCTGCACGGAGCCCGGCGCCGTCTAGGGCCCGTGCCGCAGCTTGTCGTGCTCGCCGGGGCACTGACGGAGTCGCGCTAGCGTGATCAAGCACGCCATCTAAGGCTGCTGCTGTGAACCCGTCCTCCTCGAGCAGGTGGGCCCCCCTTTCCTCGTCCTCCTCAATCTTCTCTTCCTCAGCATCCTCTTGTCCGTCCTGTCGCTCGCGCATCCCTGCCGAACTCTTTTCGCGCCATAGGGCCAGACCCAACGCGGGCCTTAGCATCCCGGAGGTCGCCGGAACAACGTCTCGAGCACCGGAGGTAGCCCAGAGACCCGAGAAAAGAACCTTGCCCCCGGGTCCTCTGATTTCGATCCAGCGGGGGTTCGGAGGGGGGGAAGAGGAGGGGGATTCGCTACCGTTGGCGGCCAGTCCTAGGGCCGCAAAGAAAAACGCCTGGCTAGAAGCATCCAGCTCGATGGGCGACCACTCTCTCCGGGCGCAGACCTCGAGAGGGGAGAGCGGAGCGGGCCAATCGGGCCTGATGAAACGCAAGACCTGTGCAGAGGTCCGGCGAAAACAATCCCGTCCTCGAAACCGATTCAGATAGGTTCCCAGGTCATTGATGAATAACCTCATGCCCGTGAGAATAAATACTAGGGGATAATAAAGTTCGGGGTACAGGGAGAGATAATAAAAGTAGCCCAGCAGACCTCAGCATAATCTCGAAGTAAGAGATGATCAAGAGGAGACCAAGCCGAGCACGTTTTGAGACATCCTTGGCGTTTAGTTTTCATAGAAATATCATCAACAATGGCTTATCTCTCATGAAAATTGTTTTTTGTTGTAAGTGCTCGTGTAGGGTAGCTCATGCGCCTCAACTTCCATGGATAATCAACCCCAGAGATTAAAAAGTTCAGGCGAGCGTGGGGACAGAGAGAAATATAAAAGAAGAAGAATACAGTAGAAGGATAAGAAAGAAGAAGAAGAGGATAATAAGAAGAGGACGAAGAAAGGAAAAATCCAAAGTTCCAAATCTATCAATTATAATTTACAAACGCTGTATGAAAATTGATTTTTTAAAGTGCTCGTGTAGGTAGCTCATGTGCTTCATTTTCCATGGCTAATCAACCCCAGGGATAAAAAAGTTCAGGCGAGCGTGAGGACATATAGAAATATAAAAGAAGAAGAGGAAAGTATAATAATAATAAGAACATTGCTCGTTTCGTTTGAGTCTGCCTCCCAGAATTATCGGTTTCGCTTGACACATCATGAAAAAAGTGTGATCGCTTCGCTTGATGTTGCTATATCAACATCGCTTGATGTTGCTATCTCAACATAGCGTTTCGAGGTGATAATGAAGTTCGGCCTCAGCGCTCGCCGCCCAATTTGAATTTTGCATAGGGCGACGATAATCAACTCTAAACACTGAAGGGGGGGGTCCCTTTATTATCATCGGCATGCGGTTAATTTATGAGGGGGTTCCTGTGGCGAGCCCGCTTTGGGCCGCCTTCTCCTGCAGGCCAGCGGGCAGGTCTCTCGCTCGCCGATGTGGTCCTCCCCCTTGACTGACTCGAGCATGCCTCTGGGAAGCTGGCCCTGGAACATCGCCTGCGCCAGCGTGGCGATGCGCATCAGGTCCTGCTCCTGGATGGCGGTCGGGCGTGCGATCATATCGTGCACCGTCGTCTCCGCCCAGGCTCTCTGATCGGCGAGCATATGGCGTAAGTTCAGGAAGGTCGACTCGTTCGAGCGGCGCTGCGCCTCCAGGACCATGGTCATGTCGCGCAGGGCCCTCTGCATTTCTGGAACCGCCATGGGGCGCTCGTCCTCCGGCGACGCCGTCGCCTTCGGGGGGGTCTCGGTGGGAAGACCTGGCGGAGGGGGCTTGTAGGGGACGCACCCCGTCGCGATATTTTCGGAGGCGGTGGGCTCGGGCGGTCGCGCCACGGGTCGGACTGCCCCCAGGCCTGGATTTTCGGCTTCAGCTGCTCCTTGCACTGGGCTCACCGCCTTCTGGCGATCCTTCGTCAGCTTGAAGCTCCTCGAGCTCCTCGGGGGCGCACGGAGTGTACCCCATCGCCTTCTTGCAGGCCATGCACTTGGAGTAGCGGCCATGCTGGTTCCTCCCCGTCCACCTGGCACACGGTGAGGGCAGGTGGCCGGGTCGTGGTCCTCCTTAACCGCCATCGGCATCACCGGGACCGAGAGCATCGCCTGCGAGCACACATGGAGGTGCCAGAACGTCCAGAGGGCAACCCTCCTCCAGCGCAGCAGCACAGAGATGATAACCTGGTAGCCTGCCAGAAACCAACTGAACTCCAGGTCCGTCACGGTCTCGTTCTCGAGGGCGGCGCCCAGCTCGGGGTCGTTCTTCGTCTCGGGGAGCTCCTCCCACTCGTCCATGTCCATGTTGGCGCCAGTCTCCAGAGCGCTGCGGGCACCCTCCATGCGATGAGCGAGGTCGAAGCCCACCTTGACGAACCTCACGTCCCGCTTGGAGCGCCCTAGATGGGGAGACTTCCCCCGCGCTCCTGGCTTGCTGGGCTTTCCAGCGCTGGAGGACATCCTCAATAGGTCGTTCTTCAGACTGAAGGGGCTCGCTGGTCGTCTGAGCCGAGAGCTCCGGATGTAGACTGGACCCGCTGTCAGAGGGACCCTCTGGGGCTCGGGGCTCAAGAAGGGAAGGGAAGAGACTGAGGCAGGCGACGGACAGGCGTGCTCCCACCTACTCCCCTAGCTCTCCCCTCACCCCGGCGGGAGTCCGCTAGAACCAGGCGTTCGATCGGGACCTTCTCCTGGATCTGCGGGGCCAGAGAGTACTCCGAGGCGGGCCGCTGCACGATATCGACCGACCGATGCCCAGAGGGATGCGTCATCAGCTTCAGCTGCGTCGTCTCGCCTGCCACGGTGACTGTCATCACACCCCTGGAAAGATCGATCACGGCATTCAGGCATGAGACAACTTTGCGGGTAAGAGCGGCGGGCAGGGATTGTCCGAGATCAGAAACTCGATCACCCCGCATCCGCCCACGGCGACGGGCACCCAGGCACGGCCCACGGGGGCGGCGCGACCTCCGATGCCGGACGCTGCGATGCCCACCACCGGCGACCAGTCGAAGTGGACCTGATAGCCGTGCTGGGCCAGAGCCTCGCTCAGGTGGTGCGCCTCTGCCTCGCCGATGAGAGCCTGGGCGGCCGCGGTGCCCACCAAAGCGCGGGTGGACAGCTGCCTCTTCGTGGCCCCTGCGAAGGAGGCCGCGGAGGATAGAATGTGCGCAATCTTCGAGGACCAGCCCGAACTCCGAGGGGGCTCGGAGGTGACCTCCGCGGGCTCCTGGATCACTGCCAAAGACACGCCCTCGAAGGTGTCGTCGTCGTCGTTCACGAACGCTTTGGTGAAACCCGACATCTGCATGACAGCTCCCGTCTTCTCGCGGGCCAAGCGGTCCGCCTTGGACATGTATGGATTTTTGCACTGGCCCGCCCAATGCCCCTTCTCTCCGCAGTTCGCGCAGCGGCTGCGCTTGCGGAAGTCCCCGTCGCCGATATTCCGGAAGCCTGGCCGGGGCGCCTTGCGTCGCTCGAAGAAGTCCCTGTCCGTGCGCTTCGCCAACTTCAGCTGTCTGGATTCCGTCCAAGTTCGGCGCTTCTCGCGCCCGTGCTTCTCCTCTATCACGGCCGCAAATACATCTAAGGTCTCGTGTTCGTCTAGCCCCTGCTCGTCGATCGCGGTCAAGAAAGCGACGGCGTCCTCCTCCGTCAGCTTGATCTCGTCGTCGCCCTCGTCGGTCTCGGTCGGGCAGGACGCGTCTCCGGAGGCGAAGGACTTGGAAACCTGCATCGGAGCCGAGGGCAGAACCATCTTCTCGGTCACGTCTAGCTGTAGCAGAGCCGCCCGCATCGATGCAGAGTCCAATCGACCTCCAGCTAGGGTGCGCATGTCAATATTGCTCTGTGGGGTCAGGTTCGCTGGATTTCACGTTGTCGGGCAATGTTAGACCTCGAAGCTCAGCGTCGGCTAATTGTGAGTCCCGGCGCAGCACGTAGTCCGTAATGCTTTCCCCGCGATTAATCATGTAGTCGAAGAGTGCGTGAGAATGGGACAGTATGTCTCTGTCTCCGGGGCGCTCACCATTTAATACGCATAAATGATCAATGAGGTTCTCTACGCCTCTGTCCGTGTCGAGGTTCGATCTCACGGGTTTGAATTTCAGCTGCAACTCAACCGGTAATCACTCCACTATGCGTGACGCTTGAGATGATAGCGGATGACCCGTTCTTCGAGACCATGCTCTCGCGCTCTCCGTGTATAGCTCCAGGTGCTCCAGACCCAGAAAATCAGGAGGTGGCCCAAATTCTCGACTGCGCTGCTGATCCCTGGCCCAAAGGCCACTAGCCCAGTCCATACCCGAACCACCTTGATACCAACTCCAGTTGTCGTCGCAGGTCTCGGTGCGCTGCCACAGGCTGTCCCAGGACGAGTCCCACCCAGAGTCCTGCCAATCCTGTAGATCGTGCCAGTCGTCGTCTACTGGATCCGTCTGTACACCTGTCTCGTTCGTGTTCGTCTCCTCCTCTTCTAGGCGCGCTGGCATGCCAGCGCGGGTGCGCACGCTGCCTGCACTCGTCGAGCAGCTCGGCCACTCTGAACCCCAAACCGCCTCCACTCCTGATCGCTCGTTGCCACCAGCTCCGCTTACCACTGTCGCAGGATGAGCAGGCCAGGCACACAACAAAGGAAATGAGGCGAGATAAACTTGTTTATCAGGGCGCCTCGCGTGACCCTCCTGGTGACTCGAGAGAGTCGCACCCTAAGCTAAACTGGCTATGAGACATGGTCGAGCACGAAGAGGGGGGAATGGAGAGGGCGGGGGAGCTCCATCGGGACCCATTGGATGACAGAGGAGGAGTTCGCTGAAGGCGCGCCCCCCTGGCTCGCTTCCCCCGCCGGCGCGCCGCCGCTCGAGGCCGCTGCGTCCTCCCCACCCCATTGGGGGGCCCCTCCTGGTGGGCCTGTTTTCCACCACCACCACCAGAAGCAGGAGGGGGAAGGGGTCCTCCTCCTCCTCCTCCTCCTCCTCCTCCTCCTCCTCCTCCTCCTTCCAACTCATGGTGGTGGTGGTGGTGGTGGAAAACAGGCCCATGGTATCCCCGACCGCTCCCGCGAAGAGCAGGTCGGCGGGCCTGCTCCGCCGACACGCAGAGGCAGGCGCCCATTGGCACCCTGCGGCGCCCGCGCGCCACGCCCCGCGCCCTCCCGGCACTGCGCTCGCTCTTTTCCCCGTGGTGCTCCCTTGGGGGGCGCGCAAGCATGGATAGCGACCCATGGACTTGGCGCGCGGTCGCGCCAAATCCATGGACCGGGGGAGGTACCCTCCCCAAAACGCGGCCGGTGCCGCCTCGTGCGGCGGCAGAAATCTGAGAGTTCCCATGGAAGCGGCACCCGTCGCTAATCCACGCCCACTTAATCCATGTTTGCGATCGCCTGATCCCTGTCCGCATCCGCACCACATCGCTGGGCTCCTCATTCCTGTTCTTCTTCCCTCCACCTGTTCCCTTTTCGTGCTAGTGCTTATTCCTACGATGT
Source organism: Prorocentrum cordatum (assembly GCA_963575745.1). Classification (NCBI taxonomy): domain Eukaryota; class Dinophyceae; order Prorocentrales; family Prorocentraceae; genus Prorocentrum; species Prorocentrum cordatum. The sequence goes on from CAUYUJ010014665.1 coordinate 203,007, forward strand.
TTTCCCATGACTAGCATGAGTATGATTACTTGTGCTGATAATACCATGCTTACTCGTCTTCGTGAAGTTCGTGTTCCTATTATGTGTCTGAAAGATTTGTATTCCGATCATTCAAGATGCTGGGTACTATTATTGTTACGCATATAGATATGTACATTTCAATGTGATCCTCTGTAGTAGTAGTAGTAGTAGTCGTCGTAGTAGTAGTAGTAGTAGTAGTAGTAGTAGTAGTAGTAGTAGTAGTAGTAGTAGTAGAAGTAGTAGTAGTAGTAGTAGTAGTAGTAGTAGTAGTAGTAGTAGTAGTAGTAGTAGTAGTAGTAGTAGTAGTAGTAGTAGTAGTAGTAGTAGTAGTAGTAGTAGTAGTAGTAGTAGTAGTAGTAGTAGTAGTAGTAGTAGTAGTAGTAGTAGTAGTAGTAGTAGTAGTAGTAGTAGTAGTAGTAGTAGTAGTAGTAGTAGTAGTAGTAGTAGTAGTAGTAGTAGTAGTAGTAGTAGTAGTACGTAGTAGTAGTAGTAGTAGTAGTAGTAGTAGTAGTAGTAGTAGTAGTAGTAGTAGTAGTAGAGTAGTCGAAACCAATTGCCCTAGCCAGCCCAACCAGCCAGCCCAACCAACCAGCCACCCAAACAACTCAACCGGCTCAACCAGCCCAACCAGCCACCCCGCAACCCCAGCCAACCCGCCACCCCGCCAACCCGCCCACCCCCGCCGCCTGCCCTCCGTCACCGTCAAGAGGGGGGGGAAGTGTTTCTTACAAGCGAAAACCACAAAATCACCCTCACGGGGTCCGGCGGGACAGCGGGGGGAGGGGAAATCGCACCGTACTATGCGGGAGGGGGATTCGCGCCCGAGGTGCCCGGGGACGATTTTGGGCCTCAAGTGCGACACTGTCGTCACTTTATGACCTTTCACCGCGCTCCCCTTCTCAACGGAAAGGCTCCCATCCGTGAAACTGTCGTCATTTTTCAGCTCCCGAGAGAGGCTTCTTAGAGGCCCCCAGAGGCTCCAGGAGGGCCCATGGCGGCCTCGGGAGTGCCTAGGAGATCTCCGGAGGGCCCCAGGAGGACCCACTCTGCACCGCGCCCCCCTTCTCAACGGAAAGGCCCCCATTCGTGAAATTGTTTTCATCATTCCGCCCCCGCGAGAGAGTTCTTAGAGGGCCCACGGAGGCTTCAGGAGGGCCCATGGCGGCCCCGGGAGAGCCCACGAGATCTCCAGAGCCCCCAGGAGGACCCACTTTGAATTACACTCAGGGAGCTCCACAGGGCCCAGGAGGCTCCAAGAGGCCCCAAGAGGCCCCGAAGAACCCAAACAGGCCACAGGACCCCCAGCACGCTCTAGGAGAGCCAAGGCAACACCAAGAGGCTCCAGGACGGGCGTCATTCCCTCTCCTCCTCCTGCTCGTCGTCGTCATCCTTCTCCTCATCCGTCCTGCTTCAAATCCTTCCTCCCCCTCTTCCTCCTCCTTCTCCTCCTCTTTCTCCTCCTCCTCCTCCTCCTCCGCCTCCTCCTCTTCCTCCTCCTCCGCCTCCTCCTCCTGCCTCATCCGTAACCTCGATGGCTCCGATAGCGCAGTAGGTGAGATACGCCTCCTCCCCATCCGTCCTCTTCCCTCCTCCCTCCCCCTTCCCTCCTCCATCCCCCCCCCTCCCCTCTCCCGGGAGCGTCGCAAAGAGGCCCTCCGAGGGTAATTTCACGAAAGCAAGGGCGCCGACACGATGAACAGACACCACGTCGGGGCTCCGGGCACGGAGTCGAAGACGAAACCTCGAACAACTTAGTCTTCGATGTGCGGGGCATTTTTCTGACCACCTGCGAGCCTTGTGGAAACTCCCGAGAGCCTCAGAGGTGGACGTCTGGCGCAAGAACACGAAAGGCGGAGGAAACAACACGACGCTCCACGGAGTAAGCTGCACCAAATTGGTTTCTACCCCTGTGAGGGGCGTTATAGGGTAGTAGTAGTAGTAGTAGTAGTAGTAGTAGTAGTAGTAGTAGTAGTAGTAGTAGTAGTAGTAGTAGTAGTAGTAGTAGTAGTAGTAGTAGTAGTAGTAGTAGTAGTAGTAGTAGTAGTAGTAGTAGTAGTAGTAGTAGTAGTAGTAGTAGTAGTAGTAGTAGTAGTAGTAGTAGTAGTAGTAGTAGTAGTAGTAGTAGTAGTAGTAGTAGTAGTAGTAGTAGTAGTAGTAGTAGTAGTAGTAGTAGTAGTAGTAGTAGTAGTAGTAGTAGTAGTAGTAGTAGTAGTAGTAGTAGTAGTAGTAGTAGTAGTAGTAGTAGTAGTAGTAGTAGTAGTAGTAGTAGTAGTAGTAGGTATTAGTAGTAGTAGTAGTAGTAGTAGTAGTAGTAGTAGTAGTAGTAGTAGTTAGTAGTAGTAGTAGTAGTAGTAGTAGTAGTAGCGTAGTCGTAGTCGTAGTCGTAGTCGTAGTCGTAGTCGTAGTCGTAGTAGTAGTAGTAGTAGTAGTAGTAGTAGTAGCAGTAGTAGTAGTAGTAGTAGTAGTAAGTAGTAGTAGTAGTAGTAGTAGTAGTAGTAGTCGTAGTAGTAGTAGTAGTAGTAGTAGTAGTAGTCGTAGTAGTAGTAGTAGTAGTAGTAGTAGTAGTCGTAGTCGTAGTAGTAGTAGTAGTAGTAGTAGTAGTAGTAGTAGTAGTAGTAGTAGTAGTAGTAGTGGTAGTAGTAGTAGTAGTAGTAGTAGTAGTAGTTTGAATCGTCTGATTAGTATGACTCTTACTGTTACTGTCATTCGTATTACTACTGGCACTATCTAGATTAGTATCTTCTTCACATGTATGGTTCGTCTTTCGGGCACGTGCGAACATGGATTGCAGATCACGGGACCTGGCGCGTGGGCGCTAGACTAACGAATCGGGGCGAATGGTGAAGCCAATGCCACTGGATGTGGCGACGGAGTGCATCGGATTTTGTATGGAAGCGGGACCCGCCGCTAAGTGAACGCTGTCTTGTTCGGCGCTTCGGCATTGGGCGCCAGGGGGGGAAAGGGAGGGGGGGGGGTCTGGCTCCAGGCCTCTGCCTCGTGCGACCGTTTGCGACAGGGCGTCCTGTGGGGGAGGGACTCCCCCTGCCCGAAACAGGCGCCAACAACAGCCAAGGTCTGCTCCGTTAGGGGGGGGAGGAGGAGGGCGGGGGCGAGGGCCCGCGCCCCTCGGAAAAACAACGAATAAGAAAACGATCATTCATCCTCGATGATTGAGTCCTTGTTTGAAAGGGCCCTGGGACACACAAATAAATACACACACACACAAGTAAACAGAAAACCCGAATAAGGACGCGCGACTTTGCTCAGGGTACCCTTTGCGTCCTTGCTCTTCCTTGCTCTTGCGTCCTTGGGGTGTTCGTCGTCCGCCGCCCCAGAGATCCCAACTTCGGCTTCCAGGGGTCTTGCGTCCTTACCGCGCGTCCTTCTTAGGGTTTTGACTGCACTCGTCCTCGATGATTGAGCCCTTGCTGCGAACATGTCTGCGGCGTGGGCCCCGGATCTTGGTCACGGTGCGCCAGGCCCGCCTCCGACCCCCTCCCGCTGCCCTGCTGCTCCCTCGCGCCCTCCCCCGGACGGAAGCGCTGGGGCGCCCGGGCACGCTCCGACCCGCCGCGAGCGCACTCCGAGCGCCACATGGGGCCCAAACCACGGCCCCAGTGGGAGCGTGCGCACACTGCACCCGGCCCGAGCACGTGCAAGCCGCCTGGACCAGCCCCGTCACCCATCTGGCCCATCTGGTGCCGCGCTGCCGCGCTCGCCAAACCCGGCCGGGCGAGCCCAGTCCGATGCCCGGGCTCACAAGAACTGACTTGGCTGGAGCGGCCGGACTGGCCTGGCTCGGCTGGCAGGCCTGACGGGGCTGGGCCGACTGGGTTGGGCACCTGCCCCCTCGGTCTCTCCCGAGTCAGCCCGAACCGGCCTGACTGGCCTGGCCCAGCCCTGCCAGCCCAGCCCAACCAGCCCAGCCAGCTGGGCCCACAGAGCCGACTAGGATGATCGGGCTGGGCTGGCCGAGTTGATCAGAGCTGACTGGACTGGACTGGTTGGACAGGGGACCCAAACAGGTTTCTCCTGGGTCCAGCCGGCTCTGCCCAGCCCAGCCCAGCCCATGCAGCATGGCCCAATCAACACTGCCCAGCCTACTCGTCACAATCTGCATTTCCAGCCCAAGCCTGGGCGAACTGGGCTGGGCCGACCAGGCCGACTGGGCTAAACAGACTGGGCCGCTCTCCCAGCAAAAACCACTTCCCCCACGAAGCCCCGCAAGAGGCCCAAACACGCGCATCCAAGCCGCGGGGGGGCTACGCGAGGGGGCTGCGCGATACCCTCGCGAAGGCCGCTCGGAATCAAAAATCGCAACGATGCTGCGCGCGTGCGTCCTTCGGGGGGGGGGGGAGGAGGAGGAGGAGGAAGAGGAGGAGGAGGAGGAGGAGGAGGAGGAGGAGGAGGAGGAGGAGGAGATTACCGATTCCCCGAAGCGCCCCCCAGACTCCCCCCAAGGGACGCCAAGACGGCCCCACGAGGCCGACGGGGAGCCCCCCAAGAGCGCTCACGAGGGCAGCACGCAACTCCGAGACGGCGCCAAGATGGGCCCACTGTTTGGCAACGCGCGCGTGTCGAGACCATACCCCCCCCAACACCCACCCACTGGTTTACAGTCAACCCGTATAGGAAGGATGCGCGGCAAGGGTGCAAGGACCTTTGGAAAGCCGTGGTGACCTTTTTCGAATAGGGCTGGCCAGCGAAAGCTTCAAGGGATGGGCCAAAGGGGCAAGGATGCAAGGGTAATCTTGGAAAGTCGCTCATCCTTACTGTTCGGGCTGACTGCAGCATCTGCGTGCCAGCTTCCCCCTAAGGGCACTCCGCGACTGCTAGCTCACTAACCGACCACGCTGGAAGGGACAGCCAGAAGAGCACGGAGAGGATGGGTAACAGCAGGAGTAGAAGCGAACGGAACAAACAGAAGGTGCGAAGAGGAGGCAGAGGATAGAAACAACTTGGGATGAGGATGACAAGGAGGAAACTGATAGCAGGGAAGATAAGACATGTCCTCCTTCTCGTCCTCCTCCTCCTCGTCCTCCTCCTTCTCATCCTCCTCCTCCTCATCATCATCATCATCGTCATCATAATAATAATCATCAGCATCAGCATCATCATCAGCAGCATCAGCATCAGCATCAGCATCAGCATCATCATCAGCATCATCATCATCGTCATCATCATCAGCATCATCATCACCATCATCATCATCACCATCATCATCATCATCACCACCATCATCATCATCCCCCTCCCCCTCCTCCTCTTCCCCCCTCCTCCTCATCCTCCTCCTCCTCCTCCTCCTCCTCCTCCTCCTCCCCCCCCCCCCCCCCCCCCCCCCCCTCCTCCTCCTCCTCCTCCTCCTCCTCCTCCTCCTCCATTCCTGTTCCCTATAGAGTATTTCTCCCTGTCGGGCAAGTGTTTAGGACGGGCCTGGCGTTTCGCCTAAGACTTCATCACCATGTATGACTCCGAAGCTTAAATAATGACAACAGTTTCACAGATGGAGGGCGGGCCGTTTTCAAAATGCGGCTCTCGCCTCAGCGCCGCGCACATTCGTTTTAAAAATTCGCAAGAGCTTTACGGATTGAGGGCGGGTGGTTTTCTAAATCTGGCTCTCGCCTCAGCACCGCGCACATTCGTGTTAAAAAAATGCCAGAGCTTCACGGATTGAAGGCGGGTGGTTTTCAACATATGATTCTCGCCTTAGCGCGGCGCACACTCGTTTTAAACATGTGCAGGAGCTTCACGGGTTGAGGGCGGGTGGTTTTCAAAATGTGGCTCTCGTCTTGGCGCTGCGCACATTCGTTTAAAAATTCGCAAGAGCTTCACAGATTGAGGGCGGGTGGTTTTCAAAATGTTGCTCTCGCTTTAGCGACGCGTACTTTCGTTTTTAAGAAAGCTTCACGGATTGAGGGAGGGTTGTTTTCGCAATGTGGTTCCCGCCTTAGCGCCGCGCACATTCTTTGTAGAAATTTGCAGGAGCTTCACGGATTCAGGGCGGCTCCTTTTCCAAATGTGGCTCTCGCTTCAGTGCCGCGCACATTCGTAAGGCTTCACAGATCCCCATGATCAACGTACCAGAAATGGTGTATTGGAAGGATTCAAGATTATGCGGGTCCAACAGTTATGTTGGTTCGCGGTGTTGAAGTCCCAAAAATAGCGCTCTGGCACAATTCTAGATTGATCCGTGGCGTGGAAATCCCGAGAACAATGTTTTGGCGTGCCTTCCAAGGTCTTCAACGGGTTGGCCTCCGACGAGGCAGTTCCCTCAATGGAAGGGGCCTATGAAGAGGGAGCTTGGAGGGAGGGATACTTCCAACATCGTTGATGACTCTTGGGCTTACACTGGTCCTCCTCCTTCCCCCTCCTCCTCCTCCGCCTCAAGACGGACATACGCCGCTACTTGAGACATACAGGTCCATGCGCACGCAGCTGGACCCTGACGTACTAAGAATGCATGCAGCGGAGTCGTCGGGCCATCAGGTGCGGGGACCGCATTGGAAAAGGGAAGGGGAAAAGCGGAAGAGGACAGGAAGCTGCTTCCTGTCCTCTTCCACTTTTGACGAGAAGGCGGACGAGGAGAACGAGCCGGAGAACGAGAGAGAGAGTGTGAGACAATGAATGGTGCAGCTTGGGCCGTGAGGGGCCAGCTCGAGGCAATTTGGAGCTCTGTTGGGCTCCTCTGGGTTCATTGACGACGTCTCTCGCGGCCAAAAAGATACCTTGGAGCCGTCCTTTGTAGAAAAAACGACATAAACATAAACTTTTTGCGATCCGCGCGGATTTCTTGGACATGCGCCGGACCCCCCTTCCTGGCGCGCGGAGCGTGCCAGCCAGGGGCGGCGCCAGAGGCGCCGCCGGGGGAGGCCCAGCGCGGATCCGAGAAGTCCGCGCGGAGCGCCAAAAGTTCATGTCAATGCCGTTTCGTGCGCGCCAAACGTTTATATGTGTGTGCCGCTGTTTCTCCTTCGAGTCTTGACTCCTCTGGAGGAGGAGGAGGAGGAGGAGGAGGAGGAAATGGAGGGCGAAGAAGAAGAGGGTATAAAACAGGAGGAGGAGGACGAGGAACGAGAAGACGAAGGATACGTGGGGAGGAGGAGGAGGAGGAGGTGATGGGAGGGAGGAAGTGTGGGAGCGGGAGGTTTGGGGCGCCTCGCGCATTCCCGCTGGCCCGCGAGGGGGAGGAGGAGGAGGAGGAGGAGGAGGAGGAGGAGGAGGAGGAGGAGGAGGAGGAGGAGGAGGAGGAGGAGGAGGAGGAGGAGGAGGAGGAGGAGGAGGAGGTGGTGGTGGAGGCGGAGGGAGAGGGGGCAAAAACGGGCCTCCTCTCGAGCCGCCCAGCCGTGCACGGCGCGCCTCTCACACAGAGCCTCCGGGGCCCTCCCCAGGGGGCCCCGTTTGGGCAGCGCCGTGGGGGGGGGGGGGGCTTCTCGCTCGGCGGCGCCGCTCGTCGCCCACACGGAGGCCGAATACACCGGGGATCTGGGGTGGTCGGAGGGCCCTCAGAGGCAGTTTGCCTCCTCCTCCTCCTCCTTCTCCTCCTCCTCCTGGTCCTGGTCCTGGTCCTGGTCCTGGTCCTGGTCCTGGTCCTGCTCCTCCCTCGTCCCCCAGGGGTCCAGGGGACACACAGATCAATGGACGCAGATCCCAGGATTCCTCATCTTGTTCCCTTCGTCTGGAGTTTCGTCTTCCCCCCCACTTCCCAGGAATGGCTTCCCACGCCTTCCTGGGAATCGACGATTCGTTGTGCCCGTATTCTTCCCCTCCTGAAGCATCCCCAATAAGTGTGTGTGTGTGTGTGCTCCCGCTCTGCCAACATGCTGGCAGAGTGCCATCCATCGGGGCCCTTCCGTCCTGCACATCACGAGAACAGTGCAAAGTCTGCGCTGTCAATTTCAACATGGATCTTTTGTCGTCGACTTTGCAGAATGCGTGGCAGGATTGGGTCGCGGCACACGTCAAGCGCAGGAAAGCGACATGCCGCTCTCCACGCATCGGCGCAAGCACTACGCCTGAAAAGTGCATGGCCGCATGGGCGCGACGACATGCTCCGCTCGCCATTTCGTCGGCAGCGGGGTCACTTGCGAGCGGGCAGAAGGTGGCTGTCGCTCAGGCGCCGCGCAGACTGCGCCTTCAGATTGCGCTCCCGCCTAGACGTGGGAGTGGACGAGTGGGCGTGCGGAGTGGAGCCAGGGCGCCCATTCTGCCAGGAGTGGGGCCGCGCGCGAGCGGGTGAAATGCTGCTCTCGCCCAGGAGCGCCGAATGAAAAAGAGACCGACAAATGTTCCCAAACCCCTGGCGTCGTGACTTGTTCACACACCCAGAGGTCTGGACCCCTTCCCTGGGACCGGCTTTTCGTCCTGAGTCGTTTCCCGACGGTCCCGAGGCCCGGCAAGGGCCCTCAGAGGCAGAAAATAGCAACAACAACAACAACAACAACAACAACAACAACAACAACAACAACAACAACAACAACAACAAAACCTACAACCGCAAATTCTGTCCCAACGCGAGGAGGTCTGGCTTTGATGAAGGCGGCCAGATGAAATCGGGAGCTCGGGATACAGATGCTTGTCCATGGCCGACAACGAGCGTATAGCTGGGGCCGACGAACGGCTGCTTGGGGTGTGAGCTTCCCTCGGAGTGCCCTGCACGCGCGGGAGGCAAGGCTAAACTCGACGCCTCGGCTATCTGTAGCCACGTTAGGAGCTCGGGAAGTGCCAGGCAGGGATCGACCTAAAAAGTGTTGTTCGTTTTCGTGCTGCTTTCGTTGTCTCTCGTTTTGTCTTCGACTGACCTTTGCTGCAAAACGAGATCGAAGCGGAAACTGCCCACAACAACGCCAAACAAAAAGCACAGTTTAGGTCGACACCTGATGCCAGGCAGACCAGGAACGCCACACAAACCGAACTGCAAAGTGCAAACGTCGTGGGCGGAGGTCGGCAAATGGATCTCGAGACCGTGGAACAAACTGATCACGAAGTGGATCAGGCGCCAGTCGCAGACCGATAGCCGCGCCAATCACCACGCCCCCTCCCCCCCGAAAAGCAACACGTGATCAACCGAAGGGTGGCCTTTTGGGTGTATCCCCACACGTGCGCACAACCAGACACATACATGTGGAAAAGAGACAGTGGGCGGAACAGAGAAAGAGAAAGGGAGAGATAGAGAGAGAGAGAGAGACAAAAAAAACGACAGAGAGAGAGAGAGAGAGAAAGAGATAGAGAGAGAGAGACATAACAAAACGGGAGAGACAGACAGAGAGAGAGAGAGAAACAAAAAGAGAGAGAGAGAGAGAGAGAGAGAGAGAGAACAACAAGCAAAAAAACACGGACGGGTGAAAAGAAACGCATCCGCCGACCCCCGCCTGCGGGGGGGAGACAGCGTGTGGCATGATTGACTGCCCACCTCCCCCTGCCCCCAATCCCCGCCGCCGAAAGTCGTCAGGATGCGGGCGGGGGAGGGCCCCGAGGGGGGGGGGGCGGGCACCAGCGCGCCAGCGCACCCAGAGATTATTAGCCTGCCTCGAACTTATCCCTATCCCTAAGATGGGCGAGCAAGAAGCGAGGGCACTCTTCGGGACAGGCCCTCAGAAACGCAGGGAACCCTTAGGATCGGCATCGAGGTGAGGTGATGTCAAACATAGGGATAGGGATATGCTTCCAACTGGTAGATAATCCGAGAGAGGGCCTCGAGGCGGCCCAGGATGAGCTCTCGCGACGGTCCGAGAGATGGCTACAGGGCGGCACGCGAGGCCCCCACAAGCAGACCCAGGAGAGTGCTCCCAGAGGGCCGCCGACAGGTCCCCAAGAGGAGGAGGAAGAGGAGGAGGAGGAGGAGGAAGGAGAGGAGGAGGAGGAGGAGGGGGAGGAGGGGGAGGAGGGGGAGGAGGGGAGGAGGAGGAGGAGGAGGGGGAGAAGGGGAGGAGGAGGCGGAGGAGGAGGAAGGCAACCATCGCCCATGCCAGAGTCGGAAAGAGCATACGGTTTCGACGTACACGCCTTTTTCTTGTTGGCAGCGCCTACTGCGGCCCTACTGGGCATCGCTGGGACGTCCATTCCCTGTGTTTTTGTTCGGTTTCGTGCGTGGTTTTTTCGCGAAATGATCAAGGATGCACCTCGATGGTCCTCGCCGCAGGAACAAATGCACACGTCCGAGCGATACCAAGACACCGCCCCATTCCAGAGTCGGGAAGCATACCGTTTCGACGTACACGCAGTTTTCGTGTTGGCAGCGTCTACTGCGGCCCTAGGAGCCGCGCCCAGTGGGCCCCGAGACGACCCGACAGAGCCCCAAGAGGGCACAAGGGGGCCCCAAGACAGCCCCCAGGGGCCCCCACGACGACCCAGGAGGGCCCTAAGAGGGGCCCAGGAGGGGCAACACGAACTGACATCTCGAGTCTTTCCCGCTGTGATGGACCCCAGAGCCCCCCAGCGACCCCCGAGGCGTCCCCAAAAGGCCCCAAGAGGCTTCCAAAACACACCCAAGAGGCCCCCTAAGAGGCCCCCTGAGAGGCCCCCCAAAGCCAAGCAGATGCCCCTAAGAGCCCTCCAAGAGGCCCCTCCGAGAGGCATCCCAGGAGACCCTCAAATGCATCCCCGAGGTCCCTGACCCACAGGCCGGGCACGGTGGCACGACTCTTGACAAATTCACTGTTATGGGGGTCGGCGGAATGGCGTGAGCCTCTTGCATGAAGAGAAAAATAGAGGGCAGAAAATCCGCCCCCACAATAAGAATCACCCCGACACGCGAAGCCGTTCAGTGAACGCACCCTCAGGAGGAATCGACCAGGGGAGGGCTGTTCAATGAACGCCCCGGGCCGTTTGGTAAACGCCAATTATCGGGTCCGGGTGGTTCATCCTCCCTTGAAAAAAAATGGGAGGGCAGTTGCGTTAGGTCGGGCGTGTCCCCCTACAGGGGGATTTTGGGCGAAAAATATATTAGACAAAAAATACTCAAAAGATCCTCCCAAAATGCTCGAAAATGGTCCGAACATCGTACCCAGACTATTTTTCGGACTATGTTATATTCCTCCTGTAGAGGGACGGGCCCGACTTCACAGCTGTGGCGCCGCAGGCAGCAGGTGGACGGACCACGGGCCTGCAGGTCGAGTCGCTCGCACCAGCCGCGGCTAACGGCGCCGCCGCGCCCTCGAAGCCACCGACAGGGGGGCTGGGGCCGAAAGCGGCAGCGCTCGGAGCGTTCCGGAGCCATCCTCTGCCCCGCCCGCGTCCACTGCTCGGCATGCTGCCACTGCACACCATGACCCCTCCTGCGCCCTCTGCTCCTCCGCCTCCTCTTCCTCATCCGTCCCTCCTCCGCCTCCTGCGTGCAGGTGGAGGCCAGTCCACAAGAAACCGTCCACGAGAAACCCAACCCTGGGGCCCCAGGACGTCCATCGGTGTTTGGTGAAGGCATGTCACGCTTTCCATGGCAAACCCATCGAAACCCAAGAAACCTAGGGCACCCTGGAGGCAATCAGGGTGTTTCTTGGCATTTGCATCCACTGTATCGTCGTCCTCGTCTGAAGCCGTGCACTTTCTGTGGGAACCCGTGCCCTTTCCCTGCATGGCAATCGATTCGGGGATGGACAGAATCTCCTTTATTAAAACGCGGTTTAGTGAAAACGACCTCGGGCCCAAACCTGGCGGGCGCAAGCCTGGAAAATGACGGCCGCGGCGCCCTCTCGAGGACCGAAACCGGACAATTCATTAATCGACGTGTCAGGGTGGGGGTTCTGTCCACCCCCGATCAATAGAGGCAGGACCGAACAGGATGAGGGCCACAAGGAAAGATGGGCGTCACGATGCGTGGTCGAAGCATGGCTCGCTGGAGGGCGCTTGGGGAAGCCTCTTGGAAGCTGCGAACCCTCCGAAGGCTCGTGGACATCTTACCTGGGTCCAGAAAGGCTGGGAAGCCCAGGTCTGGACTGGAAGAAGAAAAAACACCATAAAAATTAACGCGTGGCGTTCCACGCGGATTTCTTGGATCTGCGCCGGACCACCTCCCTGGCGCGCGGAGCGCGCCAGGGGCGGCGACGGAGGCGCTGCCAGGGGGGGCCCAGCGCACATCCAAAAAACCTGCGCGGAGGTCCAAAAGTTTCTGATTATGGCGTTGTCCTCGAAGAACGGCTGGGAGGCCCGGATCTGGACAAGGGGTGCGCGGCAGGTAGGACCGTTGGGGGCTTGACGAATTTAGCCGTCCCTGGGCTCGCGCTGGACTGGCCGCGGTGTGCCCCAAATTTCCTTGGAGATCTCTGGACTGACCTGGATCTGCCCATATTTGCATGGATCGACCTCGGGTTATCTTAGATGCTCATTCTGGGGACCTTTCTGGAGCCACGCGTTCCACTCGTGCGTCGAAGCTGCGTCAAACTTGGGTCGAACCTGACTGGAACCTGAGTCGAACCTGAATCGAATCTGAATCGAATATGAGTCGAACACGAGTCGAATCTGAGTCGGACCTGAATCGAACAGATCCGTCAGGTGGGCCCCAGGAAAATCCCCCAAACGAGCACCGAGTTTGTCTGCACTCACCTGGATTTACCTGGTTCGGTCCTCCCACATCGATGGGCGAGAAATCGCCCAACCTTTTTGGGGAGAGGACTGGGCACGGAAAGGCCAGAGCAACCGTTGGGTCGGGCATGTCCCCCTACGAGCAGATTTTGCACAAGAAAAAAACAAACAACTGTAAACATACACCAAGCAATATGTATATATATATACACACATACATACATACATACATACATACATACATACATACATACATACATACATACATACATACATACATACATACGTACACATATATGTATATATATACATATATATATATATATATATATATATATATCAACGTCCCCACACGACTTTTTGAATCTTGAACATTCCCTCACGTAGAGGGCCGTGCTCGACTGTTAAGGCTGCCCGGAGCGGCCGGGCACGGAGCGGGCCCCGGGGCGGGCCGGGGCGGCCTGGCGAGCTGGAGCCGCCCCGAGAGCTTAATGGGGCGAGGGGGAAGAGGCGATAAGGGGGAGGGGGCGGGGGGAGGGGAAGGGAGAAAAGGCAGGAATTTTGGATTGCGGCGCCGTTGGTGCATATAGCCTGTCGGCAAAAATTGGCGCGCAGCTGGCAGAGATAATCGCGAGCACTTTGCACGGGCACCTAAGGTTTAAAGGACAATCGGCGCACAGTAACAGTTAAAACTTTCAACCCTGGTCAGGTCAGCGACAGCGGCGCAGATGCGCGGGGCGGTCCTGGACCGACGCTGGCGACACGGCCCCGATCGCAAGAACAGTCCACAAAGACTGTACCCATACAGGGGATAGAGGAGCACGCGCAGCACTCGTGCGAGTGGACAAACAAAACGTCTCGACAACTCCTGTGCAAACGCTCCTCCGCTCCTCATCCTAACGGGCGGAGGCACGGAATGCCTGGCGGGCGATGGGGGGGGAAACACAGACCGCGTTCTGACCTGAACCTGGGAACGTGGCTCGACAGTCAGCAGTGGCCGCTCGACCCCCCCTCGAGGGCACCCGTCGCGGACGGCGCAGGGCGGCGGCCGCGCGGGGGCGCTCGCTGCCAATCTGTCGCCACTGCGAGCGCCCCCAAATATCCCTGCCCCCGCCCCCGGACGAGGGGGAGCAAGGCGAGGGGGAAAGGGAACGAAAATGAGGAACAACTCGAACACACGGCCTGAGGCCATGCAAATGAAAAAAAAGGTGTCTGATTCGTCGAGCTGGCTCTGATCTGGGCGAGGCTGGCGGCTACACGCATCTGCCACTGAACTGCCCCGCCCTCCAATCCTGCCCGACTGACCAACCCACGCAATTGGCAACTCTCGCACTTGGTCAAAACTTCCAACACCAAAATCTGGCTGCAACAACCGAGGGGCTATCTGCTTGGTTCGGCGGATCCCGCGCCGCCCACTGGCTTGCGCTCGATTGGCCGCAATGCGTCGCCTAATCTCATCAGCGAGCCCCACTGGCCGTGGAGAGGGAGGAAGCACAACGGAGGAGGGGGGGGGGGGGGGCACAGGGCTCCGCACCATCTGGCTGAGACAAGCCGTTGCTTTTGACAAAAGCAAAAGCTTCAAAATACTGCCGTTCGTCAGAAGCCTCGATAGGACCCGGGCCCCAGGGGATTGCCTCAGTGTCAAAAACGGCCCCTGGCACATGCGCACCTCTTGCTTCTTACGGCGCGGGCGGTAAAAAAAAACCTGCGCCGCGGGCCCGCGCGGGCCCGTCCTGGACGGAGGCAGGAAGGGAAATCTGGCGCGCAGGTCTCGCCTGCCCCGAGGTATGGGCCCCTTTCCTACATGGAACGCCCTAAGCGACCCACGGAGCAGCTCCTCCTCCTCTCTCATATCCTCTGGCCATTCCGCTGCTTCACATGACGTGCACATGTGGTTAATTGCGCCCATGATACCGTCCGCTATGACCCGGCACAACGCTGGTGGGCATGTCTTCTTCTTGGCAGCACGCCATTCTCTGCGAGCCCTGTCGAACCCCATTAGCACATCGTGGGCCCCACGTCCGCGCGAGCAGCGCCCTCTCCCTGGCGCTTCGCATAGACAGTTGTGCAATGCGCCCATTCGCAGCGTCAATATGCGCATGGGAGCTCGCGCAACAAGACCGCGCTCACACTGATCAGAGTCGGTCGTCGTGGCCGCTGGGTAGGCAGCAACCGCCCTGGGAGCTGGACACAGGGAAAGAGCTGGCCGCCTACGCTCGCCAACTAGCCGGCAAGGGGCGCCCCATGCAACAACTGCCCCCGACTGTCAAGTGCACTGCAAAGAGCTCACGCATAGCCCCTAGAAGCTCGTTCCCCACCCTGAGCTGTTCCATCTGCCGCGGAGTCACAGCTAATAGGCACCAGAAATCGCAATCGGAGAGCAATGGTGGGGGCCCCATGTCGGGGGCCCATCGGACTGCTGACGACGTCTCGCATGGGGCCCCCCCGCCTGACAACACCACACGACGCACGCGAATGTGCTCCTTCGACACCTCCAAGGACTCACGATGCACCATACTGCCCAGCACGGGGTCGATGGCGATGTCGATCGGCAATGCACAGACCGAGCAATCCGCACTGTGTTCAGCCCATTCAAGCAATGCCTGAATGTCACCTGGCCTTCGTCGTCCACAGCATAGGTTGAGGATGTGAGATTCTGACGGACGCATGGCCGATGGCAGTGTCTGCGCAGCCTTGCCTTTGTACTGCTCGGTAAGAAACATCCGAGACGGGCAACGTTTGTGCTGCTCTGGCGTGCTGGCGGGCACGGGGAAGGCGGGCAGGCCTCCTCTTGGTCGGGGGGCGGCGGAGGGGGCAGTAGGGCTTCGCAGGCCTCTGGTGATAGATATGGGTCACTGTTCAGCATCACTTGTTTTGCATGCGCCAATGGCGCCAACTCCGCCACGTCACTGGCAAGCTGTGTAAAGGACCCGAACACGCGAGCAATAGGGACAAACACGCGCTGGCATGGTATGCACACATGGTTCGCATGCTCAGCCATCTGGGTTATTTGGGGAAGGGTCTGGAGATGGTAAGCAGGGTTGTCCCTAGTCAGTATGTCGGCGAGTAGGCATCTGGGCGAGTCGATCGATGGGTGGTCGACGAGATGCGGCCAAGCGTTGAACTTCAGCAGACACACCATGCATGTCCCGTCGAACACTGCATATCCCCGAGCAATCGTCACGAGCTGTCGGCTGGGCGCATACGCGCTATGCGTGCGCGCAGCGCGCGGTGACGAGCAAAGACGTCACCGACCCAAGGCCAGTCCATCTGTGTCACGGCTGCACTCGCTGGCGGCTGCACTCTGAGTCCTCTCCCGTCTGTGTACACACGGCGGGGCACTCCCGCTGCATGCACCTCCGCAAAGAAAAGCGACTCGGTGTGCTGCGCCAGTGTGTTTATGCGCTGATGCTGCGTGTACGCGTGCACTCCAATGCGTACGATGCGCTGCAATGCCGGCTGGCTGCGCCGAGCGAGCGACCCCCAAGCGCTGAGGCCATCGGCTGGGAATGGGAGATCCTGACACTGTTTGAGTGACCGTCGCAGCCATGTAAAGCCCTGAATCCACTGGCCCAAGGTCATACACCGTCGTTTCCGTTCATCGCCGCTGGCTGCACCCCTGAGACAAGAGCAGAGGCCAGTTGAGGCCCCGCGTGGCACAACGGCCCCAACAGACGCAGCGTAGCCGCCCGAAACGTGAGATCTGGGGAGGGTCTCTGTAGAAGGGCCAGGACCTTCGTGTCGGAAGCCTGGGAGACCTCCTTTTCAACGGGACATTTGCACTGGCGGTGGCGTCGCGAAGAAACAACTCCACGCGTGCTACACCATTCCATCCAATTGGAAGCGGACACGTGCGGCAGCACGTGTATCTCCCTGATCTATACACGTGCCACCTTGGCCTCCGCTGTCGCGACAGTAAGCCAAGCACCTGCACTGTAGAGTCGCCGTGACATGAAGAGACCGTCAGCAAGCACGAGTCGGCGATGTAGGGGGAAATCATCAGTCGCGAAGACTCGCCTACGTAGCCCTTGGAGAAAAGACGCGGTTGATACAGCACGATAGCGTATCTCTGGCGCCATCGGCGCTCCTGCGTCGAACACCGATCCAAGGTGTATGTAGTTGTACACTATGGGCGCGCTCACTGTTCCAAGCATGTCCGATGTGCCCGTGATGTGCCCGCCATGTTCGTGCCATGCTGCATGTCGCGCCTGCGTGGTACCCTGCCCGCGCCACATGATGAGGGCTGCCGTCTCGGACGGCCCAACGTTCAGTTTATGCCCCGGTCGTGCAAAGGCCTCCGACACAAATACCAATGACCTGGACATCGCATCAAATAACTGTGCGGCCGGCATGATCCGGATGACTGTACCATCGTCGGCGTATGAGATGTCAATCAGGTGACCTCTACCTGGGGTTCTCCAGTGTCTCCCTGCATGAGTCCACCTAGCGTTCTGGGCCTGACTGTCCGAGGCAGTAAGTACGGATAGCCTTCTCCATGCATGCGCTCACGCACTTCCCGCATACAGTCGGCCATCTGCATCTCAAACAGTACATCCACGAGTGGTTGTCCTGGGAAAAATGACCGTCGAGGTAACGATACCTGTCCAGAGCCTTCATACACAAACCACGGTGCTTGGTAACACTGTTCCACCACCTGGGCCACCGCGTGGGGGTCGACGTCGGATCTGGATAAGGCCGGTGGGTGTTGGCCACACGCAGGAGGGTGCGTGACTGCGTGCGCCGCTCGCGAGCTCGCCTGTGCCAGGCTGGCTCGCGCGCCGTGGGCGCCCGTCACGGGGCGGCGCACGCCGCGTCAGCAGCACGGCTGGCCCACACGCCTATGGCAATCCACAGCGCGGGCTGGCGCGTCTGATCGCCGTGTCCCGAGGAGGCTCGCAGCGCGTGGTACTGGGTACCAGGGCGCTGCACCCAAAGCCTCGAACCGGGACGGCGGCTAAGAGGCAGGAAGGGGAGGGAGAGAAGAAGAGGAGGCAAAAGGGGGGAGGAGGGGAGGGAGGGGAGGAGAGGGGGAGAAGGGAGAGGAGGCAGGAGGGGATGGAAGGGCAAAGAGGCAGAAGGGGAGGAAGGGAGAAAGGGATGACAGGGCACCAGGAGGGGAGGCAGAGGCGGAGAGGAGTGGCGGGGCAACAAGGTGGGCAAATGTTGGACGGGCAGAGGACGACGGGACTTTGGGTGCGCAAAGGTTTGAAGGGGTCCGAGGGTGGGGAGAGGCAAGGAGAGGGGATAGTGGGATTGAAAGGGCCCCAGGACACACAAGTAAATACATACTAATAAAAGGATTCCCCAAATTTTCCCATATTTTCTTGGTTTCTATCTTCCCCCCCCCCCCACTGCCTATATTTCCCCATATGTTCTGGGGAATCGACGATGAATTGCGTCTGTGTGTGTGTGTTTTTCTCCTCCTGAGGGATGGGAGGGCAAGGGCGGAGAAGAGGGCCGATGAGACACAAGGAGGAGCAAAAGAATGGATGGCACCGCACCAGGAGAAGGATGAGACTGGGACACCTGGAAGAACCATGATATGAAAAGCGCTAAGCGGCGATTCAGAATCCATCGGGGATGGACAGAACCCTTTAGTAAAACTTACCAGCTTGGAACTTATCCCTATCCCTAAGATTGACACGCCAAAAGGCGATGACAATCTTAGAGATGCGCCCTCAAAAAATAAGGGAATCCCTAAGATTGGCATTGTGATGAGGCGATGCCCAGTTTAGGGATAGGGATATGTTCCAGGCTGGTAAAAAAAAATGTGGTTTAGTGGAAACGACCTCGGGCCCGAACCTGGCGGGCGCAAGTCTGGAAAACGACGGCCGCGGCACCCTCTCGAGAACCGAAAACGGACAATTCACTAATCGACGTGTCAGGGTGGGGGTTCTGTCCACCCCCGAATCCACCAAAGATGCACAGAACTTTTGGATCATAACAGGCTGGCTCCAGTCTACCGGTATCTGTCGCGGCCCCTGCCATACGGAGATCTGCCGCGCAGAGGTGGAGACCTGGTCCGGCTCCGCACTCGCCTGCGGCTGGGGAGCAGCAGCAGCCGCACGAGGGCGGAGGGAGGACTCGAGGGGATATAGGTCGTTCCCTTCGGGTTCCGAGGGGTGCATCCCCAACTGGGGTGGTAAGTTGGTGGGGGTCTCGAAGGGGGATGCGTATGAGGATGGGAATCGGATGAACGATACCGCAGGACGGGGATGAAGACGAGGGACGAGGGAGGAGGAGGAGGAGGAGGAGGAAGAGGAGGAAGACGAGGGTCGAGGGAGGAGGAGGAGGAGGAGGAGGAGGAGGAGGAAGACGAGGGACGAGGGACGAGGAGGGAGAATTTTACTTTCGCAGCAGGCGAGCCCGCCCGCTGCTCAGCCCGGAAGTCGCGCTCGCGCGACGGCCGGCCGGAAGAAAAAAAATACGTCGGAAAAAACGCGCGGCGCCGGCGCCGCGAGGCGGGGCCGCCCCGCCCCCGGGCAGCCTGGTCTTAGGTCGGGCCTGTCCCCCTACAGGGGGAATTCTGGACGAAAAATAGAACAATGCCAAAACATATGGAAAAAAATGCGCAGGAAAATCACAAAATCGTCCAAAGGACTATTTTTTAACTAGTTCCGAATTCTCCTCCTGTAGAGGGACAGGCCCGACTTAAGCCTGGTCCTCCCCTTCACGAGCGGTGCATCCGCGGGGTGAGGCGGCGGCAGGGGCTGCCCCCCCCCCGCCCTGGCCAGCGGCCGACTCGACCGCACGCAAGATTGACTCTGGGTAAGATCGGGGAGACGCAAGACTCGGGTCAGGGGGACGCGCGTTGGCCCGACAGGGCCATCCATCATGACGATGACGCGACCCAATCTGAAATTTGACGCGGGCTCCCGCTGCAAATGTCCCACGAAAACTGGACCGTCAAAATTCAGGACGCGCTCGTCAAAAAGCGTCAGCAGACCCGAGTCCTGGCGTACTCGAGTCTTACGTTTCCCCGAAAAGAAGTACCTATTACCTCTGTTGGAGACTTGGAAATGGGTTTCAACACCAACACAGGGGTGTGCCTCTACCAGGGGAAGATGATCCTAGGTGGTAATCGTTCGGCCACCCAGGAAGCCAGAATACTACCACCATCACCGAGATCGGGATCGTCTTCCCTTGGTGGAGGCACACCGCCGACATTGATGTTAGTGTCGACCTCTAGCCTGCGACTTTGGTGCGCGGCTTTGGGTGGCCGCGGGGGGGGGCCAAACACACGCGCGCAAGACGCGACCGCATCGCGTTCGGCGAGTAGGGGACCCCACTGGGCCCAAAGGCCACTCCTACGTGTAGTCGGCCGACTCGCACTGGGCACATTCACCGAAGCTGCCCGCGCGCGCGGGCCGGCTACTTCAGCTGGGCAGACGGGCCGTAGATGCCGGTGGCCTTGGCGTTGTCGTTGGGCTTGGGCAGGGTCAGGTACTTGCCGTTCAGCTTGCCGGTGTCGAACTCCTTCTCGACCTGTGCGGCGGAGACCCAGCCCGGGAGCTTGGTCCCCACATACTTCTTCAACCACGGCTTGCCCCAGTCGGCCTCGAACCATGTCACGCCACGTTCCTCCTTCTTGGGGTCGAGGCCGGACCAGGCAGCCAGACCACGGAACCACGTGGTGGCCAGGCCAGTCGACTGATCGATGTTGCCCATGTCCCAGCGCTCGTAGCCGTACCGGGCTTTCCAGTACTTGTTCTCCTCGATCTTCGCGGGATCGGTGAGGTCTTCAGCCACGAGTTTCCTCTTCAGCTGGCGATTGGCCTCATTGTTACCGGTTCCGCCGAAGGCCTCACCGACCCTGAACTTGACGGGGCCGATGGCATACATGAGGTTGTCGACCTCCTTGCCCTCCAGGAACTCCTGCCTCGTGGGCCGCATGCGGTAGCGGAGGCCCTGGGCGCCCTGCGAGCGCTCGAAGCCGACCTCGCCGACCCAGTAGCCGTCCTGCGTCTGGAGGTCGCTGGTCCCGTCCTTTCGGCGGCGAGCCGGGGGGGAAGTGAAAAGGAGAAGGCCTTCTCAGAAGGCTCGAGAGTCCCCAGGCCTTGTAAGAAGTGCTCTACAAGCCTCCCCGGAAGACACGGAGAGCCTCTCCGAAGGCGCGAGGGTTTCTGAGAAGGCCCGCCGCCTTCTGAGAAGGCCTGCTCCTTCTGTCCGGCCGGGCGAAAGGGGGGGATAGCAAAGGAGGGGGTTGAGAATCGGCTCACGTAGCTGATTTTCCCGGCGCCTCCCGGCGCCGGAGGCGGCGATGTATCGAGGAACGGGCCCCTCGGTGGGGCCGAAACCAGCTGCACGCAGCAGACTTCGTAACCCCCCTTTCCCAATCCCCCCCCTTTCGTCCGGCCCGATTCTCGCTTCGCCCCTTCCGCTCGCCGCCGATCCTTCTTCTCGAGCATCCAGTCCAAGCGGTAGCCGTTCCTCTCGGGAGCGGCCAAGAGAGGGGCGTCAAAGAGGGGGCGGTGCAAATCATGATTGGCGGCATGTGCTCGGCCCAGCGGGGGGGCCAAGGACGCATTGAAATAAGAAGCGGCGCCGTGAAATCTGGGGAGATATAATGGCCCCCGCCATGATATCCCCCCCCCCCAGTCATCACCCCCCTCTTTGCCGCCCCCGATCCTCTGCGTGAGCGCGCCCCTGGGGGCCGCCGCGCCGGGGCCCGCGAAGGTGGCGCGGCCCGAAGTCCACGCGGCCAGCGCGGCCGCGGACACCAGCGCCCCGCGCAGCGCCTTGCGCGGGCCGGGCATTTTCGGGGGGCGCGCGGGCGGCGGCGGCGGCGCAGCGCCGAGCAGGGCGGAGGCCAAGCGGAGTGGCGGAGCTGCGGCCTGGAGCCAAACGGCTGCCGAGGGAAGAGGGGCAGGGAGGAGACAGGGGGGGACGACGAAGGCGAGGGTCCGGATGTCTCGTCGGGTGGTCGTGTTCGGACCAGCGCCTCTTGCCGCGAAGTTTTTGCGCCCACCGTGTACGAAAATTTGGCTTTTCGTTGCTCAGTGCATCACCTGATACCTTCTGAAATATTCCCCACTACTCAGTGCACTGCAGAATGCCTGACGCAGCCAACGCCCCACGACCCAAAACAGTGTAGCAAACCTGACCCCGAACAACTCGGCCTATTGTGCTAACGCCACTGGGCCAGCGGGATGGAGACTGGGCAGAAGCAGGTGTACAGAGGATCAGGCACCGCCACAAAGGCATGAATAGCAGATGCCATCTTGCATAAACCCAGCGATCAGCTACGCATTGCACAAGCACAAATGCCTTCTCCGAAAGTCCACAGTTTGCCCGTCGTTGCCGCCTTCTTGGGACGAGAAGATGGGGGACCGTCGTGCGGGGCAGCTCGCCCCAGCAGTTTGCAACGCTGGTACGCACACAACATATCTTACAAACACGAATCGCGCGCACAGGTCCAACATGCTCACCCATCGATTGTAGGAGACAACCCATCATATCAGTCTAACAGTCAGCCTGGCCAGCCCCGACGCCGCGCTACTATTTCTCTCTCTCTCTCTTTTTCTCTCTCTCTCTCTCTCTCGCTCTCACTCTCTTTCTCCTTCCGCTTCTCTCTATCTCTCTTGTTATCTCTATCACTCTATGTTTATCAATATCTCTCTCTCTCTCTTCATATCTCTCTCTCTCTCTTTCTCTCTATCTCTCTGTTTTCTCTCTCTCTCTCTCTCTCTTTCTTCGGACGCACGCCGAGCCCCGAACGGGGCTGCGCCAACCCCCGGTTTTTTGACCGCGCCGCCAGCCCCGGGCCAAACCCTCGCACCGAGTTTCTTCCAGCCCGCGTTTTCGAGCGCCCTGGCGATCCGGCCGGTGCTCGCGTGAACGTCCTCGGAGAAGCCTCCGCCGTAGACCTCCGAGACATGCTCTTAGTGCTTGGTCTTGGAGCACTGCGGATGCGGCCCAGACCGTTTGTTTCTGGTGCTGCGCATTGTGCCTGGCTTCACCACCGCTGCATGCCGCGGCAACGGAGAGCCCGACCGGCAAGCCTGTCGGCAGCCGAGCAACAAGACCCGCCCAACTGTGGATTCTGCGGCTACACCGCTGCACGAGATCGGGATCGGTACGATATCTCTCGAACGCCGTGCGCCCCATCTTTTGGAAGAGCCACCGCCACTGGTCGATCGACTGCCGCGGCGCCGCGCGGAGTCGAAGCACCTGGGCCGATTGCCTTGCGCTCCAGCTCGCGATATGATTCCAAGGGCTCCGCGTTGGACTCCACATGCTCAAGCTCCAGAAGAATGCTGCCCATACCGTCCTCGGGAGTACCCCACAGCGGCGCGAAGCCTGGATCCAACCACAAGTTAAAGTTGCCCCCCCCAGGTGTAAAAGACCCTGTTTGCATGCGCGCTTCGGCATGTGACTGCTGGGCCACATGTACCCTCGAGGTGGATCACCGCGCCCTCAAAGGTGAAATTTTCCACCCAAATCACCTTCTCGTCTATCACGTGCAGATGCTGGCCAGGTCCTGGCGGAGCGTTCGCCCTGTGTGCGTCTTGTCCGGCCCGGCGCAAAAACCGATCTGTTTGAGCTCGGTCATCACATGCGCGAACATATCCTCAACATACTCCATGGATGAAGCCGCGAGCACAATGTCGTCCGCGTAGCATGCGGAGGATTTGAAGAATCGTCTAAGCAGAAACCGTTGCCCTGCGCCTTCCAGCGGGGTTCCAGCTTCCGGTCACCATCGCCATGGTCATCGCGAAGATTCGTGGAGACTCCGGCGCGCCTTGCGGGAAGCCCCTGTCCACCCCGATCTCGCTCGAGGCGACATGCCTAAGAATGACTTGAACGGAGCTCCGATGCCAGATCACCGCAATCGGCGCAATCTCGCCCCATTCCTTGGAGCTTCATGGTGTTGAAAAAGGCATGGTGGTCGGCATGGTCGAAGGCCTTCTTCAGGTCGAGCTGCCGTGACCAGCGGTCGCCGACCTTCCCCGGCAAGCCCCGCCGCTCTGTTCGGCACGAAGAAGCCAGTACCCGCGCGGCTGCCAGGAAGCGCCGCCTGCACCGATCCGAAGAACAGCACCGGGAGCAACCGCATCCACATGTATCCAAGGAGCTTGCGCATCGCAAATAGGCCCGCGATGGGTCTGACCTTGGCCAAGGTAGTCGCACCAAACACCTTTCGCGCCGAAGTCGTCATCGACGTCGCCCAGTCCACAGGAAATGCTAAGGACCTCCATCTGCGAGACAGATTTTCCTCCAAAAGCGTCTTTTTCACTCGCTTGGCAATGAATGCCTCACTGATTTCCACATCGATGCCATCTCTCACTCTCTCTCTCTCTCTCTCTTTCTATCTCTCTCTCTCTCTCTCTCTCTCTCTCTCTCTCTCTCTCTCTCTCTCTCTCTTTCTCGATGTTTATCATTATCTATCTCATCAATGTGTGTTTCTCACTCTCCTCCTCTCTCTTTCTCTTTCTCTCTCTCTCTCTCTTTCTGTCTCTCTCTTTCTCTCTCTCTCTCTCTCTCTATAGACCGTCATGTTTCTCTATGTTTATCGTGTTACTCTCTCTCTCTCTCTCTCATTCTCTCTCTCTCTCTCTTTCTCTCTCTCTCTCTCTCTCTCTCCCCATGTCTCTTTCTCTCTGTCGTTGTCTTTTTCTCTAACTCTCTCTCTCTCTCTTTCTGTCTTTCTCTCTCTGTCTGTCTCTCTCTCTCTCTGTCGTTCTCTCTGTCTCTCTCTCTCTCTCTCTCTCTTTCTCTCGTTCGCCCATGCATCTGTATAATCAGCTTGTGCCAAACAGCCGCTGCTCTTCAAGGTCCCCCTATGCTGCCACGGAACTGGGCCTGTCCGCAAGTCCGGCGGCCATGCTGCCGCCGTCGCCGCCCCGTCGCCGCCCCGTCGCCGCCCGTCGCCTGGGTTTGTCTGTCGGCCTGGTTGCCACGTCGCCGCCGTCGCCGCCCCGTCGCCGCCCCGTCGCCGCCCGTCGCCTGGGCCTGTCTGTAGCCGCCTTCGCCGCCCCGTCGCTGCTTCGTCGCCGCCCGTCGTGTGGACATGTCTGCTGGACGGGCGGCTATGTGGCCGCCGCCGCCGCAGCCACGTCGCCGCCTCGTCGCCGTCCGTCGTCTGGGGCTTGACGGGCATTGCGGCGCACTCTTTCGCATGGTTGTGCATTGCTTGTTTTGCTGTGGTTCGATGCATAATCTACGCGCCCACCTTAGCTACTAGACTAGGTCCGAGGGACCAAAAGCATTGTTTTTTTTTGCTGGTTGGAGTGAGCGTAAGGTAAGGTGAGAGAGAGCGGGTTTCCATAGGGAACAACATTGGGGCGGCTGGAGCCGCTCTCCCCCAAGGAGGGATGCATCCCCTTGACGGGAGGCCGACCGACCGAGGGGCGATGCATCCCTCTGGCCGATCCCCCCCCCTTGTAACAGAGGGGAAATGCCTCCCTCATGCGCGACCAACCACGGAGGGGAGATGCATCCCTCATGCGCGAAGTGTCGCGCTCGAGGCTTCGTCGCTTCGCTTACCCTCTTGGCCCCCCCCCAGCTTGCTGAATGCAAACCCAGGGCGGGAGGGTGGGAAACATCAAATCGCAAGGTGAGCGCGGCCACCGCGGCCCGTCGCCCCCCCTTCCTCGCGGCCCCTCGGCGCGGGCAGCGAAGGGGGGGGGGCGCCCCCCCCCTCTCTTCGCCCCTGCGCCCCGAGCTGCATGCGCGGGCGACGTTTCCAAGGTGTCCGCGCGCGTACATTATGAAGCACTCACCCATGCCTGCCCGGGCCTAAAGTGCACCCATAATCTACGCGCCCACCTTAGCTACTAGACTGGGTCCGAGGGACCAAAAGCATTGTTTTTTTTTTGCTGGTTGGAGTGAACGTAAGGTTTAAGGTGAGAGAGAGCGGGTTTCCATAGGGAACAACATTGGGGCGGCTGGAGCCGCTCTCCCCCAAGGAGGGATGCATCCCCTTGACGGGAGGCCGACCGACCGAGGGGCGATGCATCCCTCTGGCCGATCCCCCCAACGCTGCTCACCCCCACGCCCCGCTCGCTCACCCAACGCTGTTCACTTACCGAGCAACACAATGTATAACGGCGCGTCGCAGCCACACGTGGGGGCTACCCGCGGGCGAAGCGCCATGCGCTCTCCAAGCTGCCCGTCCAAATACGACTGTCCACGCCGATTCGCTTTGCTGGAAATCGATGTCGCCTCACAAACGCGTCACTTCCTAGCTGCCTCGAAATCCCGTCCGACCAATTGGTCCCCGAAGGCGTGAATTCCCACCACGTGGTGATCGAACGGCGGCTCGCCAAGAAATTAGTGAAAGCAATCGACCGATCCAGCGCGGCCGGCACCGCGCAGCCCTTGACGTACGAATGCAGAGAGCTGGTATTGTCTATGAAATACAGCACGCGGCGGTTTGCCAGCCGCTTAGCGTGGCGCTGGTAGATGATGGGCGGCATCGCGCCCTCACACAGCGCGATGGGCTGGCCGCCCTGCCTCAAGCGCTCCTCACAGTAGCCCCACATGCCCAGCAGAGCCCCGTCAAAAACGCAGAAGCCAGCTTGCCGATAGCCGTCGGCGCAATCTAACAACACGTACCCCCCTGTCGGCCACGCGTCATTGTCAGCGCGCGCGTCAGAAGCAATGAGAATCAAAGGCTCGCTTCTCGGCGCGATCTCGGCCACGCGGCTCGGCATGTCTTGCAGAATTATATAAAAGAAATCGAGGGCGCGCACCAGGCAGTTGCTCAGGGTCCAAGGCGGCTGATCTGTGTACTGCCGTTGCCTCAGAGCCCCCATGCCTGCTTTGCCCACGCCGTGCCACGCCGCTCTGGCGATGAAGTTGAGGAGGCCTCTCAACTTGCTGGCGTCTCCGGGCGTGAGCCTGCCCTCGCTGCGCCTCGCCGCAATGAACGTCTTCGCCTTTTCGACGAGAGTGTCGCGCGCCCTGAAAGATATGACATTCGAGTCCAGCGAAGGGCCGAAGGTGTGCACGACGCCCAGAAAATCGCCGGACGGGCTCATCCTCCTCGTCTTCGAGGGAGCCACAGGCGTGCCCAACTCCGCGCAAAGGCACTGTGCGGCCTCCTGACCAGCGCCCCCAGCTGATTCAAAATCAGTAATATTCGCGTCGTCCACATACATGGCAAGCAAAAGCGACAACACGCGGCGCTGCACTGCCTGCAGGAATCCTCCCCATCGCGCGAACTGCATGACTGACGCGGAGAAACCGAAAAGCAACGCCCACGCCACCTGGAACCTCCATTCTCCCGTGACAGGATCGCGGACCGCCACGACGTTCAAGCGCAAGTGATCTGGGTGCACTGGGACTGAGCGATAGGCCGACGGCAAATCTTCGCCCCCCGACACGAGCCTCTCGCGGGCCACGTCGGCACCAGCGTCCGCACACGCTTGCCGGACCACCCTCGCATCGATGACAGGCTGGAATGGCGTACACATTCTTTGCCGCTCACAAAATGCCGTCGCTTCGTTCTGCCTACCCCGACGCCCGTCGTCGATTCTCCTCCTTTTTCCAGAAGGCTGAATATGGCAAAACGCAGGAATCGGCGCCCACTGCCCCGCGCCGAACTCCGCATCAATGTCCGACTTGCTTCGCAGCGGTGCCGCCCAGCCTTTCTTGCACTCTTCCTCGCAGCTATCCCAGAGAAATTGGCCCTCCTCACTCGCGCGCTGGCGATCCAGTTCCGCCAGCAAGACTTTGGACTCTCCAAGCAGCGAGTGCACGGGCATGGGAGCTTCATACTCGGATGGTTCAAAAGCACCCGTATTCTCCATTACGCCAGTGATGCCAAAGCCGGTGACAAAGCGCAACGCCAGCTTTTGGTCTGGCCACCGCGCGAGCACCACCAGCACGGCAATGAGTCCGGCGTGAATATGCCCCGCCACGGCGCGCACAGTCGGACTCTGCCACTTCAAGAGCTCCGCCGTGAGGGGCTTGCACCGGCGACTAAGCTCTTGCAGCGCGTGCATGCTGCGCAACCGAAACTCCCTCAAGTCGCGCAGCTCTGCGGCGGTGGACTCCGCCGCAAATTTCAAGTCATGCGGAGCAGCAACGTCCTCATCGAACGGTAACTTCCCCCGCTTCGCGAAATCAACCGCGGCGCGGAAATGCTCTTCCTCATCCCGGCTGTGGCCCAGGAGAGGCGGCAACGCGTGCTTGGCCGAGAGCGCCCCGGCCTGTCGCCCCGCCGCGGCTTCCAGCATGGCAGACGTGCCCTGGCCTGCCGTGCTGCCAACTGGTCCAGCGATGCTGCGCTCGTCTAGCCACTTTGCGAAAACTCCACGAACGCGAAATCGAACGGCGACTGATTGACTAGATCTTCCAATGACGGAAAAACAAAACTGCTCAGCCATTCCCTGGGGAACATGCTGACGACGCACTGCCGCAATTGGCGCTGCGACCACATCACGGGGAAGTGCCTCGATACCCGCGGCGCCTGCGCAAACGAAGACGCGCCGTCGCTCGGCGCCCCGCGCTGATGCGCTCGCGCCTGCGGTGCCGACACATCGGACTCCTGCTCGCCCGATGACTGCGCTGATTGCGCCTGGCCGAGAACGCGCGCTTGCTGCGCGCGGAAACCTGGCTGGGCGCTGGGTGCGCCCGCCTGCGCTGGCGCAAAGAAGCCGTGCTCCGCTGGACAGGCAACGTGCCCCCCTGCCTCGGCGCTGTCCTCCGCCCTGGCGGGGCCCCTTCAATACTGCGACAACGCGCCCTGCTCCGGGATCGGCGCCTTGCGGCACACGGCGGCGCAGTGATTCCTCATGCCGCAGACGCGGCCGCTCTTGCTCACGATCATGGAGCATGCGTGCTCCAGATTCTTCGGGCAGGGCTCCGGGCACGACCCCCGATTGAAATTCTTGCACAGCTCCTTTCCGTTCTTGAGGTGGGTCGCCAAACCGGTGCTCGATCCCTTCTGCGCGCCCTTGGGGTTGCGCTGCCCGCGCCCTGCACCCGCGCCTCCCTGCTGCGCCGCAGGTGGCGGCGGGGCGCCCCGCGGGGCTCCGCGCGCGAAGTCCGCGGCAGGCCGCGCGTCGGGGGCTGGTGCGAAGCCGCGTGCGGGGATCTCCCACATGTGCTCCCTCCTTTCGAAGACATCCTTGATGATCTTTCCCAGCGACATGGACGTGCGGCGATGCCTGCACGCCGGTGGAACGTTCGCGACACTAGCCCCTCGCAGCTCGCGGATCGCGGCGCGCCTGTCAACCCACTGCTGTCGCTCCTCCTCATCCCGCTGTTGCAGCCACTGGAGGGCCTGACTCGGGGGAAGGATGGTGGCACACTGTGCGAGCCTCCTGTGGTAGGCGAGCACGACATCCAGCGGCACCTGACGCGCGACGGACCGCCGGTTGCCGCGCGCGATGCACCGCGTTCGCGCCTCGACGTAATCCGTGCTGTCGCGATCCATTGCCTCTGGTTCCGCTGGCTGCGGATCCAACTGGACGACGCCTGCACGCGCCGCGCGCGCTGGAAACGCCAGCGTCGCGATGCACAGCGCGCTGTTGCGCCTGCACGCGCGTACGCCAGCATCAGTGTGTGATGCAAATTGACATACGTTGCCACGTCTCTGCGCGGTTCCGTGTCGAATTCGTTCGCTTGCTCCCCTGTGACGAGGACTAGCCCCTCCGCAATGCGCTGCCGCTTCCTCGTCATGGTCAGCTGATGCGTCAACGTCTTCACGCGGAAAACCGAATGCACCTGCGGACGCGCGCGCGAACGACCGCGCGGAGACGCGCGCAGCGCGCACAACGCCAACGCGTGCCTGCAGCAAACGCCGCGACAGCTCCTTTGAGATTCTGCTCACCAAGTGATCGCACGGCTCAGTCTTGACCCCGAACCCCAGGCGATACCTCGCGTAAAACTTGGCGCGGATGTCTTTCAGGTCACTGTTGGGCAGGAGCGCATCGAGGTCATCATCCTCGACGCCACGCTTCTTCCGCGTGTCGGAGATCGTTTCGGCCTGCCTCGCCGCGGTCCAGGCCTGGCGCAGCCGCGACGCTTGAATCCCTGGGAAAGAAAGGCCCTCGATCTTTTCGATTACCTTGGTTTCGACTTCCTGCTCCGACGTGAAGAAGTGTGTGAAATCAGCCATGCTCTCGAGGCCCGCGACTGACACCAAGTGGGTGGCCACCTTGGGGTCCAACCGGAACGCGTTGCACAAAAGCGTAAACAGCTGTTCCGCGGCCTCGCGGCCTCCCGACACAGACGGCAGCTGCAACGCCTGCCCGCCGATCGAAAGCGCCATCGCGCACGTGAGGACAAGTCGCAACGCCTCGCGCCCTCAAGATCGCTGGCACGTCTGCTCGCGCGCTGAAAGCAACGGCTTGCGCATGGCGTGCGCTGGCGTTATTGCGCGCTGCAACATGCGCTCACAAACTGCTGATGCAGCAAAATGCGCGGACATGGCCACGCCGCACCGCTTGTGCGCTCATACTGCGCTTGCGCGGCCCCAGCGCAGGCTGCTGATGCAGCACCCGCGCACGCACGACAACTCTACGATTTCCGCTCGCGTGGGTCGCGCTGGTGCAATATACGCGCGAAAAGCGACCGCGCGGACATGGCCGCGCTGCAATGCTAGTGCGTACGGCCCTGCGCCCGCGCGGCTATCGCAAGCACGGCATCCCGGGCCGCCAGTACCGACGGCTGGCACGCCGCATGTTCCAGCTCATGGGCTGCTCGGGCCAGGAACGCCGCGCGATTCTGGCACCTGCGGCATACCAGATCACCGTCGGTCAATCTTCCGACCCACGTGGGGGAAGCCAACGTGACGTCGCACGCGTTCGTCAGCTGCTTCCCGTTGACTAAGACAGAAGTCTTCTCCGCCTTTCGTCGCTTGCGTGATCTGATATGCGGAGAGCCGCTGACTTCAATGGCGACGTGATGACGCTCATTCGTGACAATCCAGCCTAGCTCGGCGGGAATGCCGATCGTTGCCCCGTCGCAAACCTTGGGCAAAGCGCACAAGCGACGCGCGCGCTCGCCATGCAACGGCGCTGGCGAGAAGACCGCTGCTGATGCGGGGTTCAGTCTGGCTGGCTGCGACGGTGGCGCTGGGTGCGCCTGCACAGCGACCGAACGCTTTGCTCGCATGACGCGGCTTCGGGCGCTATTTGCGCCGGCCTGCGGGGCGCCCGCTACCGTGTCTCCCACGGCCGATGATGGCGCGGAGTGCGCCTGAACGAAACGGCGGCGCTGCACATGCGCACATTACGCTCCCCCCCGGCGCTGCGTGCGCCTGCACCGCTGTTGTTGCTGCAGCGGGCTGCACATACGCCCGCGACGGTGACGCTGCCTGCGCCTGCGCGGTAAAGAAGCGCTCCGCGCACGACGACCCCTGGCGCTGCGTGCGCCCGCCTGCGCTGATGCTGCTGCAACAACGTCGCCCCCAAGGGCTGACGTTGGCGCTGCATGCGCTCGCGCTGCTGCTGCAGCTGCCTGCACATACGCCCGCGACGGTGACGCTGCCTGCGCCTGCGCGGCAAAGAAACGCTCCGCGCGAATTACAAAGCCCCTGGCGCCGCATGCGCCCGCCTGCGCTGCTGCTGCAACAACATCGCCCCCAAGGGGTGACGTTGGCGCTGCCTGCGCCTGCGCTGCTGCTGCCGCAGGGGCAGCTCCAACCGCTGGCGCCGCTGCTCCCGCAAGCTCCCCGGCACTCGGCTGTGCTGCCGGCTTTGCCCGCTCGACGGGCAACGCTGCGGATGACTGGCTGTCTCTTTCCTCATCGCTGCCGATCTCGCCTTCCTCTAGCGCGCGTTTACCAGCGATCCCGCGCAGGCGCTGCGCCCGCCGCGGCCGCTGCGGCGGCTGGGCAGCGCGGCGGCCCCGGCTGCGGAACTGTCGCCTCAGCGCTGCGCTCTGCTCCCCGTAATTGGACGCGGTGAACGCGCCAAACCGCCGGCGCGCCAGCTCTTTCTTTACCGCCGGCGGCAGAAACTTCGCGGGCTCGGGCGCGCCCTGTGCCGCCAGCAGCTGCATCGCGCGGCGCCGCGCGCCCGCTGCGACCTCCTGCGCGGCTGGCGTATCCCACCAAGCTTTGACCCCTTCGAATCGCAGGGGGGCTGGCAAGCTGGCCACGGCCTCGTGAAACACTTCGTGCATGTACAGACGGACGAAACCCTGCTGCTCACGTCTGGTTCCAGCGCATCGCAACGGCATCATGTTCGGGGCGCCGGTGCTTCCGCCACCATCGCGGGGCGTCCAGCCCCCGCCAACAACGCGCTCTGTCCACGGAAGCTGCACGCTTTCCGCCAACGTCGGCATGAAACGCCTCAGGCTGTACGACGTGATCAGTTTCCTCTCGAGCGGTGAATTCAGACAAAGGCCGATCTCAGACTGCAGAAACTTTGAGAAGTGCGCGAGACGCCAGAGCTGCCCCGTATCCTCGTGCGCCGCGAGGCCCCTTGGCAGGGGGGCGCCTTCGCCGGCAGCCCCTGCGCGCTTATGCCACGCGTCCCAGAGCACATCCGCTGCGCAACGCGGCTCCGCGGTCCGCACCAGGCACCAATCGAAACATCCGCCGCGCTTTCCGCGGTAACATCTGAACCAGGCCAGCGCTCTCGTCCTTTCAATCGGGTACGACCGTGACAAATGCTGGAATCTCAGCCACCCGTGGCACAGCGCGATCGCTGCAGCGGCGGGAACCTCGAGCCAACCGCGCTGCGCTGCCTGTGCGGCAAGTATCTGATGCAGGAACGATACCATGCACGGCTCGAGCACGGTCGCTTGCCGCAACTCTCCCCCCGCTTTGCTCGCGGGCCGCGCGTCTGGCTTCATCGCGTCTTCGAGCGCGAACGGCGCACCGAGATACTTCTGCAGCCACTTCAACCGATTCCACACGCGCACCCCGGAGGCTTGTTCACCGCACATATGACATATGAACTCGTCCACCATCAGTGTGCTGCCAGCAGCCTCCGCGGAGAGGGGCTCGAGCTGCCGTGCTCGGGCCCACGCCTCCCATCTCGCCCAGACGCGCAGCGCGTCCCGGACCCCCGCGCTCGCGAAGCGCGCCAGCCTCTTCGCCGCCGCGGACCCGGGTCCGCACAAGCGCTGCGCCTGGCCCTCGGGGAGCCCCCGCGCCAAGCCGTGCGCTGGGCCCCAGGACGCGGACAGCTGCACCGCTGCCCCGGCCGCGCTGGCGCGCTGCGCGGCGTCCGCCTCCTCTGTGCCGGAGGCGCTCGCCGCCGCGCGCTGCGCGCCGCGCCCCCCTCTTGGCGGGCGCAAGCCAGGGAGGGACCATCGCCAGCGCGCGTGGCGGAGCGTCCGCCTTGCGCGCGGGCGGCGCTGACTGCGCCTCGCGGGCCACCCTGTGCCACGCTGCCACTCGCGGATGCCCCGCGAGCTGCCGAGCTCGCCGCCACGCCTCCTCCTGTCCCGAGGCCGCGGCTGCCTCCACCGTGGTAAAGAAAAATGCCAGGTCGTCGACGTCCTCGATGCCTACCTCCCTGACGAAACACCAGAAGCGAGCGCGCGCGTCGACCGGCAACGCACTCCCTATGGCGGCCAATCCACATTCGCCTGCCATCGCCACCGCCAAGCAAATGGATGCGAAGCGCAAAAGACAGCAGAGAAACCCGAGAAAAGTCAAATCGCAAGGTGAGCGCGGCCACCGCGGCCCGTCGCCCCCCCTTCCTCGCAGCCCCTCGGCGCGGGCAGCGAAGGGGGGGGGCGCCCCCCCCCTCTCTTCGCCCCTGCGCCCCGAGCTTGAGCCAAAATGGCTACGGTGAAGGTGTCCGCGCGCGTACATTATGAAGCACTCACCCATGCCTGCCCGGGCCTAAAGTGCACCCATTTCCTACTGCATTGCGTTGCGTTGCATTCCGTTGCCCTGCTACGCCGCGCCACGCATTGCATTACATCCGCCTCATTGATGTGCAGTCTTACGCCGTGCTACGCATTGTTCTCTATTGTTTTACATTGTTCCACCTATATATATATAATATATATATATATATATATATATATAATATATATATATATGGTCGCCCCCCCCCCCAGCACCCCCAAACCACCAAAACCACAAAATCTTCACTGATCGTTTCTCCTCGTCGCTCTCCTCCTCAAACCACAAAATCTTCACTGATCGTTTCTCCTCGTCGCTCTCCTCCCTCCTCCTCCTCCTCCTCCTCCTCCCCCTCCTTCTCCCCCCTCCTCCTCCTCCTCCTCCTCCTCCTCCTCCTCCTCCTCCTCCTCCTTCCCTGCGTCTCCCAAGCCAAGGAAACCTAAAATGCATTGTGTATGGCGCCGTCGGTGCAAGGATTTTTTTGGGGGTCTGAGAAGCAAGGAAACGCTGTGTATTTTTGTTTTTTTGTTTGTTTTTGGTTTTGCAAGCCCGAATGCCCGCGCTGGCCTCCCTCTCAGCACCCTTCCATGCGCCTCAGACCAAGAACACCAAACATACACAGTGTTTGACGCCCTCGGTGCAAGGAAACGCTGTGTATTTTGGGTGTTGTTGATTTTTTTTTGGTTTGAGAATCAAGGAAACCTTGTGTATGTTTGATTGTTTTGTTTTTTTGGTTTTGCAAGTTCTAAGGGTGCTGGGAGGGAGGCTGGTGCGAGCGTCGGGGCTTCCAAAACCAAAAAAACAAAAAAAACAAAAATACACAAGGCTTCCTTGATTCTCAAGCAAAAAAAAACAAACAAACAAAAAAAAAATACACAGCGTTTCCTTGCACCGAGGGCGCCAAACACTGTGTATGTTTGGTTTTCTTGGTCTGAGGCGCATGGAAGGGTGCTGAGAGGGAGGCCAGCGCGGGCATTCGGGCTTGCAAAACCAAAAAAACAAAAACAAACAAAAATACACAGCGTTTCCTTGCTTCTCAGACCAAAAAAACAACAAAAAAAACAAAAAAGCATTTCCTTGCACCGACGGCGCCATACACAATGCATTTTAGGTTTCCTTGGCTTGGGAGACGCAGGGAAGGAGGAGGAGGAGGAGGAGGAGGAGGAGGAGGAGGGGAGGAGGAGGGGGGAGGAGGAGGAGGAGGAGGAGGAGGAGGAGGAGGAGATAAGATAAGGAGATAAGGAGATCACACACGCGCGCGCAATCCACCACCACCACCACCACCCCATTTTCCACCAGCACCACCATCATCCAAAACCGCAATTCCCCGGCAATCCCGCGGCACCCCAAAAACAATTCGCACTACGGAGTTCAATCCTGGGCGCCCCGAACGTCGGGGTAAACATCGAAAGCATGGACCTTGCGGCAAATGTCTTCAGCATTGAAAAATATTCGCGCGCGCTCTTGCGAATTCTCTAAAAAGGGCACCAGAGGTTGTTCAACATCCCCAACCATTTCTGCCAGGCGGGCCTCTTGCGCGAACGCCATTTCGCGCAAGCGTTAAGGGGGTGGGGGCGGGGGGTGATCTCTGCAAGATAACACCGCGCGAACCGCTCGCGCCCGTGGGCCGCGCGCGCACGTCGAAATCCAACCAAACAGCCGTCACCACCAGCGCGTAGACACCATCAGCGCCATCGGCGCGACCAGCGTCGGCGCCGTCACTAGCCCTGCCGTCGATGTCGCCATCGTGATCGCCGATATCGCCGCTACCATCATCGCGTCTGCCGTTAACGACGTCGCCACGATGCCGCGCCCGCCCAAGACACCGATTCGCACTGAGGCGCCAACGCGGCCTGCGAGACGCGCTGAACGGTCAGCGCCACCGCGGCCGCGTCGGCCGCGCCAGACTAGCTGGCCGCACTGCGCCCGATCCTGCGCGCGCTAGCACGGCCGCGCCGATGCGCCAGCCAGCATCAAGCAGTCATGGCAATCGCCGCCGCGTGGACTTTGCAAACCAAGTTGCGGGCGAGCGCGCGGCGCCATTGCGCGAGCAATGGATTTGACAAATTCAAACTCGGCAGGGTGACTGCTCCACTCTAAACAAGTAAATCCCCCCGCCCCCCCCAACCCACCCCACCCCCCGCCCCACAGACTGAACTGTCCGCCTTTTTGCACTGTCAATTACAAATGGTCCTACCCCGTCGCCCATCCAAAAAACAAATTCGCACCACCCCAAGCAGCCCCTCATCGAGCCCCCCCCCTTCAGCTGAACAAAGAGATACGCGCACGCTCGCGTATCAAAGATGGTCAGTTGCCATGAATCCCAGACGAAAAAAGGAACGAAGCACCCACGCGCAGGTCGTCGCACGCGCATCCCGAAATCCTTCACAAACCTCTGGTCAATAGGTTGCCCCGCAAATAAACTCTTGTGCGTATATAAAAAGAACAAAGGTTTCGCAACCGGAATAAAAAAGGAATGCGTTCGCGCCTTTGCGAAGTCGTCTGCAAAAAAATATGCAGCATTTCATGCACTGCTACCAGACGCGCGCGCCTCTCGCGCGCGCACGTCGGAATCGCTCGCACGTTCTTGCGCGCGCAATCGCAGGGATCCCGCGAAACAAATGGGGCGAAGCGCGCTCGCGAGCGTCGTCGCGCGCGCGCCGGAATCAGTCAAAAACCCGAGGCGTCGAAAGGGGTTCAACGCCGAGCACCCCGAAAACATTTCAAAACACATGGTTTGCAGAAGTCAGTTGTCAAAGTTATGCGCGCGCTCGCGCTCTCGCGAGTTCTTAAGAAAACCATTATTTCTTCAGCGTGTCCATCGACTTCTGCCAAGAAGGCCTCCCGCGCAGCATGTCGAAATCCTTCGAACGCCCTTGCGCACTTGGGGGGGCACGATCCCTGTCAAATAAAACCACGCGGGCCGCTCGCGCACGTCGGCCGCGCGCGCATGTCGAACTCCTGCAGAACCCTTTCTATAAACGATGTGAGGACATCGTGATCGTCATCGGCGTGATCAGCATCGGCGCCGTCATTGGCCTTGCCGTCGTCATCGTCGTCACCATCATCACTACTCTTACCGTCGTGTCTACCGCTGCCGACGTCGCCGACTCGCACCGAGGTGCCCGCTGGGAAGTGCCTAACGGTCAAAGACACCGCGGCCGCGTCGACCGCGCCAGACTATCTGGCCACTGAGCGCGCGAGCATGCGCGGGCTGACGTGGCCGCGGAGATGCAGCAGCCAACACCAAGCACTCATCGCAATCGCCACCGCATGGATTTTGCAAACCAAGTTGCGGGTGGGCGGGAGGGATGATTTCGCGAGCAGCTGGGTTGACAACTCCAGGTGTTTCAAAAAATATTGCACCACATAGGTTGCACCACGCAGATTGGTAGAAACACAACGGTTCGGCCCCCCCTGGCTAACATACATACATTCAAGTGTATACACACATGGCTATGTACTTTAACCATCGCGCGCGCCTCGGGCATGCACAAGCTCTATCCGACGACTAAGAAAATACCACGACACGTTGGACAAGTCCCGCAACATGTTTTGCGGGTGGCGCCAGCAGACGCTGCGCTGTTTGTGCGCCCACGCTTGGTACACTGACGACCAGCCCACTCAAACAGTCAGCCCAATCACCCAATCAGCTCCTAAACGCGCGGCTGGTCTCTCGTTCCCCAGACTCCTTCTGGTGTTCTCTCTCTCTCTCTCCTGATAGCTTGATCTCTCTCTCTCTCTATCGTTATCTTTATCTCTCTCTCACTCTCTCTTCCTCTCTCACTCCCTCTCTCTCTCGCTCTTTCTCGCTCTCTCTCTCTCTCTCTCTGTGGTTATCTCTCATTCGCTCTGTCTCGCGTTTTATCGTTTTCTTTCTCGTTACCGCTCTTTCTCTCTCTGTATCTATCTATATCTCTCTCTCTATCTCTCCCTCTCTGTCGCTCCCTCGCTTCCTATAAGTGTGTGTGCACGCTACATGAATGTGCAAACACACAGACAAAAAGCATGCGACGATGGATTCGCACAAACTTCGCGCGCGCGCGTGAAGTGCGCCAAAGACCATGCCGGAAGCCATGACGCATCGCGACATCTTAGGTATATCCCGCGAAGTGCATTGGGGGTGGCCCCAGCTGACGATGGAGGGCGAAGCCATCAAGAGAGAGGACACTAATTCGACCACGAATTGTCATGATGAAACTTACGCGTATGTTGTAGCAGTCGCTTGCACATTCTGATGGCACGCCGATTTGGTCACGCCACTTGCCCACAGGTCAAGTGTGAGGCCTGGGCCAATGCAGTAGAGCGTCGTTCAATCACATTCCCCTGCTCGCAGAGAATACGCGTGGTGCGACGTGCATAGTACTGCAAGAGCACGGGCTATCCGCCTGGCCAAGAAGGTCAGACAACCCCGTAATGCAGCTATGGGCCTACCCCACACAGCCGAACATATTGCAAATCGACTCAACATGACACCCCCGATGAACTCGTCGTCAACGCCGCCGTCCTCCTTTTCTTCCTCTTCCACCTCCTCCGACTCGAAGAACTTGCAACTACTCGTAGGCGTGCGTAATCCGCGACCATGCCTGGCGGCACGAAACGACGTGTTCTCCCAGTTTTAAAAGTTGTCAAGAGGGCCGAAGAGACCTTCAAGGCAGCCCAAGAGAACTCCAGGACGTCCCAAAGAGCCCAAAGACTTCACGTAAATCGCCTTTCGACAGCCAGGGATCCCCCGCGACGCACATGAGCGGATGGCCCAATATCGCCCTACCCCCTGATTCAAGGGGTCGGCGGGTGTGGCGCAAGCCTGTAGAATCGAGTCAACACAATACCCCCATTGAGAATACACTGGATCGCGCAGCGGTGCGGAAGCCGTGATGCAACGTATCCACTGTATCCAACGATTGCATAATTCCAACATGCTGTATTGTACTAAATTGTTATGTCTCCCCCCTAACCCCCGCCTACAAAAACCTTTGCAAAATCTATTATTCGGAGCCGTGGGGCCTATTGGGGGTCCATGAGGGCGTCAAGACAGCTCAAGATGGCTTCAGTACGGGCCATGACGGCCCCACGACGGCCCAAGATGGCCCCAAGAGGGCCCAAAAAGCTCCCGATAAGGCCCAAGAAGACCCCAAAAGGACTCCCCAAAGCGCCACCGTAAGCCAAAACCATGAGTTTGTAGATGGCTTTTGAACGATTTGAGCGATCTAGCGTTGTTAATCTCTCAGAGACCCCTGACGGCCCAGCAGCCTCCAAGATGGCTCCGAGACGGCCCAAGTAACGCCCGAGAAGGCCCCAAGACGGCACAACAGGGCCCCAAGACGGCCCAAAGAGGCCCCCGAGACGGTCCGGCCCCGAAGACAGCTCCAGAGGACCCCAAGAGGGTCCTTCAGTGGCCGCGAGAGGTCCAAAGGACGGCCTCCGAAGCGGCCACACGGCGCAAGAGCGCCCCGAGACGGCCCAAGACGCCCACAAGAGGCCGTGAGGGGCCCCAAACAAGCCCCCTGGAGGCCCCAATATGCTCTCAAGAGGCTTCCAAGAGGCCCCCAAGAAAGCTCCCACCAGGCCCCGCAACGACTGGACTGCACGTGCTCTGGACGTGCACCCCGCGAAGCGGGAGGAATCGAGTCAACAAGATATCCCCGTTGAGAATACGCTGGAATGTTGAGTGAGTGGTCGCCTGTTCGCTCTATATTATCGTGAACTGTTCGCCAAAGAATCCCGTGCTGATGTCGTTGTACGTGTAAGCTCAACTGGATTGCCCTACAACTCAACAAAATATTGAATATATGAGCACAAGGCAAACAACCACCACCATGAGCTTATGCCGGTCCGCTCTTCATTGCGCGCGTGTCGTCTTCAATATGTATACCCCAAACCATCGACTCCAACCTTCTGCGTTTATTAATGTACCCCCTTTTGTGGGTCGTCATGTTTTTCCATGCCAACTCCCAGGTGAACCCCGGCAGGGCAGGACAGTCCAGTCGGGCGGGTGGGTCATATCGTGCTGGCTGGGCGGGACGGGAAAGACAATTGAAGCGGGCGGAATATTACACTCAAGCAGTCAACCCTGCAAGCTCTACAGCGAAGGCCAGTCCACAAGAGACCTTCCACAAGAAACCCAACCCTGAGACCCCAGGACGTCCATTGATTTTTGGTACGGGAGCGTCGCGCTCTCCACAGCAGAATCATCGAAACCCAAGAAACCCAGGGCACCCTGGGGGCAAGTAGGGTATTTCTTGGCAAGGGCCTCCACCGCATTGAGGGGCAACGATAGGGGGGATAGGCATAGGGGGGGATGCATCGACGTGCAATCGGCGATACATCGTGATCGGCGATTAGGCCCCCGATAAGGAATCCGCACCTTCCTGGGCGGGGTGGGGCTATCGGGCCCCTACCGGAGATCAATGGGCGATTGGGGCTCGATGCGTGCCCCCTTATGCCTATCCACCCCCATCGCTGCCCCCGGTGTAGCGGGCTGGCCGGGCGGGCTGGGCAAGACGACTGAAGCGGGCGGAACAGTACTCTCGAACAGTCAAGCCTGCGGACCCTGATGGGCGGGTCGGGCGGCGGACCCTAACGGGCGGGCCTGGCGGTTCCAGCAGACAGCTCCTCACGAGCGGGCTGGGCGGGCAGACATGATCGAAGCGGCCGGGCGAGCTTCAACACAGTCGACCTGGCGGACCCGAACAGGCGGGTCGAGAGGGTGGCGACCTCAGAGCAGTGGACCGGGCGGGCAGGACATCAGATCACGATTCCTTCGTACAGTCGAAACGCCGTCATAAGAAAAAATCCAAAGCAAGGAACGAGGCCCCTTTCTTCCATGAGTTTCACCTGAGACATGGTTTCATTTTTTAAACATCTGGGAATTATTTGGCAACACGCTTCCTCGCCATTGACCGTCGTCCACGAGCCCAGTGGGCCCCGAGGGGCTCAGAGGGGGTCCGAGCGAGGAAGCGCCGCCTGCGCTGCCGCAGCAGCGCCAGCGCAGAAGGACAGGACTCACGCCGCACCCGGCGACGCCCGACGGAGCCCTACGGGGCCCAACGAGCTGCGGCACTGCCACGCACCCCCCGAGCATCCCAACTGACTACCTACCAGACCACCCCAACCCAACCCGAAGACCCGAATTTGACCCGAATTTCGGGTTGGGGGGGGTACGGGTTCCATGTTTTTTCAATGTTCCCCTCCCCCCCCGGAAATCGAGGATAAATTTGGGCCTTCGGGTTGGGTTGGGGTGGTCTGGTGGGTGGTGACCAACGGGGCCCGGCACTCCCAACCCGAGAAAGAAGTGGGTAACGGGGGGCCGACGGCAGCACAGACCGCGAAAGTCCGTGCGAAACATCCGCCGAACCGCGCGCACTCGGCATCCAAAGGCGGGACCATTCGGGCGATGGCAGGACTGGGCTTCGTGGGACCTGGTTCAGGGATCCGTACCGGGCACGCGCCCCCCCCGTCGCATTCCACTAACTGGACCTGCCGCCACCCGAAAAGCACCAGCTACGGCAGACCTGGTTTGGTGATTCCAAACCATACATATTTTGAGTTTGAAGGGGCCCTGGGACACACAAACAAGGGGCACGCGTGCCAAGGATCATACAATCGCGGACGCGAGACAGACGGCAGATGGCAATGGCGCCAAGGTCCGGTAGGGGGGGGGGGGGGGCAAGCGAGTGCCCCGACAGGCCGGCGACGGACCATAACGAAGGAGCGGTCCCGATGTTTTCTGCATCCTGAAGCCGTCTCGGGGGCCCCGTGGTCGTCGGTCGTCGGTGGCGGTG
Source organism: Prorocentrum cordatum (assembly GCA_963575745.1). Taxonomy (NCBI): domain Eukaryota; class Dinophyceae; order Prorocentrales; family Prorocentraceae; genus Prorocentrum; species Prorocentrum cordatum. The sequence continues at coordinate 244,086 of CAUYUJ010014665.1, forward strand.
GTGGTTGTCGTCGTCGTCGGTCGTCGTCGCCGTCAATAGTCGTCGTCGTGGCGCGCCTGCCTCACCAGGCCTGGCTCAAACATATCAGAACCTCTGCCCGCACAATCTCGCAATCAAGATGCGGGGGGGCAGACGGTAGGACCCCCCCTCGTTTGACCTACCGCCTCCAAGATGGCCCCCAAGAGGCCCTGCAGGGCTCCGAGGACGGCCCCAAGAGTGCCCCGAGAGGCCTCGAGATGGCCCCAAGACGGCCTCAGAGCCCCCCAAGACGGCCCTCAGAGGGCCCAAAGACGGCTTAAGTGGCCTCGCAGACGCCCAAGATGGCCTCCAAGACGGCCAACATGGCTCCAAGAGAGCCGAAAATGGCCCGAAGATGCACGGCGCAAGATGAACCCAAGACGGCCCAAGATAGCCCCAAACGGCCAGAGACGACCCCAGGGGGCCTCCAAGACGGATGTGGTACACTTTTGGATTGCTTGCTGCTGCGCCTCCCTCAGCAAGGCAACTCGCCTGGCGGCTGCTTTGGGATGGGCTGGTTGGGATACGTGAAGCGTGAAGAGCGGTGGGGGCACTGGGGAGAAGGCGCGGAGGCCCGGGAAGAGTGGGGGGAGCACGCGGGGTAGATGGGCGCAGGGGAGGAGCGGGGGGAGGGCGCACGGTCGGAATAAGGCGAGGGGGGCCCGGGGAAGGCGGGGGGCGCACGAGGGAGCACGCGCGGAGGCTCGGAGAGGGCGGGGAAACCACGGGGGCCAGGGGAGGCGGGCGCAGGGAAGGAGCGGGGAGAGGGCGCACGATCGGAATAGGGAGGGGGGCCCGGGGAAGGCGGGTGGAGCACGAAGGAGCAAGCGCGGGAGTCCGGGGAGCGTGGGGGGAGCACGGGTGCAAGGGGAGAGGGGCGCAAGGAGGAGCGGGAGAGGAGGGGCGCACGGTCGGAATAAGGAGAGGGGGACTCGGGAAAGGCGGGTGGAGCGCGGGGGAGAAGGCGCGGAAGCTCGGGGAGCGCGGGGGAAGCACGGGGCGAAGGGAGCGGGGCGAATGGGAGGAGCAGGGGGCAGGTGCACGGTTGGAATAAGGGGAGGGGAGCCCGGGGACGGCGGGGGAAGCACGGGGAGAAGGCGCGGGGGCGCGGGGAGGGTGGGGGGAGGACGGGGGCAAGAGGAGGGAGGCGCAGGGAGAGCGGGACAGGAGGGGCGCACGGTCGGAATAAGGGGAGGGGGGCTCGGGGACGGCGGGGGGAGCACGACGGAGGAGAAGGCGCGGGGGCCGGGGAGCGTGGAGGGAGCACCGGGGCAAGGAGAGAGGGGCGCAGGGGAGGAGCGGCGGGGGGGCGCACGGTCGGAATAAGGGGAGGGGGGCCCAGGGAGAGCGGGGGAAGCACGGGGGAGAGGGGCGCGGGGGCGCGGGGAGGGTGGGAGGAGGACTTGGGCAAGAGGAGGGAGGCGCAGGGGAGAGCGGGGGGAGGAGGGGGGGGCGCACGGTCGGAATAAGGAGTGGGGGGGGGCTCGGGACGGCGGGGGGAGCACGGAGGAGAAGGTGCGGGGGCCGGGAGCGTGGAGGGAGCACGGGGGCAAGGAGAGAGGGCGCAGGGGAGGAGCGGCGGGTGGGCGCACGGTCGGAATAAGGGCAGGGGGGCCCGGGGAGAGCGGGGGGGAGCACGGAGGAGAAGGCGCGGGGGCCGGGGAGCGTGGAGGGAGCACGGGGGCAAGGAGAGAGGGGCGCAAGGGAGGAGCGGCGGGGGGGGGCGCACGGTCGGAATAAGACAAGGGGGGCCTGGGACGGCGGGGGAAGCACGGGGGAGAGGGGCGCGGGGGCGCGGGGAGGGTAGGGGGAGCTCAGGGGCAAGGAGAGGGGAACGCAGGGGAGGAGCAGGCAGGGGGGGCGCACGGTCGGAATAAGAGAAGGATGCTCGGGGAACGCGGGAGAAGCACGGGGGAGAGGGCGCGGGGGCCCGGGGTGGGTGGGGGGAGCACGGGGGCGGGAGAGGCGCGCAGGGGAGGAGCGGGGGAGGGGGCGCACGGAAGGAATAAGGGGAGGGGAGCCCGGGGAGGGCGGGGGGAGCACGGCGGAGGGCGCTTGTGGAGGCCCAGGGTGGGGGGAGCACGAGTGCAAGGGGAGGGGGGCGCAGGGAAGGAGCGGGGGGCCAGCACGACCACCAGCATGACCGCCAGCACGACCAGCCACCAGCACGACCACCAGCACAAGAACCAGCACGACCACCAACACGACCACCAGTACCTCCAGCACTACCAGACACCAGCACGACCACCAGCAGAACCACCAGCACGACGACCAGCACAACCACCAGCACGACCACGAGCACGATCAGCCACCAGCACGGCCACCAGCACCTCCACAAGCACCTCCAGCACAACCACCAGCACGACCACCAGCACGACCGCCAGCACGAGCACCAGCACCTCCATCAGCACGACCAGCCACCAGCACAACCACCAGCACGACCACCAGCACGACAAGCAGCACAACCACCAGCACAAGGGGGAGCAGCAGGCCCAGCCAACAGCACCGGGCCAGCAGCACGACCACCAGCACGACCACCAGCACCTCCACCAACCACGACCACCAACCACGACCACCAGCACGACCAGCCAGCACCACCAACCACCAGCACGACAACCAGCACAACTAGCAGCACGACCACCAGCACAACCACCAGCACAACCACTACCAACCATCAGCACGACCATCAGCAGAACCACCAGCACGACGACCAGCACAACCACCAGCACGACCACCAGCACAACCAGCCACCAGCACGGCCACCAGCACCTCCGCAAGAACGACCACCAGCACAACCACCAGCACGACCACCAGCACAACCACCAGCACGACAAGCAGCACAACCACCAGCAGGACCCCCAGCACGACCACCAGCACGACCACCAGCAGGACCTCCAGCACGACCACCAGCACGACCAGCCAGCACCACCAACCACAAGCACGACAACCAGCACAACCAGCAGCACGACAACCAGCACAACCACCAGCACAACCACCAGCACAACCACTACCAGCGACCAGCACGACCACCAGCACATCCACCAGCACGACGACCAGCACAACCACCAGCACGACCACTAGCACGACCAGCCACCAGCACGACCAGCCAGCACCACCACCAGCACGACCACCAGCACAACGACCAGCACGACCACCAGCACAACCAGCAGCACAAACACCAGCACAACCACCAGCAGGACCACCAGCACGACCACCAGCAGGACGACCAGCAGAGCGCACGGTCGGTCGAAATAAAGCAGTGCGAGATCACACCGGTAGGTATGATGATAACTACACACAAATTACCGGCTTCCCCATATTTTCTCATATTTTCTGGGTTTCTGTCTTCCCCCCACTGCCCATGTTTTCCCATATCTTCTGGGGAATCGAAGATTATTTGTGTCTGTGCGTTTTTCCCCCTCCTGAACTAACCAGCTCACCCGAACCGAGCACGACCCCTGCGTGCGCTCCCGAAGCAAGCAGTCCGAGAGCACGATTGGCCCCGCCGCCCTCCGCCCGCTCCGCCCAGGCCTGGCCTCGGCTGCCACTTCCCCGCCGACAGCCCAAAAAACAGTTGCTGTTCTCACTGGGGGCGACTGCTGGGATAGGGGGCCCCATGCAAACCCTACCCCTACCCCCCACGATTTCTGAGGGGGAGGGTGGGGTTCACTTCGCTCGGGAGCTCCCGAACAAAGTGAACCCCACCCTCCCCCTCAGAAATCGTGGGGGGTAGGGGTAGGGTTCGCATGTGGCCCCCTATGGGAGGTCCTCGTCGGAAGGATCAGGGAGAATTAGGTACGACCCACTGGGGTAAGCACTGGGGGTCTGCCACGCCGGATTGGGCCGCAGGCGAAGCGGGACTGAGCCGGACGAAGCGGGATGAGGCGGGATTGAAGCGGGAGCAAGCCGGACTGAGCCGGATTTGGGACCAAGGCAACGTCAGAATTTGACCAACCAGGAGTTGCGTCCGAATTCTCTCAGCCAGCCCTCCTCCTCCCTCTTTCCCTCCTCGCCCCCCCCCGCCTCACGGCGACTGCCTCTCTGCCCCACGTCGGCGATGTCCGCGAGTTCCCTTTGAGACGCTTCCGTCCAGGCGAGGAGTGTTGTTGTTTACCCTCTGGGCCGTAACGCGCGTTATGTCCCCTACCACCACCCCCTCCCCTCCCCATAAAGCAACTCTCCCCCTATCACTGCGCCCCCGGCACTGCATCCGTGTGTCCGGCACCACAGCCGGGGGGGGGCGCTACGTTCTGCCCCCTCCTTAAATGCTCATTCTGGGGTCCTTCTTGGATCCACTCGCTCCACTCGTGCGTCGAAGCTGCGTCGAACGTTCGTCGCCTGGAGTCGATTCTGAGTCGAACCTGAGTCGACATGAGTTCCAGCTGGAGTCGACCAGGAGCTGGAGTCGAACCGATCCGTCAGGTGGGCCCCAGGACGGTCCCCCAAAACGAGCATCGGAACCCTGCCATACCCCCCCCCCTTCCCCCAGGACAACGCCTGCTGTTCGGCGTCACCCCAACGTACTTATACTATATGTGCGTCGCCCCCCCAGAGGCGACGCGCGCACCGAGAAATCTTGTAGTACATGCGTCGTGGCGGGCGCTTTCTGGCCCCACCGCTCGGGAAACTCGGGAAACGATATGCTACGAGATGGGTACACTGCATGTTCGTGCTGGACGCGCACCTTTAAGGAGGACATACAGGATCCGTATGTCCCTGTGCGTCCCAGATGTTGCCACGAAGACAAAAAACAAAACAATAAAACAAAACAAAACAAACAACAACAAAAAAAATGCGCTCCAGCCGTGGGTTCCCGCCGCCGACCTGGGGAGAGCCCCGGCGCGGAGGGCCGGAGCCGAGGGGGTTCGTATAGTACTGTGTAATTTGATGTGGTGGGCTGACGAGTCCACTAGCTTGCACAGCGGCCTCGAGGAGGGCTGCAGGGTTTCACACGTCTGGAGCCGAGATCGTTGTTACTGAAACCGCTTGGCTCAAGGAGAGGACTCCAACAAAAAACAAAACGGTCTCAGCAACAACAATCTCGGCAGTCCAACTGCCAACGGGCTTACAAAAGCCCAACTGCCAAACGGAGGAAGGAAGGGCTTCGCCATTCCGCAAAAAACAAAACAACTGCGCTCGAGCCGTGGGCTCCCGCCGCCGACCCGGGGAGGGCCCCGGCGCGGAGGGCCCCGGCACGCCAGAGCGGCGGCGGGCCGTGCCCTGCCGCCACCGTGCCGGGCCTCGTCGCGCAGCGTCCTGGGGAGGCTCGCGTCTCGGCGACGCACTTCGGCGGCTCAAGGATGACTACAGGGCAGTTTTTAACACATAGGGTAAAACAATGATTTCTAATACATGAGTCATTTATGCATAAAATGTATGCATGAACTCCTCGTTGTTTTTAATATTAAATTCCTGTATTGTTTATACATGATCCGCACGCGGCGCATGTATTAAAAACGGCACTTTACCTACCAGACCACCCCAACCCAACCCGAAGACCCGAATGTCGGGTTGGGGGGGTACGGGTTCCATGTGTGTTTTTGTCCGTGTTCCCCGCGGCCCCACCCCCTTCGGGTAGGGTTGGGGTGGTTTGGTGGGCGGTGAAAAGATGGGGTCCTGAGGGATGGGGTCCTAAGGACGAGGTGCCGCAAGTAGCGTAGATCCTCCCTTGGGTCCCTTCCTGTCCTCAGGACCCCATCCCTCAGGACCCCATCCTTGAATCACCGAGCACGGACCTGGGCCAATCCAGACCCTGGTCAGTCAAGCTCTGCAGGATCCTGCAAGAGCATGCAGGATCCTGCCCCCAAGCCCCGGGTGAATACAGCCCTGGCTCTGCAGGATCCTGCAAGATCCGGCGGTCTCTGGCTGACCCCCGTTTGCATGGACTCCTGGGGCGGGCGGAGGGGGAGGAGGAGGAGGACGAGGAGGGGGAGGAGGAGGAGATGGGAGGAGAGGAGGGAGGAGGGAGGAGGGCGGAGGAGGAGGAAGGAGGAGGATAGTGAGTGGAGGAGAGGAGGAGAGGAGGAGGAGGAGGAGGAGGGGGGGTGAGGGGAGGAGGAGGAGGAGGAGGAGGAGAGGAGGAGGAGCCCCTGCCTCCTGGGCCCCGAGCGTTGAGGGCTCGGAGGGCTCCGGCGCCCGAGGCGTCGCAGCAGGGCGGGCCCGAGGTCCAAGGGCCGTCACGCCCCGCAGCGTCCCGGCGGTCTCCTCCTCCTCCTCCTCCACCCCCTCCTCCTCCTCCTCCCCCTTCTCCTCTTGCTCCTCCTCCTCCTCCTCCTCCTCCTCCTCCTTTCCTCCTCCTCTTCCTCCTCCTTCTCCTCCTCCTCCTCCTCCTCCTCCTCCTCCTTCTCGTGCTCCTCCTGCTCCTCCTCCTCCTCCTCCCCCTCTCGCCCTCACCCAGCTCACAGCACCGCGAGCTCATAGAGTCGGGGCTGATTGGAGAGGGCGCGCGAGAGGACACAAGATCCTTCCGAGGGCCACACTGCCACGGGAATGCAAAGGCATGGGTCGCGCGAGACACGCGGCAGCAGGGAACCCTTGAGTTGGCAGGGTCGACCTACCTAGAAGACTCGGCTGTACCCCTCCGGATACTCCCGACCCGCGTACCGGCCCTCCTCTCCAAGCCGCCATGATGTCAGGGAGGCCGAGGTGCCTTCTAGCTTCCCTGTCGGACTCGTCGAGGTCGTGGATGAGATCCTGCGTGTCTGCTGTTGATGGAGGGAGCAGCAGGATGAGCAGCAAGAGGAATAAGAAGAGGCCATTGCTAAAATGGATGGTTCAAGCCACCTCGACTCGAGACCAAATACCTGGAGCTTTGGGAGGCCCTCCACAAGTGATCTCTGACACGCCCAGGCCATGCCAACGTACCAACCCGTGCCTAATGCACACACGTACCGGTCTTCCTTGAGCCAAATCCAAGGGTGCCAGATCGTCGCTTAAAGAGGCGGCCATGTCGTCGCCAGGACGCGACCTCGTGTGTACGCACTGTGCTTGCATAATAGACGTACGTGGCAGGCTCAGAAAACGGATGTCGCTGCGGTGAACTATTTCCTTATATGCCGAAACCTGCGCTACTTTCCGAGGCTGGAGAGGAAGCCAAAGGGGGGGGGGGGGGGGGGGCAAAATCTCCTTGTGGAGGGCAAGTACAAGGGGTGGGCGCGTGCCTGGCTGATACGGAGGGCAAGTACAAGGGGTGGGGCAAAGACAAGGGCAATACTGTAAACTGAATCGATTCAGGATGGCACAGGACTGACAAAATGAGCAATCAAGAGAAAGGACAACACAAGCTAAACCACACAGGCATGATGGGGGCAGTGGCATACTTCGGGCTGGCTCGGCCGAACAACCTGAGCCGATGGAACCCCGCAGCAGCACAGGGTCCGAGAGCACGCAGGGGAAGGGCGCCCACGGCAGCAGCACTGGGGCCCTCTCCCGTGGGTCCGCGCAGGCTGCCCCCCCCCGGCGCAGCATATCGCTCCAGGGCAGCAGCCGAGCGCCTCAGCCGAGGCAGCCAGATACGGCTCCTCCGGAGGCAGGCGGAGAGGAGAGGGGCCGGCGCCTGCCCCCGGAGGCCGCAGGAGGACCCGCGGCAGCGGGAGCCCTCGACCCAGCCTACCTGAAGGGGCCCTGGGACACACAAATAAATAGACACATATAAAAGGATCCCCCATATTTTCCCATATGTTCTGGGTTTTTGTCTTCCCCCCCAATTCCCATATTTTCCCATCTTTTCCTGGGAGTCGACGATTCATTGCGTCTGTGTGTTTTTCCCTCCTGACCACCAGCCTCCTGGGGGGCCCCTCCCCCCACGGCACGTCGGCTGGAAGGAGTCAACAAAAGCATGTTCCGTCGGCGGCGAGGCAGAGCTGGCTGCACCAGCGAGGGAGCCAGTCGGGGGCACCGAACAGCGAGTCGGCCAGCGCGCAAGAGATGGAAAAAGGGGGGAGGCGGGCGGCCGCGGGGGGGGGGGCAAAGAACAGGCCACTCGGGGGCGGACGAGTCAGCACCTGAGAGTGGAAGTCGGTGAACACACGAAGCAGGAAGGCGGACAGAGTAGATTGGGCTTAGGCCCTCCCAGAGAATAACAAAACACATCAAGACCGTGCCGATTCTTGAAGTAGGAAGTCGCTACAATGGAGGCTGGTCCACAAGAAACCTTCCACAAGAAACCCAATCCTGAGACCCCATGACGTCCATTGATGTTTGGCGAGGGGACGTCGCCTTCCATGGCAAAACCATAGAGACCAAGAAACCCATGGCACCCTGGAGGCAAGCAGGGTGTTGCTTGGCATGGGTGTCCACTGCATTGAAGTAAGAAGGCGCTAGAGGCAGATCGGGATCTGAAAATCCACAAACTATACCTACTCTAAACGACAGGCGTGTCATCCTGCGGCCCCCCCCCGCCGCTCCGCCCTCCTGGAGCAGGTGGCGGAGCGAGAGGCCCAGGTGCCCCCAACGCCACGAATACATATATATACACATATTTATATATAGGTTTATAAACATACATATATATAGGTATACACATACATACATACATACATGTATACCCAGGCACCCTCCAACGATTTTGTGCACGTACATTCAGGGAGGGCAGCGTTGTATCAAGTCGCTGGCAGTGGAGATTTATGCACCGCCACCCTCCCCTGACCAGAAGGCCACATGGTCTGCATGGCGTCTTCAGCGTAGTGCACACCTCCGGCAATGATGCCCTCTGGCATCTATTCGAGAACACCCGAGTTCGGAGTTCCGAGGAGGCCACATGCGAACCCTACCCCACCTCCCCGCTTAGAGATCGTGGGGTGCTAGAGCAGGGTTCGCATGTGGCCCGTGACTGAGCTCCAAGAGCAGACCATTGGAGGGTGCTCGTGTCTGTATGTTGCGGCGGAATCCTCCTCCTCCTCCTCCTTCTCCTCCTCCTCCTCCACCTCCTCCTCCTCCGCCCTCCCCAGGGGTCCAAGCAAACGGGGGTCAGCCAGAGACCGCCGGATCTTGCAGGATCCTCCTCCTCCTCCTCCTCCGCCGCCGCCTCTCGAGGCGCAGGCTGCACGGGGCGGCTCCTTCTTGTCCACGGAGTCGTGCCAGCCCGGGGTGTTGTTCGCGAGCCGGCGGTACAGGTCGCCTATTCCCTCCCTCTCGCAGGCCTCCCACCTCCCCCCAGCATCATCATGATCATGATCATCATCATGATCATGATCATGATCATGATCATCATCATCATCATCAGCAGCAGCATCAGCATCAGCATCAGCATCATCAGCATCATCATCGTCATCACCATCATCATCATCATCATCACACCACCACCACCACCACCACCACCACCACCACCACCACCACCATCATCATCATCATCATCATCATCATCATCATCAGCATCATCATCATCATCATCATCATCAAAATCATCAGCATCAGCATCAGCAGCATCATCCGCATCATGAGCAGCTGCATCGTCATCATCATCATCATCATCATCAGCATCATCCGCATCATGAGCAGCAAAAGCATTGTCATCATCATCAGTGTCAGCATCATCATGATCATCATCATCATCATCAGCATCATCATCATCGTAATCATCATCAGCATCGCCATCATAATCAGCATCATCAGCAGCAGCATCATCAGTACCAGCATCATAATCGTCGTCATCATCAGCAGCATAAGCAACAGCGTCATCATCATCATCATCATCATCATCAGCAGCATCATCATCATCATCATCATCATCATCATCATCATCATCATCATCATCATCATCATCATCATCATCATCATCATCATCATCATCATCATCATCATCATCATCATCATCATCATCATCATCATCCTTATCATCATCAGCATCAGCATCAGCGTCATCATCCTCATCATCAGCATCATCATCATCCTTATCACCATCCACATCGTCATCATCGACATCATCATCACCAACAACGTCACCATTATCATCATTATCAGCATCATCAGCATGATCGTCATCATCATCTGCATCAGCGTCACCTTCATCATCAGCATCAGCATCAGCATCATTATCACCATCAGAAGCATCCTCATCATCATCAGCAGCAGCAGCATCAGCAGCAGCATCAGCATCATCATTATTATCACCACCACCACCATCATCATCAGCATCATCATAATCATCGTCATCATCATCATCATCATCATCATCATCATCATCATCATCTGCAGGAGTAGCATCATCATAATCAACGTCATTATCATGATCATCATCATCCTCATCAGCATCATCATCATTAGCCTAATAATCAGAATCAGCATCATCATCACCACCGCCACCATCATCAGCATCATCAGCATCGTCATCAGCATTCTCAGCATCATCATCACCACCAACACCATCATCATCATAATCCTCATCATCATCAGCATCATCATCAGCAGCAGCATCATCGTCATCGGCATCGTCATCGTCATCGTCATCATCAGATCCACCACCATCATCAATTTCAGCAGCAGCGTCAACATTAGCCTCATCATCATCATAAGCAGCATCAGCATCAGCATCAGCAGCAGCATCAGCATCATCACCAGTATCAGCAGCATCATCATCATCATCATCATCATCATCATCATCATCGTCACCGTCATCATCAGCATGATCATCGTGATCATGATCATCATCGTCATCATCATCAACATCATCCTCGCCACTCTCCCATTCCTCTGCCTCTATTTCGGCGGCGAGTCCAGGGGGCAGGTCAGAGGGGGCGGCCCTTCTCTGGAGGCTCGGATGGCCCCTCCGGCCTTCTGAGAAGTTGCCGAAGCCATCTCCGAGGAGACAGGAGGCCTCTCAGAAGACTGGCCCTGAGAAGCCCCGCCGCCTTCTGAGAGGAAAGCCTGGCCACTCTCACCTCCCCCCCCCCCGGGAGCGCCGCCGACTCCTGGAGGAGGAGGAGGAGGAGGAGGAGGAGGAGGAGGGAGGGAGGAGGAGGAGGAGGAGGAGGAGAGGAGGAGGAGAGGAGGAGGAGGAGGGGAGGAGGAGGAGGAGGAGGCGGAGCAGGAGGAGGAGGAGGAGGAGGAGGAGGAGGAGGAGGAGGACCCCCTTGGGCTGCCATCCGCCGAGCACGTGCAAAGGCGCACTTGCACGTGCAAAGGCGCACCTGCACCGAAGGCCTCCCTCCTCCTCAGCCCGAACCGCGAGACTCCCTTCCCTGAACACCAGCCTCGGCCTCAACATCTGCAGCCTTCGTCCGCCCGCAGGCCCTCCTCGTCCTCTCGGAGGGAGCGAAAGGGGGAGATGGCATAGGGTAGGGTAGACAATCAGATCAAGTAGCTGATTTTCCAAGCGCCTCCCGGCGCCGGGAGGCGCCCATGTATCGAGGAGTGGGCCCGGCGGCGGGGCCGCAACCAGCTGCGTGCAGCAGATTTCGTACTCCCCCTTTCCCTATCCCCCCCTTTCGTTCGGTCCGATCCTCCTTCGCCTACACGCAAGAGTGACCCTGGGCAAGGGTGACCTTCGGTGCCCGGCTTTCGGGGGGGGGGGGCGTGGGGGGGCCAGACACAAGCGCGCAGGCCGCTGCTTTATCGCAACGCGCTCGCTCAGCGACCGGGGGGGGGACCCAGTGAGCCCGCACAAGAGGTCTCGGGCGTTGGCAGAACTGGGTTTAGTGGGACCTGGTTTAGTGATGTGCACTGGGGGGCGACCCCCCCGCCCGTTCCACTAACCTGAACTGCCGCCACCCGAAAAAACACCAGCTACGGCAGACATGGTTCAGTGATTCTGGCAATTTTAGGGGCTCCAGGGCCCTACTACTAACCGGGTCCCCTTACTTGGGGTCCTGGCTATACCCGACACTCTTCCACGCAGTCGACTCCTCATCCTTCTCGCTCGTGCTGCACCTCCTCCCATCCCCTCCCTGGCCACCTCATCCGTCTTCCCCCTCCTTGGCCTCCGCGATATACTTGGGTCGGGCACGTCCACCTACGGGCGGATTTGTGGGCAAAAACTGAAAATAGTCAAAAGAATACGCCAAAATTGCCAGATCAAGTTTTGCCTGTTTGAATCTTCCTCCTGTAGAGGAGCACGCCCGACTAAGTATATACCTCAGCTGCCTCCTATGATCATCCCTCCAGCCGAGCCGGCTGCCATCCCGACCCTTAGCTCCCGGGGCCCCTCCGCGCATGTGCTCGCGCATGTCCTGGGCCGTGTAGGTGCAAATCTTCGTCAGCTGGCAGTAGAAGGGCATGTCACCCCACGGATCCCGCGGATTGTGCCGCTCTCTCCTTCTACCTCTGTCGGACGTGTCCTTCCCGCCGATGAATGCGTTGGGCAGCCCAGTACCTCGCTGAAGCCAACTGCGAAGACTAGAACAACACGGGAGGAATAGGGCAGCGGGGAAGATGGCAAGAGAAAAGCCACCAGCTGAGTCTACGCAGAAAGAAGCCAGGGAGGGCGGGGAACGAAGCCGTGGGGAGACCCGGTGACACGAAGGCAAGAAACAGGGAGGTTCAAGACCGACAATGTGGAAAGATAGAGAGAGAGTGAAAAAGACAGGGGGGTGGGCAAGCTCGTGCGTGAAGAAGGGATATATATATATACACAGAGAGACAAGAAAGACAAACAAAAACGAACGCCGAGGAAGGAGGGGACCGGAGATGGAAGCAGAGGAGGGGAGATACAGATGCAGAGTACCAGAGGTACGCAGTGGGGCAAACAGGGCGAGAGAGAGAGAGAGTGAGTGCGACATGTTCGCAATATGTTCGGCATCGCATACAGTCCCGCGTCAAACAATTACGGTTCCTCCTTGTCGCCCACCTCGTGCCAGTCACGTTGGCGGCTGCGAACAAGAGACCATACTTAGTCTATCACACACGCGCCTCCTCGTCCCACTCCCGATGACCCTTCTCTTCGACGCGGAAGGCGCTGCCTGGGCTCAGCACGCCCAAGTCCTTCGTCAACACAGAGGACGCGACAAGAAAATCAAGCAAAAAAATGTGCCGCTGAGTGCCCAACGGAAAAGCTTACCGCTCCTACTCCTCTCCTTCTCCAACTACTTGCTCCCCCCTCCTCCTCCCTCCTGTCAGTCCCCAGCACCCGGGTAGAAGGCCGTTGTACCCGTAGACCGCCTATAATATCAAATAGCCCCTGAAACGCCTTCGACTTCCTCTCACCATTAGCACAACCCAAATATCCGACGACCCCGAAGGTGTGTGCGAAGAAACTCTTGCACAGAGCCGTCCACCTTGTGTGAACGACATCTAGTACTCGCTTCCCGCGCTTGTAGAAGCGAGCGTATGAAACTAGATTGGGTCTTCCACTCAAAATTCTCTCTCCCTCCCTCCACCGTCTTCTTCGCCCCTCCTCGCCAGCACCCGTGAGTCCCGCCAGCAAACTCCCCACCCACGCAACATCCCGGCCCCGTTCCAATATCAATGCCCTCACCTCGCTCACCATCCCCGACTCCCCGCTATGATCCATCCCCGCTTTCCCTCCGCGTCTGACATCCTGGTCCCCTGGAGTTCTGCCCAGATCTGTCCACCCGCCCGCCCCCTCAACTTGTCTGCTCAGACCTGTCTCCGTTTCCACCTCCACATCTCACATCCTGGCCCCACGGACGTCTGGCCTCCCGGACCCCACACCCCAGCAAGCTTCCCGCCCAAATCCGACCTCGCTTTAACTGGCCCCCTTGTCGTGATTGATCCCCCACACCCCTCCATTTGCTGCCCGGGCCCGACATCGTCTGTGCGTCCACCACTGACATCCTCGCCCGACTAGACGCCCGGTCTTAAGGACCTCCCCCCTCTCCATTCATCGCACGGGCCCCTCGTTGGAGCCTCCACACCTGGCAACCTGGCCCACGGGACCTTCTGTTCTGCGGCGCCCCCACCCCTTTCGCTTTCTGCCCGGAAGCGACCTCGTCCAGGAAGCCCTGACTCACCCATCAGGGGCCCAACTGCAGCAATTGCCAGATGTCCCCACTGCATCCCCCCCTCTTGCGTGACGCCACATGCTTCCGAAAGCCACAGGAAGCGGGAAGGAGGAGGAGGAGGAGGAGGCCCGCGGCTCCCCTAAGAGCTTCAGCCCGGGAAGCAGCAGCACCCAGTCTCAACGCAGCCTCTCCCACCCCCGCGCCTGCCGCCAGCGAGCTCATCACAGACATGATCGGGTTGGTGCTGCTGTCCATGCCCTGCGCGCCCCCGCTGCGCGGGCCAAACGCCCGCCAGTTGGCCAGCAGGGGTGGGTATAGGGCAAGCGGGAGCGGAGGGCCATCCTCCGTCTGCCTGCCTCTCCTCCCAGTTCGCTCCTCCCTCAGGGCATACGATGTCACATTCCTCCCTTCTCCTCCTCCTCCTCCTCCTCCTCCTCCTCCTCCTCCTCCTCCTCCTCACTCCTCCCTCCTCCCTCCTCCCTCCTCCCTCCT
>CAUYUJ010014665.1:263590-310983 GCA_963575745.1 Prorocentrum cordatum
CCTGGAGGGTATGGTATGGTATGGTAGGTATGGTATGGTATGGAATGGTAGGCATGGTATGATATGGGAGGCTGGAATGGTAGGCATGGTATTGATATGGGAGGCGGGAGGCGGGAGGGAGAAGGAGAGGATGTTCTGGGAAAACGAGAACCCCACTCAGGATGTGGGGAAAAAATACCTATACGACCACCCTTCGGGTGATAAGGAGGTTCGGGGGGGAGGAACCAACGTCTCACTCGATCGGTCTCACTATCGATCTCACTATCGATCTCACTATCGGTGTCGCTCGATCGATCCCACTCGATCGATCTCACCATCGATATCACTCGATCTATTTCAGTCGATCGCTCTCACAATCGATCTGACTATCGATCTCACAATCGATATCACTATCGATCTCACTATCGATCTCACAATCAATCTCACATTCGGTCTAACTATCGATCCCACTATCGATATCACAATCGATATCACAATCAACGTCATCATCATCATCAACATCATCGTCACCAGCGTCATCAACATCATCATCAGCATCATCGGGAAACCATCATCATCATGATCACCTCATCACCATCATCACCTCATCACCATCATCATCAACATTATCATCATCATCATCACCATCATCATCATCATCCTCATCATCATCAGCATCATCTTCATCATCATCGGGACACCATCATCGTCATCATCATCATCGGGGCACCATTATCATCAGCAGCAACATCACCATCAACATCATCATCATCGGGGCACCATCATCATCACCACCATCACCATCACCATCATCATCATCATCATCATCATCATCATCATCATCGTCATCAACATCGTCATCATCATCATTGGGGCACCATCATTATCACCACCATCACCATCACCATAACCATCATCATCATCATCAACATCATCATCATCATCATCATCAACATCATCATCATCATCATCATCATAAGCATCATTATCATATTCATCATCAGCATCATCATCATCATCGTCAACATCATCAACATCATCATCATCATCATCATCATCATAAGCATCATCATCATCAGCATCAGCATCAGCATCAGCATCAGCATCAGTATCATCATCATCATCATCATTATCATCATCATCATCATCATCATCATCATCATCATCATCATCATCATCATCATCATCATCATCATCATCATCATCATTATCATCATCGGGACACCGACGGGACACCGGCGCGACACCGGCGGGACACCGCGCGCCACCGGCCCCCGAGCGGGACACCGGCGGGACACCGCGGGGCACCGGCCGCCCGGTCAAGGTTCTTTTGCTCCGGCCGCGCCTCAGCCTCAGGAGACTTTCTCTCGCCCGCCCACGCAGCTTCGCCTCGCCCACACGGCACGCACGAACACGAAACCGAAACCGATATCCCGGTGGGGGGGCTCTCCGTTCCACTTCGAGCTCACCCCCTCACCTCCGACATCTCTATATATATATATATACACATACATACATACATATACATATAGATGTCTCTCTATATTTCTCTATCTATATACACATATATGTGTCTCTCTCTCGCTCTCTCTCTCTCTCCTTATCCCTCTCCCTGTCTCTCTCATGATTTACCTCCACTGTTCGTCTCAATCCTTGGCAACATCCCCCAGCAAACATACCGTGTGTGAAGGGGGGTGTATCGTCCCTGGGTCGTCCTCAGACACGATTTTCATTCGATGTGCTCTTCCTTCTATTTGTGGAGACTGCGCGCCGAGCTCGCCAATTCGCGGTGAATCGAGTCAGGTCCTGAATTCGTAATTGAGTCAAAGAGATGCCCCTTCCCTTTGATCCCTTCCCATCCCGGCTGGGGGGGTCATGAGGGAGGTCATCAGGAGGGCCATGGGATGTCCCGAGAAGGGTCCCGGGGGCGTCCCAGGGCGGAGTCCGCATTCCTTGTTTTTTTTTTTTTGGAGCGCGCGTCTGACAGCCCCACTGGAACCAAACAGCACTGCAGTCTGACCGAATTACGTCAGGAACATGCCGACAAAACAGAGTGAGGGGCGTCCCACGTTTCGGGCATCGGGCACCGTGCCCACGACAGTCACAAGCCACGCGCAATGCAATCGGGTGATGCTTGCGATGGAGCAAACTTTAATCATCTCTAGCTGCAGGCGGTGGGGCGTAGTCGGGAGGAAGAGGAGACGGACGCAGCCATCAGAGGAGTCGAGAGAAGAATAACAGCAGTGTCAACGCTGCGAGCGCGCGAACAAAAAAAAAACTCATTCAGCCAGAGTCTCAAGCTGATGCTCAAGGTAATGGCGTAAAGACTCATGACCTAGGTGCCTTCAGATAGCAGTATCGGGAGAAGCCACGGCGACAAGTTGTAAACGCGCCACGGCAAAGAGTGAAGCAGTGTCAATCAAACCGAAGTGGGTCATTCGCGGCGGCAGGCAATGATTCCATCGCGTTCCCTCTCCGGGATGCTGCAAACTCATGAGGCCGCCGATCATGCAAGTCGGGTGCTGGCCACTTCGGGGCGAATGCACGCCGATGCCCTGGCCTTCTCGCTCACTCCGAGGGCGCGCCGGGTCTCTCAGTAAGCGGGGTCGTCGGCCTGCATGCAGGTGTTGTCCGTGCTCCTGTCTTGGATGAGGGTCTCAATCGAGTTCTCCATGAAGCACAGGCGCCTCTGAATCATGCGAAGGATATGCAAGGTCTGCGTGGTCTCAGCGGGGACGTTGGATAGCGCCAGGTGAAAGACGCCCTCCACGAACTCTTCCTGCTCGACCTTGCCGCTACGGTCCATGTCGAAGAAGTCAAAGAGCTCCATCAACTGGTCGGCCTTCACGATGGGCGACAAGTCGCTCGGGATCCTGAAGGACGCCAGGTCCATGTTCATCAGGTCCTCTCTGAGAATCGCGTTGTCCTCGTCTTTGTCCAGATCGCTGAACATCTTCTCGATCGATGGCGTGAGCTTCCACAGCTGCTTCCGCACCTCCAGCCTATGCATCTCCGTGTCCTCCTCGTGCTGGCCGATCGCGCTCTGCACGATGACGGCCGTCACCAAGTTCATGATCAGCACGCTCAGGACCAGCCAGACAATGATAAAGAATATTGCCAAAGATGGTTGCACGTGGACGAGCGGCGCGTATATAGCAGCAACATAATCACTCTCGCAAAACTGAAAGATGGTCATCATGGCGACTGGAAGTGTGTCAAAGTGCCTGTGGACGATGGCGGCGGACTCGGCGTTGGCTAGCAGCACCTCGGAGAGCGTGATGACCTCCACCGCCAGGCAGCCCATGACGTACACCACGACGATGATGAGCGCGCAGGCGGAGGTCACGCAGCGCGCGGCCTGCACCAGGCCGCGGCAGATGGTCCAGAGGTCCTTGAAAATCTCGACAAGTCTCAGCGCGCGTACGATCCGCAGTAGCCGCAGGAACCGGATGATCATGACCTGGTTCATGAGCTCCACGGCGCCAGAGTCGACGGCGTTCCGGGCCACGATGGGCTCGACGATCCAGGTGGATGTCACCCCGGTGGAGACAATGACGAGGTCGAACATGAACCACCTGCTCTGGACGACCTTGCTAATCCCGAGGGCCAGGACGCGGAGCAGCACCTCGACCACGAAGCACGCGAGGAAGGCGTGCTCCATGTCGTGCAGCACCTGCACGGACGGGTTCTGGTCGAGCATCAGCTGCATCTCCACACCGATGCAAACGGTGTTCACTATGATGACCACGCCGATGAAGATGTCGAAGAACTTGCCGTGAGTAACAACCAGGTGGTGGGCGAAGGTGCGGATCACGGCGCGCTTGTCCGTCGAGAGGCTGCGCTGGCTGTCGCTGCTCAGTATCCCCAGCCTGGCGAGCGCCCGGCTGGCGAGCTCGGGGTGCCTCTCCTTGATGGAGCCCCTGCGCCCCGCGCCGCCGCCCTTCCCGTTCAACGTCATGTCGTTTACGTTGTCATCCGCGTGGACCATGACCATCTCCGACGAAGTGCCGGACTCCGCCCCGTGCCTGGGGCCTTTCGACAGCGACAGCTGCGGGCTCGGGATCTCATCGTCGGGCCTGCTGGACCGGGCGGCGCTCTGGTGAAGCGCCTGCCTCGAGCTCTTCAAGGGCCAGCTGTCGGTGGCGGTCTGGGCGTAGCTCTGAACGGTCGGCCTGCTCGACGTCTTGAGCTCCGGTCGCCCGCCGTCCGGGCTCAGCTCCTCGCGGAGCTGATCGAACCCGGCGCGCAGGTCTGCCTTGAGCTCCGCCAGGGCCGACAAGATCTCCGCGGAGCCCGCGGGCGCCGCCGGCTGCTCGCCCCGCGCGCTCCCGCGGGACCCCCGCCAGCCCGGGGCCTCCGCGCAGGCCTCGCCCGCGGGCGACCGCTCAACATCTGCCCCGGCCTCGGCCATCAGAGCTGCACCCGGGCGCATGCGCACGCCCAAGGGTTCGAGCCTTGAGCCAAAATGGCTACGGAGGAGTCCGCATTCCTTGTTGGGAGAATTCGCCGTCGAGCGGATTTGGCCCTCCTTCGGCAAGGCAGGCCCAAGACAATCCAAGAGGGGCCCAAGAGGGCCCAGAGTCCTCCAAAAGATCGCTCCAAGTCGTCCAAAATGGCCTCCAAACGGCCCAAGACGCCTCCGAGACGCCCCACGAGGTCTCCATGACCACTTCCAAGAGGGCCCCAAGAGGGAAACCTAATAGGATGTCCTTGGGTTGTTCACTGATTTCAGCGTTTCTGCCTGTTCGGCTTCTCGGCCCAAGATGCCCTAAAGCTCTTCCCGAGACAATCTACGAGGCCGTCACAAGGGCGCAGAGACGGCCAAAGAGTCCCGCGGCGACGGCGACGGCGACGGCGCCGGCCAAGGCGACACGGCGGCGACGGCGACGGCGCCAGCGCGAGCGCTCTGCAAAATGGCAGTGACCGAGCGCACGCCGTGGGCTACTGGAGCGCTCGTGCGAACGTGGTGTCGGAGCGCACCCTCGCTTCCAAACATGGCTGCGTCCTCGACCAGTAGGAACGAAGCTCTGCAGCGACACCCCTGTGGCTTTTGCTCTCCGCGTGTTCCTGGCTGTTCTCGCGTTGCCGTCGGAGCCAAGAGGGCCCCAAGACGGGCCAAGAGGGCCCCGAGAGGCCCTTAAGACAGCCGCGCGGCCCAAGACTCCCCAAGAGGGATCCAAAAGGCACCCCAAGAGGGTCCCGAAAGGCCAAGATTCTGTATTTTCTCGCGGCCGCTGAAGGATGCCAGCGTTCTTGCCTTTTCGGGGTTTCGAACGCTCCAAAATCGCGACGAGACGGCCCAAGCGGCCCCCGAGATGCCCTTTAACACAGCCGCCCAAAATGGTCCCCAGGCAGCCAAAGAGGCACCAAGAGCCGGCCCAAGAGGGACCCAACAGGCCCCCTCCTCCTCCTCCTCCTCCTCCTCCTCCTCCCCCCTCCTCCTCTCCTCCTCCTCCTCCTCCTCCGCCTCCCCTCCTCCTCCTCCTCCCCCTCCTCCTCCACCCCCCCCTCCTCCTCCTCCTCCCCCCTCCTCCTCCACCCCCCCCTTCTCCTCCTCCTCCTCCTCCTCCTCCTCCTCCTCCCTCCTCCTCCCTCCTCCTCTCTCCTCCTCCTCCTCCTCCTCCTCCTCCTCCTCCTCCTCTCCTCTCCTCCTCCTCCTCCTCCTCCTCCTCCTCCTCCTCCTCCTCCTCCTCCTCCTCCTCCTCCTCCTCCTCCTCCTCCTCCTCCTCCTCCTCCTCCTCCTCCTCCTCCTCCTCCTCCTCCTCCTTCCACCTCCTCCTCCTCCTCCTCCTCCTCTCCTCCTCCTCCTCCTCCTCCTCCTCCCTCCTCCTCCTCCTCCTCCTCCTCCTCCTCCTCCTCCTCCTCCTCCTCCTCCTCCTCCTCTCCTCCTCCTCCTCCTCCTCCTCCTCCTCCTCCTCCTCCTCCTCCTCCTCCTCCTCCTCCTCCTCCTCCTCCTCCTCCTCCTCGCCCCCCAAAAATGGAGCTCGACCTGAGCTGTGGCTCCTCCGTCCCAGAATGACCTCCGAGACCGTGGGCAGGCCGCCAAGGAGCCCCCCCCCGAAGCCCCGGGCAGCGCCGACGAGGCCAGAATTGGGCCCCCGGGAAGCCCCCAAGAGGCCCCCCCCGAGGGGACCCAGGGCACCCCCGAGGACCGCCGCCAACAGGGGCAGAGGCGGAGGGAGGGAAGGGGGAGGGGGAGGGGGAGGGGGAGAGGGAGGAGGAGGAGGAGGAGGAGGCGGAGGAGGAGGAGGAGGAGGAAGAAGGATGGGCCTCGCAAGACATCCCCACAGGCATCCGCAAGGCCTCCGACCTACAACCTGGGCGTGGCGGGATGGGCCGAAGGCCATTATCAGAGTGAGGGGGGTGGGCGGTCATGCACTGTCCTTGGGTGCGCGGCTGAAGCGTGGTTCCGCTGCTCGGATTCTGCTTGTTGTTTGTTGCTGTGTTTGTTGTTGTTTGTTGCTGCTATGTTCGTCGTCCTCGCCCGCGACCCGCCCGCGACCCACCGCGCGGCGACCCACCCGCGACCCACCCGAGACCCACCCCGCGACCCACTCCGCGACCCACCCCGCGCCCGCCCCACTGGTATCCGCAAGTGCGGGGTGCTACGTATGTGCGATATTGTTAGGAGGGGGAGGATGCGGCGACTAGGGTGGCTAGCCTCGTTATCAGAAAGGCTACGGGCGGGACGATAAAGGCGTAAATACCGCCCCAGATATACCCCGATACACGCACATTCGCCTCGCATTCCCGCTGGCAACGACGTCCCACTGACTACAGAACCTTTCACGGCCTCGCGACGACTCCCAAGGCCTCCCAGGATTTTCCTAGGCATCAGTGTTTTGATGTTTGTTTGTTTTGTTGTTTGTCCCACAGTGTGGTGTGTGTTGTGTGTTGTGTGTTGTGTGTTGTGTGTTGTGTGTTGTGTGTTGAGTGTTGTGTGTTGTGGGTTGTGTGTTGCGTGTTGTGTATTGTGGGTTGTGGGTTGTGTATTGTGATGTGGTGTGTTGTATTGTGTTGTGTTGTGTTTGTGTTTGTGTTTGTGTTTATGTGTGTGCGTGTGTGTGTGTGTGTGTGTGCGTGGGTGCGTGGGTGCGTGGGTGCGTGGGTGCGTGGGTGCGGGGGTGCGGGGGTGTGGGGGTGTGGTTGGGGGTAGGGGGTTGGCGTTGGGTGTGTGGGGTGTGGGTGTGTGGGTGTGGGGTTGTGTGAGTGTGGTGTGGGTGCGTGGTTGTGTGGATGTGCGGTGTGCGCGTGTTGGGTGTGGGTGTGTGGTGTGGTGGGGGGTGGTGTGTGTGGGTGGTGTGGGTGTGTGTGTGGTGTTGTGGGTGTGTGTGGTGTGTGTCTGTGTGGGGGTGTGTGTGAGTGTGGTGTGTGTGTGTGGGTTGTCGTGGGTGTGCGTGTGGGTGTGCGTGTGGTGTGCGTGTGGTGAGCGTGGGTGCGTGGGGCGAGGGTGCTGGGTGTGGGGTGTGGTGTGGGGGTGTGGGGTGTGGGTGTGTGTGTGGGTGGTGTGGGTGTGTGGGTGTGTGGGTGTGGGTGTGTGTGTGTGGTGTGGGGGTGTGTGGGTGGTTTTGGGGGGGTTTTGGTGTGTGTGGGTGTGTGGGTGTGTTGGTGTCGGGTGTGCGGGTGTGCGCGTGTGCGCGTGTGTGGGTGTGGTGGGGTGTGGGTGGTGGGTGGTGGGTGTTGGTGGGGGGTGTGAGGGTGGGGTGTGGGGGTGTGGGGGTGTGGGGTGGGTGGGTGTGGGGGAGTGGGGGTGTGGGGGTGTGGGGGTGTGGTGTGTGGTTGTGTTGTGTGGTGTGTGGTGTTGGTGTTGGTGTGTGGTGTGTGGGTGGTGGGTGTATGGGTTGTGGGTGTGTGGTGTGTGTTTCGTGGGTGTTGATTGTGCGATCGTTGTGATTGTGGGATTGGGTGGTGTGATTGTGGTGTGATTGTGTGATTGTGGGGATTGTGTGATTGTGTTTGTGTGGATTGTGTGCTTTGTGTTGTGTGATGTGTGATTTATGATTGTTGATATGGTGATTTTGTGATTGTGTGATTGTGTGATTGTGTGATTGTGTGATTCTGTGATTGTGTGATTGTGTGATTGTGTGATTGTGTGATTTTGTGATTGTGTGATTGCGTGATTGTGTGATTGTGTGATTGTGTGATTGTGTGATTGTGTGATTGTGTGATTGCGTGATTGCGTGATTGTGTGATTGTGTGATTGTGTGATTGTGTGATTGTGTGATTGTGTGATTGTGTGATTGTGTGATTGTGTGATTGTGTGATTGTGTGATCGTGTGACTGTGTGATTGTGTGTGTGCGCTTTTACCCACAGTGTTTGTTTGCGTGTGTGTGTTTGTTTTTTCCACAGTGTGTGCGTTTTTGTGTGTGTGTGTGTGTTTGTTGTTTGCCCCCACAGTGTGTTCTTCTCCCCACGAGCTCCACAAAGCCTCCCCACAACCTCCGCAACACACACAGAGCCTCTCTGGAACGTTCCGCCGCCTCCCAAGGCCTCGCGTGGCCACCCGGGGCCTCTCCCGAGCCGCCCAGCGCGGCCTCCAGCGAGCCTGCAATCCTGCTTAGATGCACCCAAGACGCCTCAAGTAGAAGAAGACAAACAAAGCGCCATAAACATCAACGTTTGGCGCTCCGCGCGGATTTCTTGGATCTGCGCTGGAATAGGGGAACAAAAAAGTGGCATAAACATAAAAACTCGGAGGTCCGCGCGGATTTCTCGGATCTGCGCTGGACCGCCCTCCCTGGCTCGCGGAGCGCGCCAGGGGCGGCGCCGGCGGCGCCGCCAGGGGGGCCCTGCGCGGATCCAAGAAATCCGCCTGGAGCGCCAAACGTTTGTGTATGGCGCTTTTCCTTCTCCGATCAGGATAACACGGCACGGACTGAGCTGAGTTCAAGCGCTGTGTCCAAACTCGGCGGCCAGCGAGAAGGGGGAAGTGAGAAGGAGGAAGCCTTCTCAGAAGAAAGCGGGACTTCTCAGAATCCCTCGCGCATTGTGAGAACTGCTTGTCTTCGGGAAAGGCTTAGACAACTTCTAACAAGGCCAGGGGATTTCCGAGACTTCTGAGAAGGCCTTCTCCTTCTCGCTTCCCCCCCTCGCTCGCCGCCGACAAACAGCCGTGAGGTTGCCCCAGGTTGCCCGAAGGCAGCAGGGGACTGACAAAGAATCCGCCGACCCTGTCGGCGTGTGGAAGAGGCTTTGTTGTTTGCTGCTTCTTCCTCGTCGCTCCTTTGTCCCGTTTCCCTGCAGCGTCGTCGTTTTTGGCCCTTTCCTTTTCCTCGTCGTCTCTGAATCAAAGGGAAGCCCCTTCCCTTTCTTCCCTTCCCCGCGCGAGGAAGGGGAGGGGTCCCGTTCCTTTTCCTCGTCGTCTCTGAATCACAGGGAAGCCCCTTCCCATTCTTACCTTTCCCGCGCGGGGGGGGGGGGGGTCCGAGGGGGGTAGCGAGGGGGAGTAGCGAGGGGGGTCCTGGGTCAGATACGCCGCCCTCCTGGGGATCCTCGGTCAGAGGGAACCCCCTTCCCTTTCTTCCCTTCCCCGCGCGGGGGGGGGCGGGGTCCCGGGGAGGGTAGCGAGGGGGGGTAGCCAGGGGGGGTAGCGAGGGGGGTCCTGGGTCAGATACGCCGCCCTCCTGGGGATTCTCGGTCAGATACATCGCCCTCCCGGATTCGAAACCCCTTCCCTTTCTTCCCTTCCCCGCGCGAGGGGGGGGGGTCCCGGGAGGGGGTAGCGAGGCGGGATAGCGAGGGGGGTAGCGAGGGGGGTCCTGGGTCAGATACGTCGCCCTCCTGGGAGTTTTCGGTCACCCCTCTCTGACAGCTTTCACTGGTCCTCCCCCACGTGTTCGTCGTCCCTGCCTGCTCCATCCATTAACTCCTGCTCCCCCTTCTCTACCTTTTCCATTTCTCCTCCGCATATTCATGCTCCTCTTGCTCCTCCTCCCACCTGTTCCTCCTCCTTCACTCCTCCGTCTCCTCCTCCCCGCCCTCTCCCCCCGGTTTCCCTCGAGAGCCGATGCCTCCAGGGTCGGCGGCACAGGCCGTAAGGCCAGCGCAATACCACAACGGTCCACACATGCGTCGTTATGAAACCGCTGGAACGTCAGATGAGGGAGTCGACGGCACAGCGGCAAGCCCTATGTAGGGTAAAAATATACTTTGAAGCAATGCCTCGCAATGCCAAGCAATGCAAAGAAATGCAAGGCAATGCCAGGCGAGGCCAAACAATGCAAAGCAATGAAAAGCAATCACTAGCAGCGCAGAGGCATCCCAAGTGAAGCCAGACGATGCCAGGCAATGCAAAACAGTGCAAACCGATGCGAAGCAAAGCGACGCGACACCAAGCAATGCGAAGCAAAGCCAAGCAACGCCAAGCCATGCCAAACAATGCCAAGCAATGCCAAGCAATGCCAAGCAATGTAAAGCAATGCCAAACCGTGCAAATAATGCCAATCAATGCCAAGCAATGCAAAGCAATGCAAACCAACGCAACGCTATGCCAAGCGATGCCAAGCATTGCCAAGCATTGCCAAGCATTGCCAAGCAATGCAAGAAGTGCCAAGCAGTGCCGAGCAAAGAAAAGCAATACCAAGCAACCCCAAACAATGCAAAGCAATGTAAAGCCAAGCAATGCCAAGCAAAGCCGCTTGGGAAGTGTTCCCCTTAGTGGGGTCGTGCCCAGTTCGCTGTCATGTTGGTACTGCCTCACGCCTGGAGGAAACATATGCACCGGTAGAAACCAAAACTCACATGTCGTGCCAGCACGACGATCACGACCACGACGACTACGACGAAAGCAGAAGACGTAGCGGGGAAGGAGGAGGGAAAGGAGGGGAAGGAGGATAACAAGGAGAAGAAGAAGAAGAGCAGAGGGGGACGGGGTGTAAGAGGGAGACGGCGACGTCGACGATCACGGTGAGAACGGAGCTTGAGGAGGATGAGGAGCGTATGATGAGAACTGGCAGGAGGCGTGAGGAGAGAGGAGGGGGAAGGAGGGGAAAAGCGAAAAGGACAACAAGGAGGGAAGGGCAGGAGGAGGAAGAAGACGAGGACGAGGAGCACGGCCAGGACGAGGAGCACTGCCAGGACGAGGAGCACGGCCAGCCAGGAGCGAAAACGATGACTGCCGTGATTGTGCCAGGCCCGTTCTCGCCGACGGCTCCCAGCCTCCCAGCATCTCCCCGCCCCTCGCGCCTAAGCAGCTGGCTGATGTGCCCCAGGCCCTCGAAGCCGATGTGGAATATCTCACACGGCACCGTGAGCAGCGAGTCTTCTTCCAGAGGCTCCTTCCCTCCTTCTCTCGCATCCCGCACCCCTCATCCACTCTCCTCTTCACCATCCTCTTCCTCCCGCTCCAGATCATCATCCTCCGCATCCCGACGATATGTATATATATATATATATGTATGCGTGCATGCATGTATGCATGCGTATGTATGCATGCATGCATGCATGCATGCATGCATGTATGTATGTATGTATGTATGTATGTATGTATGTATGTATGTATGTATGTATGTATGTATGCGTGCATGGATGTATGTATGTACGTATGTAGGTATGTATATATGTATGTATTTGTGTATGTATGTATGTATGCATGTATGGATGTATGTGTCTATGTATGTATGTGAGTATGTATGCGTGTATGTATGCACGTATGCCTGCGAGTATGTATGCGTGTATGTACGTACGTATGTATGTATGTGTGTAAGTATGTATGTATGTATGTATGTATGTATGTATGTATGTATGTATGTACGATGTATGTACACACATATGTATGTGTATGTGCATATACGGTCACGTCTACATCCTCCTGATCCTGCTCCTCCACCTCCTCCTCCTCCTCCTCCTGCTTCTCCTCCTCCCCCTCCTCCGCCCCCTCCTCCTCCTCCTCATCCTCCTCCTCCTCCTCATCATCATCATCACCATCACCATCACCATCATCATCAGCATCAGCAGCAGCATCATCATCAGCAGCATCATCAGCATAATCATCAACAGCAGCATCATCATAGTACTGTTCATGAACATCATCAGCATCATCATAGTCATCGTCATCATCATCATCATCATCATCATCATCATCATCATCATCATCATCATCATCATCATAATCATCATAGGTATCATCAGCATAGTCATCAACATCATCATCGGCATCATCATCAGTGGCATCAGCATCATCACGGCACCATCATTATCATCAGCATACTCAGCATCATCATCATCACCATCATCACCATCATCACCAGCATCGTCATCATCATCAGTTCAAGCATCAGCATCATCAGCATACTCATCATCATCATAATCATCAACAGCAGCATGGTCAAAATCAGCAGTGACATCAGCATCATCTAGACCATCATCATCATCATCAGCATCATCATCATCATCATCATCATCATAATCATCATCATCATCATCATCATCATCAACATCGTCATCAGCATCATCATCATCATCATCATCATCACCCCCACCATCATTATCATCATTACCATCGTCATCATCAGCAGCATCAGCAGCATCATAGTCATCGTCATCATCATCATTATCAACAACACCATCAGCATCAGCATCATCATCGTTAGCGTCCACATCATCATCAGTAGAAACACCACATTAGCATCCACAGCATCTGCATCATCATCACCATCCTCATCCTCATCATCCTCATCATCAGCATCCGCCTCCTCCTCCTCGACATCATCAGCATCATCATCAGCAGCAGCATCAGCATCAAAATCATGAGCAGCATGATCATCATCAGCATCACCAACCCCATCAGAATCATCATAAGCATCATCATCACCACCATCATCATCATCAGCATCATCATCATTAGCATCCACATCATCATCAGCATAATCAACATCATCACAGTCACCATGAACATCCACAGCATCTGCATCATCATTCCCATCCTCATCCGCATCATCCTCATCATCAGCATATTCCTCCTCGACATCATCAGCATCGTCATCATCATCAGCAACAGCATCAGCAGCAGCATCAGCATCATCAGCAGCAGCATCAGCATCAGCATCACCAATATCATCATGATGGTCATGTGTCATCATCATTATCATCACCCTCAACATCATCATCATCATCATCATCATCAGCAGCATCATCATCATCATCATTATCAGTACCAGCATCATCATCAGCATCAACCTCGTCAACATCATCATCAGCACCAGCACCAGCATCATCAGCAACATCTCCCGCACCTCCTCCTCCTCCTCATCGTCATCCTCCGCCTCCTCCTCCTCCCCTCATGCTTCTCCTCTGGCAACTCCCTCTCATGCTCCCTCCTCTTCGCTCGTCCTCCTCAACTCTCCACCACTCGCCTTCCCTCCCGCTCCTGATGCTCGGCCCTTCTCCGCCATCCTCACCCTCCAACCGTATCCATCCTACTCACCACATTCCTCCTCCTACTCCATTCCTCCTACTCCATTCATTCCTCCCCCTCCTGCTCCTGCTCCTCCTGCTCCTCCTCCGCATCCTCCTCCTCCTCCTCCTCCTCCTCCTCCTCCTCCTCCTCCTACTCCATTCCTCCTCACCTTCCTCCTCCTCCTGCTCACTCTCCTCCTCCTCCTCCTCCTCCTCCATTCCTCCTCACCTTCCTCCTCCTCCTCCTCCTCCTGCTCTATTCCTCCTACATTCCTCCATTCCTCCTCACACTCATCCTCCTCCAACTCTCTAGACTCCTCCCGCAAGCTCGTACTCGTTCTCTTCATCCCTTCTCCGTTCTCCCCCTCCTCCCCTTGGATCGAGCGACAGCGACAAAGAGAGCGGCCAGGGGGCCTCAGAGAGCAAAACAGGGCGCTCATGCCATCAACAACTGAAAACAGGGACACCAGAAGACCACGTGGTAGGTGAATGGGAAAGGGAAGGTGGCAAGTGCAGGGGCAGGGGAGGGGGAGAGGAGAGCGGTGGAGAGGGAGTCAACAGGAAGAGGAGAGGGGAGCCCCCCACTCCCGACCGGCACTATGCCCCAGTACTTCAGCGGGGGCCGCTTGCCTTGGCAGCTCTCCCTCAGCCGAGGCTTCACTGCTGCCGCCTACGCGCCAGGCCCGGGGAAATCCGCGGCGGCCAAGGCGGGGGAGCCAGCGGCAGCTGCGTGCTGTCCTCTTCGCTGTGTTTCTCCTCCTCCTTCTGCTCATCCTCCTCCTCCTCCTCCTCCTCCTCCTCCTCATCATCATCATCATCATCATCATCAGCATCAGCATCAGCATCAGCATTAGCATCATCATCATCATCATCGTCATCATCATCATCATCATCGTCATCATCATCAACAGCAGCAACAGCATCATCATCAGCATCATCATCAGGATCATGATCATGATCATCATCATCATCATCATCATCATCATCATCATCAACATAGACATCATTATCAGTAGCATCATCAACATCATCATCATCATCATCATCATATTCATCATCATAATCATCATCGTCATTATCATCATCAGCAGCAGCATCATCATCACCATCACAATCATCACCATCATCATAATCATAATCATCATCATAACCATCATCATCATCATCATCATCACCATCACCATCACTATCACCATCATCATCATCATCATCAGTATCATCAACATCCTTATCGTCGTCATCATCATCATAATCATCATCATCATCGTCATCATCACCATCGTCATAATCAGCATCATAATCATCATCAGCGTCAGCATCAGCATGAGCACAATCAGCATCATCATCAGCATCATCATCATCCTCGCCACCACCACCACCACCACCACCATCATCATCATCATCATCATCATCAGCAGCATCACACGCATCGTAAGCATCATCATCATCAGCAGAAGCGCAATCATCGTAATCAGCAGTATCATCATCAGCAGCATCATGGTCATCATCATCATCAGCAGCATCATCATGATCACCATCATCATCAGCACCATCATCATCATCAGCATCATCATCATTAGCATCATCAGCATCACCAGCATCATCATCATCAGCAGCAGCATCATCATATGTATCATCATCGTCATCGTTACCATCCTCATCACCACCATCACAATCACCATCATCATCAACATCATCATCAACATCATCATCAGAATCAGCATCATCATGAGCGTGAGCATCACCAGCATCGTCATCAGCATCATCATCAGCATCGTCAACATCATCACCATCATCATCAGCGTCATTATCATCAGCATCATCAGCATCGTCAGCATCATCATCATCATCATCAGCAGCATCATCATTGTCGGCATCGCCATCATCATCATCATCATCACCATCATCATCATCATCAGCATCATCATCGGTTTGCGAATCCTTATCCTCCTGCCCCTCCTCCAATTCATCGTATCATTCCTCCTCCTGCTTGTCTTCCTCCTCCCTCTCATCCGCCTCCTCCCCATACCATCTCCCCAGCGTGTTCCTGCACCTGATCACTCTGCTACGCAGTACCTGTCTCGTGCTTGTGCTCCTGAACCTCATCCTCCTGATCCTCCTCCTCCTCCTCCTTCTCCTCCTCCTTCTCCTCATCATCATCAGCAGCATCAGCATCAGCATCATCATCACCATCAGCATCGTCGTCATCATCATCATCATCATCATCACCATCAGCATCATCATCATCATCATCATCATCATCATCATCATCATCATCATCATCATCATCATTATCATCATCGTCATCATCATCATCAGAATCAGCATCATCAGCATTATCATCAGCATCACCACCATCATCATCATCACCATCATCAGCAGCATCATCAACATCATCATCAGCATGACCAGCATCGTCATAATCATCATCAGCATCATCATCATCGTCATCATCGCCAGCAGCATCATCATCAACATCATCATCATAATCAGCATCATCATCAGCATCAGCAGCAGCATCATCAGCAGCAGCATCGTCTTCATCATCATCAGCAGCAACACCATCATCATCATAATCATCCTCAGCATCGTCATCATCCGCAGCAGCAGCATCATCTTCATCATCAGCATCATCATCAGCAGACGCAGCAGCTGCAGCTTCGTCATCATCATCAGCATCATCACCATCAGTGTCATTCTCAGCATAATCATCATCATCAGCATCGTCATTATCATCACCATCATCATCATCAGAATCAGCATCATGGTCATCATCAGCATCATCAGCAGCAGCATCGTCTTCATCATGACCACATCATGAAAATCATAGTCGTCAAAGTCTTCGTCCCCATCATCATCATCCGCAGCATAATCATCCGCAGCATCATCACCGTCAGAACCATGACCCTCATCCGTATCATCATCATCGTGATCACCATCATCATCATCATCATCATCATCATCATCATAATCATCGCCATCAGCTTCAGCATCATCACCATCATCAGCATCATCGTCATCGCCATCAGCATCATCAGCATCATCATAATTGTCATCATCATCATCATCATCGTCAGCAGTGTCAGCATCATGTTTATCAGCGCCATCATGGCTCATCATCAACAGCATCATAATCATCATTAGCAGCATCATCATCTACATCATCATTATACCATCATCAATCCGCAGCAGCAGAATATGTGTCAACATCCGCCTTATCCCCCTTTACTCTCCTACTCTACAGCTTAAAACTCAGACTGATCTCGCTGGAACGCTCCTATACTACAGAGTCAACTGTTTTCTCGAGTGCGACGGTCTCTTTTTGGGAGCCTGTTACCTGGGATGATCAAACGGTGCCCTTCTGCGTGCGAAGGCTGATACGGCGGCCTTACTTCTCCGCTCGCGAAAGCTCATACGTCGACGGAGGGGATGCATTACCCCAAGATTTGCTGCCACCGTCAGTTTGGACCACAAGGTTCAAATCCATGGGGTCTGCGGTGGCATCGACATGTTAGCTATTCCTTGGTGACGTGCGTCCGACACGTATGTCTACTGTGCCACGCCAAGTGATGTGTCGTGCCTTCATGGCACACAGACCACTGGAACATCCGAAACCCGGAACTGTGCCCATCAAGAATGGGCGACTGCCGAAAGTATCACCGCGCACTCAACCTCAACTAACGACTTAGAACAGCACACAGAACATTCACGACTGAGGACGGTTGCCCCGTGTGAGCAACGACTCCGGCGTGCGCGCTGAAGTTCGCTCGCCTGAGGCTCAACTCCTGCGAACGTCGGCCGTGGCCCTTGAAAAATATACGCAGGCCTGCTTATCCTGGCTGCGGTTGCGCGCCAAGGTTCCGGCCAGCGCACACTGGTAGACCAGCATATGATATATGAAGGAACCGACAGCTTTGGAGAAACGTCCATGCCCCGTGGCGACACGACTGCTAGTGCAAATCGGACCACGGTGTGGCAGCAACTCCCCTCCCCGATGGTTTTTCAGAGTTGAGCCACAACAGTAGCGGAACGGTGAATCACATTGCTGAATCAATAAGTCGAATCCTGGAGCACGGCTACATGCATAAGACTTTCTCGTAGATTCAGCACACCGAAAAGAGTGGAAAGCGTTCCTGCTAGGCCTACCGCGGCCTGCGATCGGAAGTTTGCACCTCTGCAGAGGTACATTTCAATGTGTGAAACCTTGCTCTTCGGCAGGCCTTTGGAGACCGATCTTTGAAACTCCGGATCGCGGTTTTTTCCGCCGGCCAGCCGGAGCGAGACTGGCAGACGCAGGGGAAGGGGAGAGGGAGAAATGGAGGGGAGCACCCACCGCACCACCACCACCACAACCTGGCTGGGCACCTGGTTCCTGGGAAGGGCTCCCCTTCTGGTTCTGGACTACTCCGGCATAGCGGTTGCCCTCTAGCATCTTCCTGGAGGCAGCTTGGGATCGGCTATTCAGTCCTGGGTCACTTCGTCGTGTGTCTACTTCTGATCCCTCGTCTACTAAAATCAACCTCCCGCGAGTCATTAAGCCAAACAGCGTTAAATTGCAATGTGTCACGTCGTCTTTTGCCAGAGCATCCACGGGCAACCGTCCGTGGGGTATCCAGCGGACTTTGCAGGATGCTTGCTCTAGAGCTTCACGTATTATTGCCAGATCACTGGCCGCACGTCTATCTTCGGCACTGGCGCTACCTTCTTCCAACATGGTATCGTAGATCAAGTTGGCGCCCACTACATGGATCTGGCCTTCTCCAGTTCCAAGGCAACAGTCTCGTCGGAGCACTGTTGTAGAATGGCCAGATCGTCGATGGTGGCCACGGCTAGTCACGTCTCGGAACACCGCATCTCGATACATGATCAGCAAGTACTCCACTTCGGCCACGGCTAACGAAAGTGCCTGTGTCTCGCCCGCCAAGGTCGACGGGGCCTTGCGCCTGAGTTTCGAACTGCGCAAGCCGAGTATAAACGCGCGGACGCACTGGTTATCTTCTATCCTGCGATCGCAGGCGAGCACCATCCACGCCCCTTGAGTGGAATCCCCTGGAAGGCCTCGGGAGTCGTCGGCCCCCGGGCCACCCGCGCCTCCCGCATCAGAGAGGGGCGTGAACGACATGTGCTCCGGGTTCAGCATCCACACAGCTAAACCCCAAACAGGCAGCAGCACGGAGGTGCTTGCCCAACTTGTTGGTCAGACTGAATCTCCGGTAGTCGCCGCCTTCAGAAGGCTTGCGAAGATGCTCGCGGGCCCTGCTCCTTCCGGTCGAGCTTCTCGACCGATGCAGCTAAATTCTTACACCGGGGACCTAAGCGACCGAAGCTCTGATTCCTCGAGGGGGTGCCCTTGTGCGCGAGGCGCCCTTTCGCAAGCGACGCGGGTCGGATCTCTCCCAGGAGATATTTGCCCGCATCAACGGTGGCTCGATTTGGTCCGACAGTCAAGCGGCGGCCCGCGTAGTCGACAGGTCCAGCACGGCAGTCTCGGCACTTGTCGAAAACAAGGCGCGACTCGAGCAGATCTCCCGCGCAGGCCTTCTTCTCGTTTCTTCCGATGAGCTGGCGACGAAGAAATCGTCGACCTCCAAGACCACGTCAAGGAGCTCTCCCGACCCACGGCACCTGCACCACCAGCGCGGCTCTGGGAGGGCCTGGGCGAAACAATTCTTCACCAGGAAACTGGCCACAGTGCGACGCCATGCCACTGGCGCATCGCCCAGCCCACGCGCGTTCACACCCAGGCGACTCAATAACCCCTTCGGCACATTAGCCCCCTCGCACGGCTCGACGTAGATCTCGCCCTGCGCTCGGAGCAGATTGTCCGCTTGCACGAAAGCGTCGTTAACATCGACAATGTCCGCGCGCAGCCCCAGGTTCATCATAGTCTGGACAAAGATCATTATGCTCGATGTCTGGGGCGCGGGAGAGCACGCCTGCAAGGGCCCTGCGCCTGGATCCTCGCGCCCGCGGACGCGCCAGCGCGACTTCGCCTCCGGCTCGGTAAACGCACCTTCCACTGGTTTCCATCGGCGAACCATCCTACTAGAGATGATCCGCCCAGGCTGCCCCCCCCGCACGACTTCCGCCTGCTCGCGAGGGGTGGCCTCGACACCTTCGGATCCACTCGCGCTGCCCCGCTCCTTCTGATCGGAGGCGTCGAACTCAGCTCGGCCCCCGAGCCAACTTTTTCTCGGGCGCGCCCCGCCGCCTCGGCTAGCGGCGAACACTCCGCGGCTGCGTTCATCTTGACTCGAAGTCCTGGCCTGAACACCATAATTACCCAACCACCGTGTCTGGGACCACCACAAAATCCTGGCTCTCCTCGCTCCTCCCCTCGCCCCTCTGCTCCTCTCGGCCTCGGGGAGGTGGCCGGGGCCCCGGGGGACTTCCTCCCCCCGGCGCCCTGGCCAGCTCGCCCGCCGCGCGGCGAGGCTGAGCACCCCGCGAGATGCCTCCTCGGGGCGGCGCCGGTTCCTGCCCGACGAGCGGCGACAGAGCGGTAGACGGAAGAAGGGAATCGGCGCGGGCTCTCTCGACCTCCGGGGGCTCGCTTTGAGCTCGAGCGCCCTGGATGCACGCGGGGGCGTCGGACGGCTGAGCGATTCGCCCGGGTCTCTGGGCCCCATGCCACGGCCCCTCCTCTCCTCTCTGGAGGCGGCCCCGCGCCCGCGGGCGGGCAGCAGGGACAGGCCGGGCGGAAGGGGGGGGCCAGGGGGAGAGCCAACGGGAGGGAGTCCTCTGGGGAGAGATGGCACTCGAGAAGGTGGATCGATCGCCCCGCTGTCCTTCTCGGCAGCACTCCCCTCACCGGGGCGGCAGCGCCCGAGCTGGAAGAGACAGGAATGGCCGATTCACCTTCGCCTCGGCCTCTCCTCCCGCCGTTGGCCGTGGAAGCGCGAGTGGCCTCGGACCCAGCCTGAGCCTCCACTGAATCTTCCACCGAGGGCGCCGCTTCTGGCGGTGGCCTCGGCAGAGTCCGCAGCGGCCCAGCTGGATCCGTGACCTCTTGAGCCTCTTGTCTTCTGGCTAGGAGTGGACTCTCCTTGGGATTCGAGACTTGAAACATTGGAAACCCTGGGGGCAGGGCCCAGCCCTTGTCGAGCCTGGTCACCCCCAGCGCCCTCTGGAGGACATCCTTCTCCCTGGACATCCACGGCGGTAGCTCTTCGAGTGTGGGCCTGGCGCAGGGGTTCCTGTCACCGGGGGTTTTGGGCGAGCTGAATACCAGATTCCTCATCAACGCTGGCTAGCTTAAGCTGCTGAACAGAACATCTCCAAAGCCGAGCGCGCATGGCCACCCAGACAGCGCCTCTTTCAGCAAGGTCAACGTTCCCAGGACCGGCCCAACCACCACGGCGTCTCTCCAGACTATCGGCCCGAGAGGTGACTCTGGACATGTGTCTCCGCGCGTAGACCCACTGGCAGGGCGCGAAGATTCTCTGCGCTGGGGTCCGAGGTCCGAGCTCTTGAGGTCTTGCTGAGCTTCTCTCTCGCAGTTACCTCCATGGCCAGTCTCCTCGCCGCCGATCGGATCCTGGGATCGCGAGAACTCGGCGGCCGCCTCGTCTTGCCCGGACGGGGCCCGCACGAGATCTCGCCACCCGGGCAATCCGAACGAGTCGTCGGAGAGTGGGGCAGTCTGGGTTCTCTCCGAAAACCTGTTGAGGCGGCGAGAAGCCGCCGCGATGCCAACAACTGTTCTCATGGGCAGTCAGCTCGTGGACAACCAAAGTGTCCATCTCCTGGGGGGTCGCGGGAGCCCCGGGGCCCGAATTCATTTCGAGCTTCACGCGATCTTTAATCCAGCCCCCATGCCTCTCGACTCGCCCGCCCTGCCAAGGTGAAGCAGCGTCGCAAACGTGGCGTTTGGCCCCCCATCGTTCGAGGCCGCGGGCACACTTCCCTCCAAACTCAGAACCTCCATCGAAACAAGCAGATGGGGGGCTTTCAAAGAACGGGCCCAACTCAGCGCGAATCCAGACCAGACAGCGGCAGCCGCAGCGTCACTCATGCGCGCGCGCACTTGCAGGTTCGAGCCGTGGTCCACCATGCGAGGAGAAGGGAGAGACGCCCCCTGGAAGTCGAGATAGAACAAACCCACGCCGATGACGTGGTTAACTCAAAAATGTCCTGGGCAGGGCAACGCGTCCATGGACCCCGGCTCTCCGCTTCTCATCACATTCTGAGCACTTGAAGGAATGACGAAACCAGCGGATAAGGTGAGGTTCGACCCCGCCGGCCCTCAGAACCCAGCAGGACTTTCGGACCTCAGGGTGCCCCAGCACAGTGTCTGACCCGACTCTTCTGGTTCAGAATCTCATCAAAACCTGGAGCCCCGGAAGATCCCTGGAGACGCGGTTCGGGGACTCCCGTCGGCTTCCGCTTCCTTCACGATCGGAAGCAGTCGTCCTTCCGTGGGCCCTGCTGGGGAAAAGTCCTCTTCGAACTGTGCCCACGCGGGCCTATCCATGCCCACGGCCCCGGCCCACTGCTCGGCGATGGCTCGAGTGGCAGCCTTCACAGACTTTGCCGGGCATCGCGCAGCCGCAGAGGTCTGGCGCCCTCCCTCGAAAACAGCATGCCTGCGCGCAGCCGCGCCAAGCCGACCGTCCAGCTTGCGCAACACTCGAGGGTGGGTGGTCAACAGTCCGGTGGATTTCTCGCTGAAACCTCTCTGGTCGGTCGACCTGGAGGTCGAACATCCACGCGTCGACCCCTAGCTTCTGCGCCCCTGGAAGAGCGGCCACTAAGCGCGCGACCTCCGTCCCCCAAGAACTGGCGTAGAGAGTGTGCTCCGACATGAAGAACCGCCCCCTGGAGCGTCGATGCTGAACAATCTCCACGCACAGGGCCAGGCCCCTAAGACCCCTCATAACCTCGCAATCCCATCGAGCCGGGTCGCGGCGATCTCGGCCCACCCGATTGATGGCGGAGAAGACCCGACATTCGGAGCTGAGCCAGATATATTTAGGTTTGTCGCGATCGATATGTTTCCAGAGCTGCCTGGTGCGCGCGGGCTCGGCGGACTCCCAATCCACGCGTCGATCGAGGCTGGGCCTGTCTCCTACCGGGGCCCCGCTCCTCAGCACCTCTGGGGCAATCCGAGGAAGAGAGAAGATCTCAAGGAAAGCCGTCTCGGCCCTGGTCCTCCGAGTCGCCTCAGAGCCCCGATGCCCAGCAGAGCCTTCCAAGGCGAGCCTCGTTTCCATAGCCTTCTGGACTCGGCGATTCCACGAGACTTTGTGGTCGTCGTTGCAACGACCGCCACGCCGCAAGCTAGCCAGACCGACTCTGTCGCGTTTTGAGCTGCTGTCCACCGCGGCGACGAGGCTCCTGGAATCAAGACGCGGAAGCCACGGGGGAACTGAATCGCCCTTCGAGGAGATCTGGAGGCTTCGGGCCACTTCCTCTGTCCTTCAGGCCGCGCGTGCATGGCGCGAAGGCGGCTGCAGAACGCAGCCCAAAAATGATTGGTGACTGGACCCTTGGGTCCGGCTGCGCATTCTGAATCTCGTCGCCTAGACGGGGCCCCACTGGCCTTCGGCGACAGTGGTCGTCGTGGTGGTGACAGTGGTGGCTCCCTGGCTGGGAGGCGCTTCTTCCTCTGGTGCCACCAGCGCCGACGGCCCTGTCGGTGGTGGCGGTTGCCAGCCACCCCCGCTGCTGCTGCTGGAGCCAAGTATCATCTGCCGGTTCATGAAGCTCGCCATGGCTGCTACTGAGGAGGCGACGTGCACGGTCATCGTGGTCAGCTGGCCCAGCGCTTGATGCACGGCACTGACCTCGCCCTGCATGGCCTTGACCTGACCGGACACCGAGTCGACCGCCTCGCCAAAGTCCTCGAGCGTTCGCAGTAGACGGCGGATGTGCGCCACGCCACGGTAGATCTGCTGCAAGCCTTCCTCGATCATACTGTCCCCACCGATCTGGGAGGAGGACACCATATCGAGCATCTGCTGAGGTTCCTCAGGTGCCAGCTGGGCGCCTGCATCGCGGCCGCTATTCCGTTGACCGCATTCAGGGTCGCTGCGCCGTCCACGAAGCCACCCAGCTCCTGGATCACGCCCACCGCGCGCCGTGCTGGCTCCGCAGCACGTCGAGCGGCTGCCGCCGCGGACTCGGGCTTCTCGACCGGCGGACCTCCGTCTGAGAAGCGCTGCCTTCACTCGAGGTTGACTCCGCAGCGAGAGCATCGAATATCCCTGCTCCACTGGTTCCCGCAGGGGTGGCGGCGATCCCCCGGGCGATCGCACTCGATGACTGGAAGCGGCTTCCTCGGCAGAGGCTTCGTTGCATGCCTGTCGTTCTTGGGCTGGGCGCAGGCGACCGCGGCCCCTGCCCCTGGCGGGGGCTTCACTGGAGGGGCGCTCGAGGAAGACGAGGCCCCCGGCACCGCCCATGGCTCTGACGCCAGTGGCCACGCCGGCTATGCGGCTGGAG
This sequence comes from Prorocentrum cordatum, assembly GCA_963575745.1. Lineage (NCBI taxonomy): Eukaryota > Dinophyceae > Prorocentrales > Prorocentraceae > Prorocentrum > Prorocentrum cordatum. The sequence continues at coordinate 287,409 of CAUYUJ010014665.1, forward strand.
GCGGCACTGGAGCTGCTGCTGCCGCCGCTGCTGCTGCGGCTGCGGTGCTGGCGTTGCTGCCTCCAGCCTCGACGGCCACGAGGCCGGCCTCCTCCTCGGCCAGGCGCAGCCTCTCGTTGCCCGCGCAGACGCTCCGAGGGATCGCCCTTCTGCCCCTCCCTCTGGGGAGCAGCGGCCGCACCTCGCCACATCGCGATCAAAACAAATGCTGTCGTCCTGGACATGACCGCCTTCGCAAATTGACCGATGTCGGGGCCCTCTGGCCCCGGAGAGTCGAGCTCGAAAGCGTTTTGAGCCGAAAAGGCCTACGGAAACCAGGAATGACAGTCGCGCCGAGGCATCTGGGGAGCCTCCTCTCGGGACCTGCTGCTGGAAGACTCCATGGGCATGTCGCCAGAAGGATCGAGCCCTGATCTCGTTCTGCACGTCCCTGCTGAGGCCGCGGCTGCCGGGCCCTCTGGAAGGTCGTGTCCTGGCCTGCGACCCTGTCCTCTGGGCAATCGGAGTTCGGGCGCTCCGTACCTGGCTCTTCTGACTGTCTCCGACGTTCCTGGCGCGCCTGATGCCCCGGCAGTCCGCGCCTGGTTCCTCCTGGCGGCCCGTGCCCAGCCCCTCCCCTGAACGCCTCTGAAGCCCCCGACCCGCCTCTCTAAATCCTCGCTCTCGCGCCCCAGGCCGTCCCTGAGTTCCCTTGCCCCATCGAGGCTCTCGAGGCGTAGTTGGGGCTCCTGCCACTGAAACATAGAGGATGAGCAGACCAAGAACTAAGATATAAACGAATGATAGCCCCAGCCCCCAACGCGCGCCGCAATGGGCCGCCCGCAAACAGGAACGAGTCAGCGCTGAGAAAAGAAAAACGCTGGAGCGCGCTCTGAGGCACCAGAACTCCGCGGCTGAGTCGCCCGACAATCTCTGCCACGCGATGGCCCGAGCCCAGCGCATGCAATTCGACGGCAGCCCCGAAGCGTCCTGAGACCATGGCGATGCCAGGCAGACTGATCGCACACCTCGGGAAGTCTATCAGCTCGACCGAAAGAATGCGCGGCACGTCCTCTAACAGAACAATCGCCTCGATGACGCCCGACACCCCAGACAGGCAGAGTGGAAAGATAAGGGCGCAGATGAACTTGGCTGGCCCTCGAACCCCGCGCGCCGCCACTCGTCGACGGTGCTCGGCCAGCACCTCGACACACTGCATCCCAGCGTCGGCCAAGGCGCGCGCTTCCCAGTTCAACGCCTGGACTCCGACGAGATCGCCCCCCGCGCCAGGGTCGACCAAGCCCTGACATGGAAGAGCCACCAAACCAAGTAGGTGCTCTCGAGCTGGATATCCTGGTGAATCTTCGCCCACGAGGCCACCTCCTCGGGCGTCGGCGCCCCGGAAGAACGGCCAACCTCAGAGACTCCGTTAAACGTGCAGGCCGAAAGCCTCTAGCGACCCGCGTCGTCCTGGCCGGCGTTCTCGGGGCACCCCTTGCTCCAGTGTCCCTTCTGGTTGCGTGTCCGACACCTCGTGATCTTCATCCTCTGCTCGATGGTAAGGTTCGGGCGACGCCTGGCCCCATCTCTCCTCGAGCTTTGCCCTCGGCCCTGGCGCCTCCGCGCCCTGCTCGATCTTCTCGCGAACGAGGGGCCCCAGCTTGAGGTGGAGGTGGAGCTCTACGGCCCCCAAAATACTTTGCATTTCTTGGCAACCCTCTTGATGTCTTTATCATCCTTCAATGAGCGTCCTCCAGGCCGCGCCGCAAATGCTTCGAAGGCTGCGTCTGTCGGATCCTCGTAGAGGTCTAAGTCTTCGGGCTCCTCCGGTAGGACTGCCGCGCCATCCTCGTCGGGATCGCCATGCTTCCCCGCGGCGCCGTCGCCAAACTCTTCGCCGCCCTCGAACTGACAAGCAGGGAAGGAAGGAGAGGAGGAGAGGTTCTGATCAGCGCGCTCGCCCTCCAACACTGGCTCTTCGGCCACTCCCGGGGCCGCAAGCATCGAACCTACTCCTGAGCGGCCCGGCAAGGGCATTTCCGAGCCTGCGGCGCCCATCTGGCGCAGCGCCCACGCGACATTCTCATAGTCGAGCCGACCATGCGTTAGCGCGCGGAGATTATGCAGACCCTGGGCGCTCAGACCAGAGACTCTTCAGCTTAGTGGAAATCCGCATGTGATGACCTTCGGCCTCTGTGAGCTGAGCCTCTCCCCTGATCGCATGCTGCGCTAGGGAGCCACGCGGCTCGCGAACCGCCTCGTATAGGGCTCTCCTGCCGGCCCTACGTAGATCGTCTCCTTCGCGATCTCCTGCCATGACGTCCATTCTCTTCAGGATCACGTCGAGCCAGTTGGGACTGTTCAGCGCGCTCTCCTGCATGTCCTCGAATTTAGCTCGAAAGTTCCAGTCAAACAGATTAACAACTTCTCTGCTCGTCGCCATGCTGCTACGTCGGCGTTGTTGTTCCATCGCTTGACCGAACGACTCCAACTGTCCGAAATCCCACCAGCCCTCTGGGCGTAGGTGGTTGAGGGAGTTTCCTCTTCCATCTTCCCTTCTTCCCCTTCGGGGAGAGGTTTACCCCCCCCCTACCCCCCCCCCCCCTGGACCTGGACGGGCCCGGTCGCGCGCGGTCAGAGTGTCCAACATGGCCCAGGATGGCTCCATGAGCGCCAATGATGTTCGGCTTCTCGCCTCTTCGCTTCCGATGGCCATCTGAGGCCTCAACATGGCTCCAAGAGGGGCCAAGGAGGCCACAGGGGCCCAAGAGGGCCCCAAGACGGCCCCAAGAGCGCCCAAGAGCGCTCCAAGGGCGCCCCAAGAGGGGTCCAGGCGGCTATTTTGGGAGCTCCCGAGGGGCAGGGTTAATTAGGGACCCCCCCTTCCTTGATCGATCGTTTCCAAGATGGCCCCACAGGGCGCCCCGGAGGCCCCAGAAGGCGCCAAGATGGCCCCAAGAGGCCTCCAAGAGGCCCCCATGAGGGCCCCAAGCGGCCCCAAGAGGCCCCCCCCCCCCCCGACGAACTCAATGCGCCCAAGAGCCCCCCTAGGATCGCCAAGAGACCCCCAAGATGATCCCAAGCGGCCTCAAGTGGCCCCCCCGAAGCACCCTAGACGCCCAAGAGCGCCCAAGAGCCCCCATTGACCGCCAGGGGACCCCCAAGACGCCCAAAGAGGCATCCAAACGGCTTCCAAGCGGCATCCGAGCGGCATTCAACCACCCACCCAGCGTCATCATTATCCTCACCCCTCCTTCGCTCGGTTCCTCGCCACCCCCTCATCTATCCATATGGCCCCCTCTTCCGCCTCATCCTTTGCACGGATCAGCTGTCCCTCCCGTTGCTCTCCCACTTCCCTGATCTCTTCAACTTGCCTCGACGTCGTTTCTGGATGGGCTGGTGGGCGTACTTTTTTTGGTCGGCGGCCCCTAGGCGAAGGTCAAGAAGCGGGGCAACGTCCGGGGCGCGGAACGAAGATAATTGGCCGCAGTGGCGCACGCACGCGCAAGGGACAAAATGACCCACATTAGATGCCAAAGACCGGCGCAGACATCCCTGCGGTTGGGGGCGCCAAAGTGCGGCGACCGGCGGCGGGGCGGCGGGGGAAGTCGCCCTTTCGGCGCCAAGCTCCAGCCAACCACAAGCGAAGACGCGTGCAGCGCGGGCAGGTGATCGAGCCGAGCATCCCGACGGGTGGGGACGAGCGCGGCGACCGGCTCTGGAACGGCACTGGAACGGCGGGGAGAAGTCGCCCTGGCGGCGCCAGTCTCCGGCCGAACAACACTCGGAGGCGAGGCCCGGAGGCGGGGGGGGAGGGGAAAGGGCACACGGCAGCACCGCGAGGAAAAGAAGGAGAAGCAAAAAGAGAAGGGCCTGACTCATCATGGCTCACTGACGCATAGGCGCGGCTGAAGCCCGCCCCTGCGCAAGAGAAGGGGGGCGACCACGGTCCGCGCCCAAGAGGTGGAGCCACCTCAGCCTGTAGCCAGTGCGCACACATCGTATCCGACTCTCGCGGTTCGGGGGCACAACGATGCAACGTACTGACGGAGGCTGGTAGCAGACAGATCTGCTAGGGGAGCGGCCACGAACTGCAGAAGGATGAACCAACCGGTGCAGGGCCACTCCGTGGCGAAGCCAGACATCAGGTAACACCGGAAGCATGGCTGACGAACGCACCCGATCTCCACCTGTCAACAGCCCGAGGGGCCGAGTACGCCGGCGCCCGCAGGGGGCCAATGCCTGGCGGCGACCGAGCTGGAGGCCGTAACTCGTGTAGGCGGCGTGCTGGCAGCGGGCCGAGACGTCCTTGCGGTAGCGCTTGAACGGATCAGCGAAGAACCAAGGCGATGCACAGATGGGGGGGGGGGGGGGGCGCTGCCTGCCGCTGAGCGCCAATGTCACTGTGGGATGGCGGGACCCCATCCACTGCAGCATCACTGGCGTGCGCGAGCAGGCTGGCAACCAGCGGGTAACCAGTGCACCCACATCGTATCCGACTCACGCGGTCCGGGGCCCAACGATGCGAGGTCTTGGCCACGGCTTGGCATGTGGCTGCGCCGAGAAGAGCAGAACAACTTGACCGCAGAAGGCTGAACCACTCGATACGGGCCGCTCATGCGGCGAGGGCGCTCACCATGGTGCATGGTGGGCAGTACCCCCTAGTCACCACATGCCACGCTGCCCCTGCGGAGGACGGATGCATCCAGAGCCGGGGCGAGCGGTCCGCCGGCAGCTGCCTGGCCGCAGGGCTGCGCCATTCGCTGACGGCGCGCTGACCTGCCGGGCTGGGTCGGCGCTGCTGCCCCCTGGGCGGGTCTCGACTTCAACGGGCGATGCTCACTGCGCCGTTGATCGGGGGGGGGGGGGCGCAGCCAAAAGCCGCAGAGACTTGTGAATGAGAGAAGGGGGGTGCAGCCAAATGCCGCAGGACACAGATGATGATCCCTGGGCATCCCTGCGCGGTCCGTCTTGACCACTGGCGCGCTGGCGCGCCATGGCGACCTTGCATCAGGACAGGGGCTGAATCAGCAGCGGGGGGCCGAAGCTCCCAGGACTGGTCTCAGGGCGAGCGCGCCTCTGCGGCCGCAGCAAGCTTCGCACGGGGGGGGGGGCGCAGCCAAAAGCCGCAGAGCCATTGCGAATGAAGGAGGAGGCGGAGTAGGAGAAGGAGGAGGAAGAGGAGGAGGAGGAGGAAGGGGCGTCGACAAAGCCCAGGGTCCGGGGGACGCGCCCAGGCGACCGAAACGCCCTGGGAAGGTCTCGGGGCGGCCACACTTCTGCAACTGGTGCAATCTCGGCGGACATGGTGGGGGGCGCAGCCAAAAGCCGCAGAGACATTGTGAATGAGAAAGAGGAGGGGGCGCAGCCAATAGCCGCTGAACGCAGATGACGATCCCAAGCATCCATGAACAGAACTTCCGAGCCACAGGGGAATGGGGCGCGGGCGGTGCGGTAGAGTTCGAACCCCAACCGCCGCCGTTCACTATGCTGTGAAAGAGGTGGAGCGCAGGAGGTGGGTTATTTCAACCACCAGTCTCTGCCGTCCACAGCGGGCTGCCCTGGGAGGGTGGCACAGACGACCCCAGGGCCCATCTTGGCGAATGGGGCTGAGCGCGGGCAGTGCGGCAGATAATTTCGTACCCCGACAGCTGCCGTTCACTGTGCGAAAAAGGGTGGGGCGCAGGAAGTGGGTCATTTCAGCCACCAGTCTCTGCCGTCCAATGTGGGCTGCCCTGGGGGGGTGCACAGTCGACCCCAGAGCCCACGTTGGCAGTGGCCTCTACCGCAGGAGGCAGTGGCCGCAATCCCGCGCGGCAATCGGCCGCGGGGATGGAGGGCCTGGCAAGGTCCACGTCTCCAGCGCGGGCTGCCTATGTGCGAAGCTCATTGGCGCCCCCCGCCCCCGCAAGGGTAGCAGGCATTGGGCCGAGGCCGGGTGCTGCAAGGTCCACGAGTCCAGCGCGGGCTGTCTAAAAGCGCAGCGCCCGGGTATTGGCGCACCTCCGCCCCATAGGAGGTAGCACAGGGTATTACGGCTCAGGCCGGGCGCTGCGGGTGAAACCGACTGGGGAGGGGGGTTGCGGCGAATGCCGGGCAGAGAGGTAAGAGAGTGCTGTGCGCGGCAGGCAGCGCCGGGGGGGGGGGGGCCAGTCCCGCGCGGGTCCTCGTTGCGCCCCCGTCATCTGGGTTGGGAATCCCAACCTCGTGGACGCTTGTCAGCGTACGGGTGGTCTCCTCTGGGGGAGTAACGCTTGCCCTTCGCCTTCCAGTCCGCGTCGGTCCATGGCGCACCTTTGTGCCCCCAAGCGTCCCAGGACTGCCATCCACGCCACGACGAGCCTGAGCTGGATGCCCCGGTCCACTGGTCTGGCGGGGCCGCACGTGCGGCCCCCTTGCCCGCTGTGTTCCATGGGGGTGGGCAGCCACTGCTATCGGTCCCGCGGGCGGTGTGCGGTCTGGCGTCGCGTTGCATGAGTTTGCGGTGCCTTTCCTTGACACTCGACCAGTCCACGTGGAGCTTGCACTCTCTATCCATCTTATAGGCGTCAAATTCCACTCTGATCCATGCCTGAAGGAAATAGTTGCACTGTTGTGCGGTATTGAGTTTGGGATCAAGCTCGGTGCAGCGGCTCCCTTGCCTGGATGCTGCCCTCTTGACCCAGGCGCCCCAGACTCCATTAAATGCACCTCCCAGCGCTTTCTGCAGCCATGAGATCTTGTCTGGTGCCGGTTCGTCCCTTGAGATGTCCGCTTTGTCAACTGGACACATGTACATGGGGATGCCCCCCATGGGATCGTCGGGGTGTGCTGCGGGTGGTAGCGTTCTCCGCGTGTCGTTCCAGGAGGCCTGGATGGCACGCGGTCGTCGGGAGACGTCGCATGGGGGCGGGGTGGCCGAGCGTTCTCTGGCCCTGACTTCATCAATCGCAGATGGTTGCCGGCCACCTTCGCTACCCGCATATCTCAGAAACCTGTTGTCCCGTGCGGCGTTCAGGCCCCGGGTCCGTTCATCCCTGCTACGAGGGTCGCCTGGGGCGCACCTACCTCTGACTGTTTCCCTGGCGGCAGCCTGCACGTACGGGGGCCACACCTCTGGGTCGCTCCTATCGGGGGGTTTTGTCCAGAGCTGTGGGGGGTCCTGGGTCATCTTGTCATCCACGGGAGGAGCTGTATCACTTAGGTCGTCGTCGGGGTGGGTGGGGCTGACCTGCGAACCGGAGTCTACGGAAATGTCCTGCGGGCTAGCTCGCGCGTGGCCGTCTCCTCACCCCAATCAACCCCTTCCACGTCGCCTTCGCCTTTGTAGCGCCCGGTGGGGTTTGCCCCTCTTCCTGGGTTGCAGGGGACAGGTCGGTCTCAGCGGGCTGAGGAGGTGGCGCGTCGGTGTGGGTCGGGGGTGCTCCGTGGGCACTCAGTCGGCGATCCGCCGCGGGGGACTCCCCGCTGCAAGTCGGCCTGTTGAGACAGCTGGCAGCTGGTGAATCATCGCGGCCTGAACTGCTAGGGGCCGGCTCCAGGGGCAGGGCGGCGAGGTGGTTAATGGTTCCCCTGGCCAAGTCGGAGCCCTCCAGTCTTGTTAGGAATGCCACGAGGATGTGAAACGGCTGTCGGGAGGGGCACTGCCCCTTCTGGTCGGTGAGGCTGTCTGCGGCCCCAGTCTTCTTTGTATTTCTGGTTCCTGCCAGCAAGGTGTGAGACGACCCTGGCTGCCGCTACCCGTTGTCCGCCCCATGGGACGCGTGGGGGGTGACCGTTCTCAGGGGTGGCGTCACCGTGCACCGTGCCCAGGAAAGGGAGCAGCCGCTCAGTCGGCCACCTCGCCTCGTCGGTTGTCCCCTTTGATGTTCTCGCCTTGTTGCTGTGCGTAGGAGGCCCATTGGGTGTGGACTGTGAGGCTCCACTCCATCGTGTACTTGACCAGGGCGTGGACCGGGCCGTCTGACTCCACCCCTTCGAGACGGTGGGTGGAGAGCGCGAGCAAGTAGGGGCACAGGGGTGGCGGCACCTCGGGAAAGAGGAGCTGTTGCTGCTGGAGGCCCTGCCGTCTACTCCCGTGTGGCCGTCTTGGTTGTTCGTCTCAGTGTCATGTGGTGACGAGCCATCCCCGCGGGGTTTGGGTCGTGCGAAAGCGTCATTAACCGACGCACTGATTCCTGCTGGGGAGAGGTGTGCGCACATGTCGTAACTGTCTTCTGGCACCTCCGATGTAGTCTCCCGCTTGGTGGGAGCAGTGGGGTATACCTCGGACGAGTGGTGGTCGAGGATGTGGTCAAGGACGCCTGGCGCGACATTCCAGATGTGGATGAGGCACCTTCTGCAGGCCCATTCCGCATTCCACAGCTGCCTGATCCAGAGGTTTGGTATCATCTCCCACGGTGGCAGGCCTGTCTGCTCGTTGCACGGTGCCCCTGGCTCGGGGAGCCACATGAAACAACCGAGAGCTGGGCGGTCGGTTTCCCAAACAAGCAGCGGAGACCCGGGGGGGCATGTGTCGCACATGGCTGTGTACAGGCTTGCTGGGCGCGAGTCCGACCCGAACCTGCCATCGGACAGTCTGCGAGGTGGGAGGGCGGCGCCGACGTTTGGTGGCTGGAAAGCAGGAGGTGTGCACATGACGAGGTCCTTCAGGCTAGAAGGGGTAGGCGCGTTGTTCAGTCGCCCGCACCCGATCGGTAGGCTGGCCAGGGGGGGACTGGTCCGAGCTTTCTTGCGAAAGCGTGCCTCTTCCAGTCTGCGCTTGCACCCCTGCAGGCGTTGCTGCAGGGACCTCTTGGTGCCGCCGCCCATGCGGTTAGGGATGGGGACCTCAACACCTTTCTTTTCCAGGGACTTGACCCAGCACAGCTCACAAAGCCACCTGCAATTCCGTCCCTGCGTGTAGGCCTGGGCGCGGTTCTGTGCCAGCAGCTCTCGCGTGTCGTCGTCTTCCCAGGTACCGGCTGCGCCGTGCATCCCCGCGTTGCTGCAATCGTCGCAATTGAAGCTGGCGTCTTGTTGCTTCTTGCAAAACCTGTCATCGCAAACGGAGGGAGGGATGAGCACTGTGCCGGGGGCTGGAGAGGAGTGGGCATGGCGATTCCACCTCCGAAGTACTGCACGTCTGCCATGGTGCGCGGGCAGCCAAGTCCCTCGTCTGCACCAGCAAGCTCCCTGTGCAACTCGCATATGGAGCAGCCTCCCAGGCTCAGTTGACTGACGTCCGCGGGCTTGACTATCACTTCCAGTACGCGCATGGGGGCTTCGAGGGTGAACTCGTGCTCCAGCATCTCTGCCCACGTCTTGGGGCAGCCGTAGACGGATGCAGCGAGGTGATGGTGGGCGAAGGTGGCCAGCGGGCTGATGTGACGGATGGCATCCTCCATCTTGCCGTGGAGGGAGGCAAGGGTACCCAGGGTGAAGCCCCAAGTGGCGGCGAACTGGGTACGGAACTCCTCGTGGGCTTCCTGCCAGGGGAGGCAGAGGCCCATGGCAGCCTCAAAGATGCCCCCCGTGGCCTCAGGATGCGGGAATAGCCAGAGCGTTGCGCGAGGTTCCCGGAGCTGCAACATCATTACCGCCAGCAGGACTCTGAGCGTGGGGGCGTCAAGCGGGAGCCCGTCGCTGCTGCAAAGGGTGTGTCTGAGCGTCGAGTTGGATTGGCCTGGGCGGAGCAGTGAATGCAAGTGCTGCATCCCAGGGTGCACCCTGTGTCGCTTGCAATTGCCCGTCCCCTGACTCCAGGCCGCGGGGAATGGGGGAAGCACGTCGACAGGAGTGCATCGGCTGGTGGGTTTGGGGCGGCGGTTAATACCCTTAGCGCGGGGCAATGGGGGAAGTGAGTCCAACGGGACCTTGTGCTGGGAGCTGGCCCAGGGAGTGCCCAGCCCCAGAAACCAGACCAGGGCGCCCACGTCAGGTTGTAGACAAGGTTGCTAGCGTCGATCCCAAGCTCAACGTCCGTGCAGTACCCGAGGTGGCTCCATTCCGATCGAGGCTGCCGGGCAACCTCGGGGTGGCGCCCATGGACCATTGGTGGGGGCGGAGCCCGGCCACGCTGTAAAGGATGACTCCCATTGCCGGGTCCTCGACCAACCTCTGCAGGCTGCATGCGATGGCTTCGCCGAGCTTCTCCCAGGAGAACTCGGGGTCGAGCGGGGCAGCAATGCGGTCGGCGAAATTGTTCTCCATGGAGGCCTTGGCCTTCTTGATGGCGTCGTCGAGCCCTTTATGGCGTCGTCCCCCGTGTGGGAGGGGGCCGCAGGGATCCACGATGCGAGGTCCTCGATGGGGTCAAATTCCTCGTCGGTCTCGAGCGTCCACCTTGAGCCCAGGTCATCGCCTTTGAAGCGGACCCATAGCTTCGCGAATCTTCCATACTCTGACAGTTCCCGTAGTCGGGCGCCTGTGGCTGTGCCGAACATCCTTCCGTCACCGATGATGACTACGTTGGTGGTGGCGCGGGTGATCGCTACGTTCGCCCTGTTGGGGGCGTCCATGAATCCCCAGTCAGGCCACTTGTTGGACCGAGTGGTCAGATATATGGCCAGGTCGGCCTCGCCGCCTTGACTGGAGTCGATGGTGGGGATGGTGAGCCTGCCGCTTGCGAGATGCTCATCGGCGAGCTGCCGTAGTCCGGGGAAGCGCAGGGCGAGGCCGGTGAGGGGAGTACTGCGCTGTACGAACACGCTTGCGTGATCCCTGGTGTCAGTGGCGTGCGCTGGGGGGGTAGTGGGGGGCCCGCCGTCCTGGGCTGACCACTCCTTGCCCTTCCCTTTGCCCTTGGCCTTGGCTTGTCCGAGGGTGCCACTGATGCTTCTCCCCGACTGGGGCCACCCCTTCTCCAGGACTGCACACTGCAGCTGGTAACCCACCACGACCCGCACCGTTGCGCCTTTGATAATGGCAGGCAGGAGTGCGCGCACGATGTCCACAGCCTGCGCAGCCTCCGGCAGGTTCGCGTACCCTGCATGGAGCCTCGAGGTGACCTCGAGGGAGGGGTTGTCGACAAGGAAGGACCGGTGCCGCTCTTCCTCGCGATGGGAACCTGGCATAAGGTCCCGTAGCATCTTCTCCATGTATTCCTTGGGGGTGGCCGCGGCCTTGGCAAGTGCTTCAAGCCTGTCGTTGTCCCAGGGCCGTAGCTTCTGCCATGGTAGTCCCTCGAAAAGGGGCCTCTGGGTAAAAGGGTCAGTGAGTCCCGAGCGCATCGTGTTGTTGTACAAGGCGACGTTCGGCCATGTCAGAAGCAGGGGGCGCATGCGGTAGCAAAGGCTTAGCTGCAACACGGCTGATGTTTCGCCCCCCAAGGCGTTGTGTAGCCGATCGAAGATGGAGAGGCAGAGCCCTAGATCGGCAGCCTTTCTGGAGAGGACCGTGGGGGGGAGCTGCTTGGGGTCTCCGACCAACACCAGGTGTCCGCCTGAGCGGATGGCGCTGTCGAGCGACATGGCGGCCATAAGCTCATGGGCTTGCCCTGCCTGGTCGATGATGAGCAAGGCTACCGGGGCAGCGTTCCTGAGGGCCTCCGCAAATTCGCGCGTTGCAGAGATCGCTTTGGCGGCCTTGAGGAGCTGGGTGCGGAAGGCGGAGAATTCTTTGGAGGATCCGCCTTCGAATGGGAACCTACCGTGTGCCCTGAGGACGTGCCCTCCCGGGGTGAGCGAGGCTAGTGCCTTCGCCACTCGGAAGTCTCTGGCCAGACGGACGCATCTGGTAGGGTAGCCTGTCCCGTGCCCTAGTCTGTTAGCCTGGTGTGCGCTGCCGAGACCGAGAGCTGGCTGATCCGCGGCTGCGCTGGAGCCTGCAGCCAGCGCCACCGCTTGCCCTTCAAGGAGTGCGTCAGCCCAAGTGTCCATGGTGGCGACTCGGGGATCTTCTGACCCGGGTCAATCCAGACCCGGGTCAGCAGGAAACCAAAAACTGCAATGCAGGACAAAAAACTGCAACGCAGGTCTTCGCAAACCCGGGTCAGCCAATATGCGCGGCCGCCTCGCGGCCACGAGCGGCTCGCTAACCCGGGTCAGCCAGAGGGGGTCTTCGCAGGATCCTGCAGGATCTGGCGCTCTGGCTGACCCCCGTTTGCATTGACCCCCGTCTCAAGGCCCCCGAGCGACTGAGAAGACTGTCTTGCCGGTTCCAGGGGGTCCGTGCACGACTGTTACGTGGTGTTGCGTGGTGGCGGCGAGGGCCCGCGTGGCGTCGCAGTTGAGCTGGCGGCGCCTGGCGCCTTCCTCGAGCGCCGCGGTCGAAGGTAGATCCCTGGCCCGTTGAAAGACTTGTCCAACTGTATTGTCCACTTCTGGGTCGGAGAAAGGGGCGGTGGCCGGTGCCTCGGTCGGGTGATGCGACGGCGCCACGCCGCTGCCCGCCGCTGTGGGCGCCCTGCCAGGGGCCTGGAACTCGATGGTGGCCGTGGCACGTGAGAGTAGGGTTTGCCCGCAAAAGTAAAATGTTCTCCACGCTGTTGGCCAACGTCTTGTTCTACTTGTCGGCAGTGCGGAAGGTGAGGGAGTGTGTGATGACGTCCAGCGGCGTGCCAACCAGGTCTGGGGGGGGCCTGCTGCAACTTGTAGATCTCGTGATAGAGATAGAGATCCGCCGGCACTGTAACCGGGGGGGGGCCTTGTCCAGCCTGCACCACGCCATCCCCACTTCGCGTGGCCTTGGGATCCTGTCGTCAGCGTGGAACTTCCCGTATCTATCTACGTCGTATGTCACAACGCCCTCGTTGCTGGGGTACTTGGTTCCCCGTCTGAGACCCAACGCGTCGCAGTCGCTCGTGGAGGCAGCGCCTCCGAATTCGGGTGGCCACAAGAGTTTGACCGAGGCCACCTGGTCCGCAGATGGGTTGGTGATGCTGAGGAGTAGCGTGCGGGCTTCCTGCCCTGATTCCTGACCCTTGAGGAGGACCTTGAACTCTTGGGGCCATTGCAGGTGCAGCAGCAACTTCCCTTTCTGGGTGGGAAGTGCATTCCGCAACTTGAACTGATCGAGGAGTTCACAGGGGGACTGCTCGTCAATGGGGGTGACCGCCACGCCCAGCGCGCAGCTCTGCCTTCATACCAAGTCTGCTTTGGCCTTGGTGGAGCCGTCCCAGACGGTTTCAGTGTCCGCCATGCGCTCAATCCAAGCCAGCCTGTCGAGGGTGCGCCCTCTTTGATTAGGTCTTGCCCCAATGTCTTGGGAGGTTCACGCCCGAGGGAACTGAGCCAGAAGGGGTTGTGAAGGAGGTACTGGGCTGCTGCGCTGTTGGTGGGGACTGCGAATAGCCGGGCGATGGCATCCGCTGCTGCAGCCGCTGATGACTCGAGCAATACCTTCCTGCTCACAGCGGGGGGGGCGTCTGGCCAGCTGTGTTGGCCCGTATCTCCGTCGCGCCTGGGCCTGGTCCATTCCGCTGATTCCTGCGAGGAGGCCCTGCTGGAGGCTTTGTTCCGCCCCTCCCACGGGTTCCGCGAGGATGGGGGGCCCTCCGGGTGCAGCGCGCGGGCCGGGCGGGGGCGGGGGCGGCGGCACCGTGGCCCCCAGGCTCTGCGCGCGTCTCTGGGCGCCCCCCCCCGTCCCGCCCCGCAGGTCCATCGAGTGAACGCTGTCAGGGGGGCGGGGGGGCGAAATCGAACAGGTCGTCACGGCGCGGGAAGTTGACTGGAACGTAGTCCCAGTCGTCTGGGAAGGCCCAACCTGGGAGGTGGGGCAGGGTGCCATCCTTGACTGGCGCTGGCAGCGTCCAGCCAGGCCATTGTGGTCTGCTGAAGGTGATCTTGGACACCTGGTCGTAGTCCTTGCCACCCGTTCTGGTCCAAAGGTTGCATGGCGAGGTGTACTGCTTCGGAACCGGCCAGCCAGTGTCTTTCTGCTTCCCTGCTTCGACTGCGTGGGGCCATCCCAGGAGATGCTCCTTGCCGTCACAGTGTCTCTGGCACACCTCGCACCACCAGCACCATTCGCCGTGGAAGCGTGCCCATCGGAGCCACGGGCACTCGCGCGCACGGAAGGGAAGACGGCCATCAACCTTGCCCGGCACTTCAGCACAGTGGGCTGCGGGGGAAGGCCAACGGGCCAGTGGCCCATTATTGTTCCTCTCCGTCATCCTGCTGGAGGGCGGCGCAGCCAAAAGCCGCAGAACACTGGTAAATGGTGGGGGGTGGAAAATGGCTTGAGGCTTGAGCCAAGGCCGCAGGGACCTCAGCTGGCGAGGGGATCGATCGATCTGCGACCAGATCGGAGAAGAGTCGGAGTAGGGGAGGAGGGGGGAAGATTTTCCAGCTGGAACGCAGCAGCAGCACACGCGGATGGGTCGCAGAGGTTGACCTCCGGTCCGTCATGAAAAGGAGAGTGAGCTGGTCGGGCGGGGGCGTCACTCGCCCATTGCATGTGAGTGCTGACCGTGCTCACGCCTTCCGTGCAAAGGGTGCCGGCCCAGTAGACCCCGAGGGTGGCGACGCTGTCAGCGGCCTTGTTCAGCCTCCGTCTGACCGCTTGCCGCGCGAGTACCCAGCCCGCACCTTCCGCCTGCCCAGGGGCATCCTCCATCTGCCGGGCTAGGTGCAGCCTTCGGTATCTGGCGGTGCCCGCCCCGCATCGCACGGCGGCGAGGTTGTCGCCGACCACTCTGGCGGCCCGGAGCGGGCCTCTGAGGTGGGGGAGCAGGGACAGACCTGCACGGCAGCCAGCTACTTCGGCAATCTGCGAGCTGCCACAGTCTGAGAGCGCTACAATGGCAACGGCCAGAACTTGGGGAGAGCCAGTGGTGGGGTTGTGGTGCCACAGGATGGCCCCAGCACCCGAGACCTTGGTGGCGCCCTCAATGCTACTAGCACCACCATCGAAGGAGACCTCATAGGGCCATTGGGTACTATTGGAGTCAGGGAAGGGCGAGCTGCGAACTGTGACCTCGTCGCCAGGTTCCAGGCTAGAGTTGGCGGTCAGGGTGGTGGTGTGAGACCTGCACTCCCTGCAGAAGACGGAGGTCCAGCTGGCGGTGGGAGTGTCGTCAGTTCTAGGGCAAGGGAACCAGCCTTGCCCTGGGGGCATCCATGCGGCCCGGGTCTGTGGCGCCTGTAAGACCGCGAGTCTGTCCCCTGGGTTGTGGTGTCTGGTGACCACCGGGAGCCTGCGGATCTCTCCTCCAGCCCTGCGGGCGTGTGGCTGCATTTGGGGCCTGGCAGATCCACAGATCATTCTTTCAGGGATGGCGCATGGGTTGCACGTACTGCAGGTATCTCGCATGGCGGACCAAACCGACGTCTCGTCTGGGTTGTCGATCCTGGGGGGGGGTATTCCACCTCCTGCTCCTCGTCCTCGCTGTCCCCTTGTTGGTCAATGTCGGCAACGACCATGCCCTGCAGGATGAGCCTGGCGGATTCGGTAGCCTCCAGGGGGGTGGCGGTGAGGTTGACGCAGTACCTGAAGGATATTTGGCGCAGCAACTTCGCGAGCAAGGGCTGATGTTCGCCGCTGCTGGTGACGGCTTGGGCAAAGGTGCGTGGGTCGTCGGGGCCCCTGACGGTGCACCAGGCAAGTGCCGCGGCTGGGCACCAGTTCCACACGTGTTCGGTGGTGGCCTCGCCGAGCCCACAGGGAGGGCAGCGCCCATATGGTCCGTCTCTGTTGGGCGGGTGCAGGTGCCCACAGGTGAGCGCGCAAGCCTCTGCTTGATCTCGAAGGGAGGGGGGTAGCAGGCAGGGTGGTAGCGTCTGCCAGAGTGCAGATGCGTGCGGGCCTGGGCCGATGCATCGCGCGCACCAGGCTGCGCCATCGTCGCTGGGACTGGCGGTGATCCACGCGCTCTTGGCCGGTGCCCCGCATGAACACATGCGCGGTCTCCTTTCATCCTCGCTCCTCCATCTCGCCGAGCCAGGTAGGCCGTTGCATAGTACGCAGATCACGCGGTGCGCTTCGGTGAAAGGAGTGCAGCGGTGCAGCAGCTTCCACTCGCCACCGTCGGACGGTTGCCATCTCCTCCCTTGGCTGGTGTCCAGGAGCCACCTGGAGAGGCTGTTGCTGTGCATCTGTGCCCACGCGGCCGCATAGGTAATCCTGCCGAAATTTGTGCACTCAAGGAACTCTGGTTGTTCACTAACCAGAGATAATGCCCGGGCGGCTTTCCGCTCGGTGATCATCTTGGGCCTAGGGGGAGTCAACTCTGGCTGCCGCGCAGCCTTGCTTGCCCACTTCAGCAGTTTGTTCCATCTGTTCCTGGCGCGTTTCCTGACCAGAATGGGGCCCCAGAAATCGTTGAGGGCGTGTGCTCTGGCTGCCACAGCACGGGCTGTCGCGACCGGGCACCTGGGCGCGCCCTGCACTTGAAAGCGTATGCCCACCCCAGCGAGGACGAAATCGGGGACCCAGGAGGACCCTGCCAGGCAATGCGCGGTTCTGACCTGGACGCGTAGCTCGCGTTCTTGCACGATGTCGGGGAGGGCGCAGCGGGCAGCGCACGGAGCCACGGGGGCGAGATACGCGCTCCAGGCTGCCGCCGTGCGAGAGGGGGACAGTTTGGCCAGGTGGAGGGCCATGGCTCTGTCTCTCATCTTGGGAAAGGGGCAGCTCCCAGGTGCCTTTGTTTAGGGCGTCTTCTTGCCCCTCAGTGAGCCCTCCGTTAGGGGGAGGCGCTTCGCCTTCAGCTGCTCGGGAGACGACAACGGCCCCGAGGTATGGCCACTAGTCCCGCACCGAGGACCCTCCGAATGGGGTGTGCTCCATGAGGGCTCGCCACCATTCTTGATGACCAGCAGGGACGAGGGCAGTCTTGAAGGTGCAGCTGCAGGGGCGCTGGAAGGGGTTGCACCAGTTGGGCGGGCCCTGCCCTGTGCTTCTCTCCACGAGGGTCTGTATGAGCTCGCTGGGAAGCCCGGAGATCAGCACGCTGTCACCATCATGTTCGTAGTGAACACGTGCCTCTTCCAGCGCGGCTCTGAGGGCTGGGGAGTCTGTGGCCCTGGTTCCTCTAGACCCGTGGGCCTCTACCAGGAGCCCGGCTGCCCGAGCAGCCGAGGGAAGGGCGACGGCCGCGCGCAATGCCTGCTTTGTTGTGCTGAGGAGAGCGGCGAGGTCGCCAAAGTAAGCGGAGTCGTCTTCGCCTGTGATGGAGGCGATCGCTGCAATGAGGGGGTCGTGCCCCATGCTCCAGAGAAGCGGGGAAGCGGTGCCGCCCGTCCCGACGGATCGCAGGAGGCGCCGCTCGGGCCCCTTGTATTTGTCCCTGCATGTCTGCACCCGTCGGTCAGCAACCAGGGAGTTGAGTGCTTGCAGCAGCCAGGGGGGGAGCTTCCAGCTCCGGAGGAGGCCCCCCGCCCTTTGTAGTGAGATTATCTCGAAGGCCTTGTTCTGGTCGCAGAAGATCACTGCCGTGCAAGGGGCGTTCCCGACCGCAGCGGCGGCTCGGTTGATGCATAACTTTCGCAATGTTGGGGCCGCGCTGGCCTCCTCTCTTGGCCGCCTGATTCGGGCTGAGGAGCGGTTCGACAGCCGGGCCAATTAGGTCAGCCAAGGAGGCTCCAAAAAGACGGCGTATGCACGTGGGTAGTTGGAGCGGTCTCATGTCATTGGGGGTCTCGGCGCCAAGCTTGTTCCCGATCCACACGAGCAGGTCTACTGACGGCCCTAGCACCTCCTCCAGGAGCGCTGCATTGAGGTCGGCGGCACGCCACGCCTGGGCAATTAGGCACGCCACAAATCTGGCCCCAGGGTGGTATGCTTCGTAAGGCACGCCATCCACCCCAGAGGCGCTTCCGCTGAGGGTGAGGACAATGGCTGCTAATCTGCCCCAGTTTGGCTTGGCCTTGTCTGAGACGTCGACACCAGGGCGGTGCTGAAAGCACAGATCGAGGAGTCTCCAGGCGGAGTCCGGGAGTGGAGGGGCAGAGTGCCATATCGCGCTGCGGCTGTCACAGAAGATGTTGTCGACCTGGTTGGGTCTGTCGCGCCAGGTGCCATTGTGGTCACGTGCCCCTAGGATGGCGTGGGTTTATATATATATATATATATATATATAATATATATATATATATATATATATATTATATATATATATATATATATATCCGCCCCGTCCTGTAATGGGCAGCCAGGGGGGAGCGTTCAGCTCCAAGTTTTCTCTGCGCTGGGGACAGCTTGGCTGCTCTTCTCTGGGTGACCTCGGCGTCCCATCTTCTGAGCCAAAAGGCTGCCTGGTCTGGGGAGAGGTCCTGTCCGTCCCAACCGTATTCGTAAAGCCAGGCTACCAGGGCAGCCACAGGACGCGTGGTCTCGCCCCTCTGGCTGGCCAAGGCTAGCAGGAAGCCAGGTGAGGCGCGGGGCATATGTCCTCTCCATTTCCCCCACCAGTCCTGCAGGGCGGAGGAGAGGGAGCGCCTCCCGAACCTCATAAGGGTAAGAAGGACAAGGGGTCAAGGTTAATGTCGAGCGCCCCCCCGCCAGCGCCCTGCTAGGGGGGGGGGGGGGGGGGTGCTGAGCGAGGCATCGCCGCCGTCGTTGTCCAAGTGCCCGTCGGGGAAGCCACCCGGGCAGGCGGGAGATGAGGGCGTGGTCCGACAGCGTGAGTCTCCAAAGTTTTCGGGGCTCGTATGCATAGATCTGTCGGACTGGACATGCAAACATATCGATCTGAGATTCGCTATCCTGGTCGATTCTGCTGGGCCCAGTCATGTGTATGGCGGCAGAGCCCGAGCTTGCCAACACGTCCCTCAGCAGGGCTGAGGCCTCCACCTCGCCGTCTCTCGGTTCGTTGAGCTGGAGGTTGACATCCCCACCCCAGTAAGTGTCGAGGCGCTCCCATTGTTCTGCAGCAGTGGCGATTCCGGAGAGGGTGTCTTCCTTTCTGGTGGGGGGGAGGTACACCGAGACCACACGAAACCTCCTTTCGTGCTGCTGGACACTTGCGGCGATGGCACATCCCGGGACCATGACCTGGTGTTCGAGGAGAATGATGCCGCGGGGGAGGAGGATGCCAACTCCTCCGGCCAGCCCGCCAGTCGGCCCCAGATAGACGGGGGAGGCCACGAGGGTCCTCGCAGGGAACATCGTTCTCCATACCTCTGCCTAGTGCTCGGACCAATGCGTCTCTTGGATCAAGGCGATCCCCTTATTCATCGTGACTTGGGCGAGAGGAGCGTGTTTGATTTGATTCTTGGCCGCGGTGCAGCTTCGAAGGTATCTTACGTTCCAACTGCTAATTCTGGGCAGACTGTACGCTGGGGCGGCGTTGAGCACGCGCATAACGTCGTCCAGCGTGGGGCTACCACACATCGAGTCCCAGGTGGGTTGCCTCCAAGGGCCGGTGTGCAAGAGAAACCAAAGGCCCCTTGGTCCGAGGATCTTGTGTTGACAAAGGGTTTCGAGAGCTGTATTGAGCGCGCTTCGGGCGCGTTGCCAGGCCCTGGCGCGCGGCCCCGGCACGAGGCGACGCCTGGGGGGGGGGGGGCAGCGCCAGATGGAGCGCGCTGGGGCCCTCGGTGGAATCTAGGGGCGCGTCAGCCCGGGAAAGAGTGCTTCTACGCGCAGGAGCTGCTCTGCGAGGTCGTCTGGGAGGGGATGGTCTCTGAGCTGTGCCCACGGGCGCTGCCTTCCTGCATGCGTTCGCGCCGCTGTCCATCCCTGCGCTGTCTGGTTGCCTGCAGGGGCAGGGGCGCAGGCGACGTGTTCGGTGCGCCTCGCGCTCCAGGCTCGCAGCACGGAGACAACCCTGCGCTGCAGCCGTGGATCAAAGTGTATGCCGACGGCGTCGTAGAGCGCCCTGTCGCTTATCCTGAGTCCGCGGTAGTAGCCAGCGAGGCCTGCCGCCCTCGCCCTTTCATCGGCGCTAGGGGGTCTGAGTCCGCGTGCTCTGCCCTCCTTCACTAACCATCTTCCCCAGGCCCTGACCTTGTCTTCTGTGGCGGGGCTCTCCCTTTCCCTTCCCGCCATGACAAGACTCAAGCCCTCGGTACATCCTGGGAATCGCTGTTCCGCTCCACACTCGGCGAGCATCTGTCTGGCTCCGCGTTTCAATTCAGTCGGGTTCCAGAGGAACCACCTATATCCACTGTCTTCATTGTATAAGAGGCACAGGGGGTGAGTCTGGTAGCTGCTCGGGAGAATGGCATCCGGGTCGCCTGGGGCAGCCCCGGACTGCGTCCAGGTTGGGATCCTTCCGTCTGGCCTGTAAGCCCATCTTGGCTCCCAGGGACTGGGGAGGCGAGTGTATGTTATGGTGTCAGCCGGGGGTGGGAAGTTGCCGATTCAGAGCCTCTCCCTTGGGCTGGCCACATGGCCGCCCGCGTTCATTTTGACTGCCCATTCGGGGTCGAGGCCCCCCATGGCCGCGCTCATGGCCTTGCGGTGGGCCAGGGGCATGGAGGCCACGTTCTCCACGAGGACAAGGACAGTGATGTCTGGCCTTCTCTCGTTTGCAAGGTACCAGGCTGTCGGGACCGCAAAGAAGTGGGATGACTGTGCCCCGGCCAGTCCGCCCCTGCCAGCGTGCGGGCCTGCCGCCGATAGGTAGTTGCAGGGAGGTTCTGCCACTATCAGCAGGGCGCTGCCCTGCCCCGGGGAGTCGATGTGCTTCTCCCAGGGAGTCCTGTCGTCATGGGGGTCTCTGCGCCTGAAGAAGTATATGTGGGGGGCCTCCATCTGGAGAGCCGGGGGCGGCTGCCCATCTGCGCGCCACCGCCTCCGCAGCCCCCCTGTGATGCCCCACGAAGGAAGACGACTGGAAACTGTGGCTGGCTCCTAACTTGGCGGGATGCAAATGGGGGGATAAGTCCAGATGGGGGGAGAGGCGGAACCGAAGTACAAATTGTACCTACGCCCCACGGAGAAGGTACAATTTGTACCGACGCCACGCATACAAGGTACAAATTGCACTTTTGACCACGTCCGCGACACGTGCGAGGATGTTAACGGGGGGGAGAAGGTACAACTGGCACTTACAACCCGCAGAGAAGGTACACATTGTACCCCAACAAAACGGTACCGGATACTCATCCCCCCATGTCCTGATCCCCCCATCGCCATCCGGCCGACTAACTTGCTGACGAGGTCGCCCACAGCGAGTCTGGCAATACCCCAACCGTCAAACAGGGACACCAGGTGGAGGGGGTGCGCTCGCTCGTGCCGTCGCTGCTTCCTGCAGGTTCGCCTCGCGCTGTCCTCCCTTCCTGCTGCGTGAAGTATCTTTTGACGGCTTCCTGCATGCGCAGCCTTCCCGCGATGTCGTTGACTGCCTGGTCGGGCCCTAGTCTGGCGGTGCCTTGCTCGTGCAGGGACCGAAGCGCGCCCAGCATACTGCTGTTATCCAACCCGGCCACCTGGCAAGCCGCCAGGGCCTGGTCGGGAGGGGCGACGGGGGAGAGACAGGTGTCGCGGTCTCTGTGCTGGGCCCATACCTGCTGGAGGACGCCCATGGGCTGGGCGGCCGCGGCGGGTTCGGTGGGCGCGGGGGGGGGGTCCTGAGCCTTGCCCTCCTTGTCCCTTCTCCCAGTCCTCGGGGATCAGTCGTGGTGCACGTAAGGCCCCTTCCGAGTCTTCTCTGTCCCGCTGCTGGTGGCTGGGATTCCCACATTGATATCAAGGACCGGTAGTTGTCCTCCTCTGGTCTCGTAATTCTCCGTCTTGCCCTGGGTCGAACTCTCGCCCCCATGGGGCCCGCCTGTCGGATTCTTCTGTTCCGACTTCTGTTTTGCCGTCTCGTGGGGCCTGACGGCAGCATGTCCCTGCTCTGCTGGCTCATCTGCTGCGGGCGCTGGGTCGTGGCTTCCTCTGCGGCCCCGGTCCGTCGGGGCTGATCCTCTGCGCTGGGGGTCCTTTGCGGGGAGGTGCGGGGCTGCCCTGCCTCTGCCTCTTGTGCTGGTCGTCGGGAGGGGTTGCCGTGAGGCGTCCCCCCTTGAGGTTATACCAGGTTGAGTCGACGGCTCTGAGCCTGCTGGTGTCGGGGCCGAGGGAAACCCCCATGGAGACCGAGAGGATGGTGTCGAGAACCTCGTCGGTTAAGGGAAGGAAGGGGCATGCTGGGCCCTCACCGCCGGGGATTCTTGCTGCTGCGGATTGCAGGTGCGCTCAAGCCGTGTCTGCAGTGAAGGCGGCGTTTCTCGACAGGACGTTTCTGCCGGCTGAGTTCCTCGTGCCGATCGGCGGGTGCTGCGCCCAAAATGCCCTGAAGGGACTGAGCAACCTCTGGGATAGGTAGGTTCTGGTGAAAACCTGTCTGACCTGCTCTTCGAGCTGGAGCATGGAGGTGCCCCAGGCGGTGGCACTGAGCACAGTCCCCCACCTTATTCTATCCGTGCACCCCAGTCCCTCCCACTGCGCGGGGGGGCCGAGGGAGCAGAGTCTCTGCTGAGCCGTTGAGGAGGTGACTCCACTTGCGTCCCATACAGGGCGGGAGATACGCACATGCTCTCGGGGAGTCACCCCTTCCCAGCGGGTCACCGGGTGAGCTTCGGGGGGTGGCCTTCTTCTGTGGATCCAGGCTTGGGGTATATCCTCAGCATGTGCCGTGCTCCTTGGCTCCTGGTTAGCTCGAGTGCCCTCGTCACACCTGCTCACCGGCCTGTCGTTCCCAGCCTGGGGCGTCGGCGCTGGGGGGGGCCCGGAGCCCTGCTCTCCTGGCTGGGGGGGCGGAGGCTCATGGGCAGGGGCAGAAGTGTGGGCTGGAAAGAGGTTGTCGTTCGTGCTGGCCGACTGTCCTCCTGTCTGCCGGGGGCTGTGCCGGGGGCTGTGTCTGTGGGGTCTGCATGTCTCCGCAGTCCACATTGCTGCGTTCTGCCTCAAAATCCTGGCTGGAGCCGCTTTCTGGTCCCGCAGCCGGACTGCTGCTCACAACGGCGCTTCCTGGGGATGTCGTAGGCGGCGGGTTGTCCTTGCTGCTCCTCTCGCTCCTGCGCCGCTGCTGCTTGTGCGCCGCGGGGCCAGTGGCTTGGTCGCGCGGACTCAGCTGCTGCGGTGGTCTCGCCTGGGCCGTTGGGGGGGGTGTAGGCTGAGGTCGGGGAGTGATGGGGGCCGCAGTCTGCGGGCCCCCGTTAGCGGTGCACCGCCCGGCTGCTGGGGATCTGCCCCTGGCTCTGCTGCGCGCAACCTGAGTCTGCTCCTGCCCAGCTCGTGCGGGTCGCGTCCTGGCCCCGCTTGAGGGGTCGCCGCGGTTGCCTCTGGGTTTCCTTCGCGGCCTGGGTGCTCTCCCAGGATCATGCCGGAGCCTGTCCCCCAGCGCAGCCCTCCTTAGTCTTCCGTCTAAGCTGTTGAGCCTCTCGTCCGTGCCCGAGGGCAGCATGCGTGTTGTATCGCTGTCAATATCCGCACCTCTTCTCCCCGGAACTTCGAGGCACGGGTGGTGGGCGGTGTAGGTCGGGTCGGGTTCGGGGGAGAGCCACTGTCAAAAGGGGAGCTGTCTGGTGACCTCTTATTTTATCCCAAGCTCGCTGATGAGCTGGAACACGTGGTCCCTGTCCAGTGTGCTAGGGTCAGCCAGCTGGAGAATCCATATGGCGGCGAAGAGGTCCCAGTTGTACCTCAAGATGGGTATGCCCTCTTCCTGGCGTCGTTGTTTGAGCACGAGTCTGGTCTGGATGCCTCTGGCCAAGTCGTGTGCGCACTGCTCGTCGATGCAGGCCTGGAACCTTCCAAGCATGCCCTGTGC
>CAUYUJ010014665.1:311083-378583 GCA_963575745.1 Prorocentrum cordatum
GGCGAGCTGAATACCAGATTCCTCATCAACGCTGGCTAGCTTAAGCTGCTGAACAGAACATCTCCAAAGCCGAGCGCGCATGGCCACCCAGACAGCGCCTCTTTCAGCAAGGTCAACGTTCCCAGGACCGGCCCAACCACCACGGCGTCTCTCCAGACTATCGGCCCGAGAGGTGACTCTGGACATGTGTCTCCGCGCGTAGACCCACTGGCAGGGCGCGAAGATTCTCTGCGCTGGGGTCCGAGGTCCGAGCTCTTGAGGTCTTGCTGAGCTTCTCTCTCGCAGTTACCTCCATGGCCAGTCTCCTCGCCGCCGATCGGATCCTGGGATCGCGAGAACTCGGCGGCCGCCTCGTCTTGCCCGGACGGGGCCCGCACGAGATCTCGCCACCCGGGCAATCCGAACGAGTCGTCGGAGAGTGGGGCAGTCTGGGTTCTCTCCGAAAACCTGTTGAGGCGGCGAGAAGCCGCCGCGATGCCAACAACTGTTCTCATGGGCAGTCAGCTCGTGGACAACCAAAGTGTCCATCTCCTGGGGGGTCGCGGGAGCCCCGGGGCCCGAATTCATTTCGAGCTTCACGCGATCTTTAATCCAGCCCCCATGCCTCTCGACTCGCCCGCCCTGCCAAGGTGAAGCAGCGTCGCAAACGTGGCGTTTGGCCCCCCATCGTTCGAGGCCGCGGGCACACTTCCCTCCAAACTCAGAACCTCCATCGAAACAAGCAGATGGGGGGCTTTCAAAGAACGGGCCCAACTCAGCGCGAATCCAGACCAGACAGCGGCAGCCGCAGCGTCACTCATGCGCGCGCGCACTTGCAGGTTCGAGCCGTGGTCCACCATGCGAGGAGAAGGGAGAGACGCCCCCTGGAAGTCGAGATAGAACAAACCCACGCCGATGACGTGGTTAACTCAAAAATGTCCTGGGCAGGGCAACGCGTCCATGGACCCCGGCTCTCCGCTTCTCATCACATTCTGAGCACTTGAAGGAATGACGAAACCAGCGGATAAGGTGAGGTTCGACCCCGCCGGCCCTCAGAACCCAGCAGGACTTTCGGACCTCAGGGTGCCCCAGCACAGTGTCTGACCCGACTCTTCTGGTTCAGAATCTCATCAAAACCTGGAGCCCCGGAAGATCCCTGGAGACGCGGTTCGGGGACTCCCGTCGGCTTCCGCTTCCTTCACGATCGGAAGCAGTCGTCCTTCCGTGGGCCCTGCTGGGGAAAAGTCCTCTTCGAACTGTGCCCACGCGGGCCTATCCATGCCCACGGCCCCGGCCCACTGCTCGGCGATGGCTCGAGTGGCAGCCTTCACAGACTTTGCCGGGCATCGCGCAGCCGCAGAGGTCTGGCGCCCTCCCTCGAAAACAGCATGCCTGCGCGCAGCCGCGCCAAGCCGACCGTCCAGCTTGCGCAACACTCGAGGGTGGGTGGTCAACAGTCCGGTGGATTTCTCGCTGAAACCTCTCTGGTCGGTCGACCTGGAGGTCGAACATCCACGCGTCGACCCCTAGCTTCTGCGCCCCTGGAAGAGCGGCCACTAAGCGCGCGACCTCCGTCCCCCAAGAACTGGCGTAGAGAGTGTGCTCCGACATGAAGAACCGCCCCCTGGAGCGTCGATGCTGAACAATCTCCACGCACAGGGCCAGGCCCCTAAGACCCCTCATAACCTCGCAATCCCATCGAGCCGGGTCGCGGCGATCTCGGCCCACCCGATTGATGGCGGAGAAGACCCGACATTCGGAGCTGAGCCAGATATATTTAGGTTTGTCGCGATCGATATGTTTCCAGAGCTGCCTGGTGCGCGCGGGCTCGGCGGACTCCCAATCCACGCGTCGATCGAGGCTGGGCCTGTCTCCTACCGGGGCCCCGCTCCTCAGCACCTCTGGGGCAATCCGAGGAAGAGAGAAGATCTCAAGGAAAGCCGTCTCGGCCCTGGTCCTCCGAGTCGCCTCAGAGCCCCGATGCCCAGCAGAGCCTTCCAAGGCGAGCCTCGTTTCCATAGCCTTCTGGACTCGGCGATTCCACGAGACTTTGTGGTCGTCGTTGCAACGACCGCCACGCCGCAAGCTAGCCAGACCGACTCTGTCGCGTTTTGAGCTGCTGTCCACCGCGGCGACGAGGCTCCTGGAATCAAGACGCGGAAGCCACGGGGGAACTGAATCGCCCTTCGAGGAGATCTGGAGGCTTCGGGCCACTTCCTCTGTCCTTCAGGCCGCGCGTGCATGGCGCGAAGGCGGCTGCAGAACGCAGCCCAAAAATGATTGGTGACTGGACCCTTGGGTCCGGCTGCGCATTCTGAATCTCGTCGCCTAGACGGGGCCCCACTGGCCTTCGGCGACAGTGGTCGTCGTGGTGGTGACAGTGGTGGCTCCCTGGCTGGGAGGCGCTTCTTCCTCTGGTGCCACCAGCGCCGACGGCCCTGTCGGTGGTGGCGGTTGCCAGCCACCCCCGCTGCTGCTGCTGGAGCCAAGTATCATCTGCCGGTTCATGAAGCTCGCCATGGCTGCTACTGAGGAGGCGACGTGCACGGTCATCGTGGTCAGCTGGCCCAGCGCTTGATGCACGGCACTGACCTCGCCCTGCATGGCCTTGACCTGACCGGACACCGAGTCGACCGCCTCGCCAAAGTCCTCGAGCGTTCGCAGTAGACGGCGGATGTGCGCCACGCCACGGTAGATCTGCTGCAAGCCTTCCTCGATCATACTGTCCCCACCGATCTGGGAGGAGGACACCATATCGAGCATCTGCTGAGGTTCCTCAGGTGCCAGCTGGGCGCCTGCATCGCGGCCGCTATTCCGTTGACCGCATTCAGGGTCGCTGCGCCGTCCACGAAGCCACCCAGCTCCTGGATCACGCCCACCGCGCGCCGTGCTGGCTCCGCAGCACGTCGAGCGGCTGCCGCCGCGGACTCGGGCTTCTCGACCGGCGGACCTCCGTCTGAGAAGCGCTGCCTTCACTCGAGGTTGACTCCGCAGCGAGAGCATCGAATATCCCTGCTCCACTGGTTCCCGCAGGGGTGGCGGCGATCCCCCGGGCGATCGCACTCGATGACTGGAAGCGGCTTCCTCGGCAGAGGCTTCGTTGCATGCCTGTCGTTCTTGGGCTGGGCGCAGGCGACCGCGGCCCCTGCCCCTGGCGGGGGCTTCACTGGAGGGGCGCTCGAGGAAGACGAGGCCCCCGGCACCGCCCATGGCTCTGACGCCAGTGGCCACGCCGGCTATGCGGCTGGAGGCGGCACTGGAGCTGCTGCTGCCGCCGCTGCTGCTGCGGCTGCGGTGCTGGCGTTGCTGCCTCCAGCCTCGACGGCCACGAGGCCGGCCTCCTCCTCGGCCAGGCGCAGCCTCTCGTTGCCCGCGCAGACGCTCCGAGGGATCGCCCTTCTGCCCCTCCCTCTGGGGAGCAGCGGCCGCACCTCGCCACATCGCGATCAAAACAAATGCTGTCGTCCTGGACATGACCGCCTTCGCAAATTGACCGATGTCGGGGCCCTCTGGCCCCGGAGAGTCGAGCTCGAAAGCGTTTTGAGCCGAAAAGGCCTACGGAAACCAGGAATGACAGTCGCGCCGAGGCATCTGGGGAGCCTCCTCTCGGGACCTGCTGCTGGAAGACTCCATGGGCATGTCGCCAGAAGGATCGAGCCCTGATCTCGTTCTGCACGTCCCTGCTGAGGCCGCGGCTGCCGGGCCCTCTGGAAGGTCGTGTCCTGGCCTGCGACCCTGTCCTCTGGGCAATCGGAGTTCGGGCGCTCCGTACCTGGCTCTTCTGACTGTCTCCGACGTTCCTGGCGCGCCTGATGCCCCGGCAGTCCGCGCCTGGTTCCTCCTGGCGGCCCGTGCCCAGCCCCTCCCCTGAACGCCTCTGAAGCCCCCGACCCGCCTCTCTAAATCCTCGCTCTCGCGCCCCAGGCCGTCCCTGAGTTCCCTTGCCCCATCGAGGCTCTCGAGGCGTAGTTGGGGCTCCTGCCACTGAAACATAGAGGATGAGCAGACCAAGAACTAAGATATAAACGAATGATAGCCCCAGCCCCCAACGCGCGCCGCAATGGGCCGCCCGCAAACAGGAACGAGTCAGCGCTGAGAAAAGAAAAACGCTGGAGCGCGCTCTGAGGCACCAGAACTCCGCGGCTGAGTCGCCCGACAATCTCTGCCACGCGATGGCCCGAGCCCAGCGCATGCAATTCGACGGCAGCCCCGAAGCGTCCTGAGACCATGGCGATGCCAGGCAGACTGATCGCACACCTCGGGAAGTCTATCAGCTCGACCGAAAGAATGCGCGGCACGTCCTCTAACAGAACAATCGCCTCGATGACGCCCGACACCCCAGACAGGCAGAGTGGAAAGATAAGGGCGCAGATGAACTTGGCTGGCCCTCGAACCCCGCGCGCCGCCACTCGTCGACGGTGCTCGGCCAGCACCTCGACACACTGCATCCCAGCGTCGGCCAAGGCGCGCGCTTCCCAGTTCAACGCCTGGACTCCGACGAGATCGCCCCCCGCGCCAGGGTCGACCAAGCCCTGACATGGAAGAGCCACCAAACCAAGTAGGTGCTCTCGAGCTGGATATCCTGGTGAATCTTCGCCCACGAGGCCACCTCCTCGGGCGTCGGCGCCCCGGAAGAACGGCCAACCTCAGAGACTCCGTTAAACGTGCAGGCCGAAAGCCTCTAGCGACCCGCGTCGTCCTGGCCGGCGTTCTCGGGGCACCCCTTGCTCCAGTGTCCCTTCTGGTTGCGTGTCCGACACCTCGTGATCTTCATCCTCTGCTCGATGGTAAGGTTCGGGCGACGCCTGGCCCCATCTCTCCTCGAGCTTTGCCCTCGGCCCTGGCGCCTCCGCGCCCTGCTCGATCTTCTCGCGAACGAGGGGCCCCAGCTTGAGGTGGAGGTGGAGCTCTACGGCCCCCAAAATACTTTGCATTTCTTGGCAACCCTCTTGATGTCTTTATCATCCTTCAATGAGCGTCCTCCAGGCCGCGCCGCAAATGCTTCGAAGGCTGCGTCTGTCGGATCCTCGTAGAGGTCTAAGTCTTCGGGCTCCTCCGGTAGGACTGCCGCGCCATCCTCGTCGGGATCGCCATGCTTCCCCGCGGCGCCGTCGCCAAACTCTTCGCCGCCCTCGAACTGACAAGCAGGGAAGGAAGGAGAGGAGGAGAGGTTCTGATCAGCGCGCTCGCCCTCCAACACTGGCTCTTCGGCCACTCCCGGGGCCGCAAGCATCGAACCTACTCCTGAGCGGCCCGGCAAGGGCATTTCCGAGCCTGCGGCGCCCATCTGGCGCAGCGCCCACGCGACATTCTCATAGTCGAGCCGACCATGCGTTAGCGCGCGGAGATTATGCAGACCCTGGGCGCTCAGACCAGAGACTCTTCAGCTTAGTGGAAATCCGCATGTGATGACCTTCGGCCTCTGTGAGCTGAGCCTCTCCCCTGATCGCATGCTGCGCTAGGGAGCCACGCGGCTCGCGAACCGCCTCGTATAGGGCTCTCCTGCCGGCCCTACGTAGATCGTCTCCTTCGCGATCTCCTGCCATGACGTCCATTCTCTTCAGGATCACGTCGAGCCAGTTGGGACTGTTCAGCGCGCTCTCCTGCATGTCCTCGAATTTAGCTCGAAAGTTCCAGTCAAACAGATTAACAACTTCTCTGCTCGTCGCCATGCTGCTACGTCGGCGTTGTTGTTCCATCGCTTGACCGAACGACTCCAACTGTCCGAAATCCCACCAGCCCTCTGGGCGTAGGTGGTTGAGGGAGTTTCCTCTTCCATCTTCCCTTCTTCCCCTTCGGGGAGAGGTTTACCCCCCCCCTACCCCCCCCCCCCCTGGACCTGGACGGGCCCGGTCGCGCGCGGTCAGAGTGTCCAACATGGCCCAGGATGGCTCCATGAGCGCCAATGATGTTCGGCTTCTCGCCTCTTCGCTTCCGATGGCCATCTGAGGCCTCAACATGGCTCCAAGAGGGGCCAAGGAGGCCACAAGAGGGCCCCAAGACGGCCCCAAGACGGCCCCAAGAGCCCCCAAGAGCGCCCAAGAGAGCTCCAAGGGCGCCCCAAGAGGGGCCCAGGCGGCTATTTTGGGAGCTCCCGAGGGGCAGGGTTCATTCGGGACCCCCCCCTTCCTTGATCGATCGTTTCCAAGATGGCCCCACAGGGCGCCCCGGAGGCCCCAGAAGGCGCCAAGATGGCCCCAAGAGGCCTCCAAGAGGCCCCCATGAGGGCCCCAAGCGGCCCCAAGAGGCCCCCCCCCCCCCCGACGAACTCAATGCGCCCAAGAGCCCCCCTAGGATCGCCAAGAGACCCCCAAGATGATCCCAAGCGGCCTCAAGTGGCCCCCCCGAAGCACCCTAGACGCCCAAGAGCGCCCAAGAGCCCCCATTGACCGCCAGGGGACCCCCAAGACGCCCAAAGAGGCATCCAAACGGCTTCCAAGCGGCATCCGAGCGGCATTCAACCACCCACCCAGCGTCATCATTATCCTCACCCCTCCTTCGCTCGGTTCCTCGCCACCCCCTCATCTATCCATATGGCCCCCTCTTCCGCCTCATCCTTTGCACGGATCAGCTGTCCCTCCCGTTGCTCTCCCACTTCCCTGATCTCTTCAACTTGCCTCGACGTCGTTTCTGGATGGGCTGGTGGGCGTACTTTTTTTGGTCGGCGGCCCCTAGGCGAAGGTCAAGAAGCGGGGCAACGTCCGGGGCGCGGAACGAAGATAATTGGCCGCAGTGGCGCACGCACGCGCAAGGGACAAAATGACCCACATTAGATGCCAAAGACCGGCGCAGACATCCCTGCGGTTGGGGGCGCCAAAGTGCGGCGACCGGCGGCGGGGCGGCGGGGGAAGTCGCCCTTTCGGCGCCAAGCTCCAGCCAACCACAAGCGAAGACGCGTGCAGCGCGGGCAGGTGATCGAGCCGAGCATCCCGACGGGTGGGGACGAGCGCGGCGACCGGCTCTGGAACGGCACTGGAACGGCGGGGAGAAGTCGCCCTGGCGGCGCCAGTCTCCGGCCGAACAACACTCGGAGGCGAGGCCCGGAGGCGGGGGGGGAGGGGAAAGGGCACACGGCAGCACCGCGAGGAAAAGAAGGAGAAGCAAAAAGAGAAGGGCCTGACTCATCATGGCTCACTGACGCATAGGCGCGGCTGAAGCCCGCCCCTGCGCAAGAGAAGGGGGGCGACCACGGTCCGCGCCCAAGAGGTGGAGCCACCTCAGCCTGTAGCCAGTGCGCACACATCGTATCCGACTCTCGCGGTTCGGGGGCACAACGATGCAACGTACTGACGGAGGCTGGTAGCAGACAGATCTGCTAGGGGAGCGGCCACGAACTGCAGAAGGATGAACCAACCGGTGCAGGGCCACTCCGTGGCGAAGCCAGACATCAGGTAACACCGGAAGCATGGCTGACGAACGCACCCGATCTCCACCTGTCAACAGCCCGAGGGGCCGAGTACGCCGGCGCCCGCAGGGGGCCAATGCCTGGCGGCGACCGAGCTGGAGGCCGTAACTCGTGTAGGCGGCGTGCTGGCAGCGGGCCGAGACGTCCTTGCGGTAGCGCTTGAACGGATCAGCGAAGAACCAAGGCGATGCACAGATGGGGGGGGGGGGGGGGCGCTGCCTGCCGCTGAGCGCCAATGTCACTGTGGGATGGCGGGACCCCATCCACTGCAGCATCACTGGCGTGCGCGAGCAGGCTGGCAACCAGCGGGTAACCAGTGCACCCACATCGTATCCGACTCACGCGGTCCGGGGCCCAACGATGCGAGGTCTTGGCCACGGCTTGGCATGTGGCTGCGCCGAGAAGAGCAGAACAACTTGACCGCAGAAGGCTGAACCACTCGATACGGGCCGCTCATGCGGCGAGGGCGCTCACCATGGTGCATGGTGGGCAGTACCCCCTAGTCACCACATGCCACGCTGCCCCTGCGGAGGACGGATGCATCCAGAGCCGGGGCGAGCGGTCCGCCGGCAGCTGCCTGGCCGCAGGGCTGCGCCATTCGCTGACGGCGCGCTGACCTGCCGGGCTGGGTCGGCGCTGCTGCCCCCTGGGCGGGTCTCGACTTCAACGGGCGATGCTCACTGCGCCGTTGATCGGGGGGGGGGGGGCGCAGCCAAAAGCCGCAGAGACTTGTGAATGAGAGAAGGGGGGTGCAGCCAAATGCCGCAGGACACAGATGATGATCCCTGGGCATCCCTGCGCGGTCCGTCTTGACCACTGGCGCGCTGGCGCGCCATGGCGACCTTGCATCAGGACAGGGGCTGAATCAGCAGCGGGGGGCCGAAGCTCCCAGGACTGGTCTCAGGGCGAGCGCGCCTCTGCGGCCGCAGCAAGCTTCGCACGGGGGGGGGGGCGCAGCCAAAAGCCGCAGAGCCATTGCGAATGAAGGAGGAGGCGGAGTAGGAGAAGGAGGAGGAAGAGGAGGAGGAGGAGGAAGGGGCGTCGACAAAGCCCAGGGTCCGGGGGACGCGCCCAGGCGACCGAAACGCCCTGGGAAGGTCTCGGGGCGGCCACACTTCTGCAACTGGTGCAATCTCGGCGGACATGGTGGGGGGCGCAGCCAAAAGCCGCAGAGACATTGTGAATGAGAAAGAGGAGGGGGCGCAGCCAATAGCCGCTGAACGCAGATGACGATCCCAAGCATCCATGAACAGAACTTCCGAGCCACAGGGGAATGGGGCGCGGGCGGTGCGGTAGAGTTCGAACCCCAACCGCCGCCGTTCACTATGCTGTGAAAGAGGTGGAGCGCAGGAGGTGGGTTATTTCAACCACCAGTCTCTGCCGTCCACAGCGGGCTGCCCTGGGAGGGTGGCACAGACGACCCCAGGGCCCATCTTGGCGAATGGGGCTGAGCGCGGGCAGTGCGGCAGATAATTTCGTACCCCGACAGCTGCCGTTCACTGTGCGAAAAAGGGTGGGGCGCAGGAAGTGGGTCATTTCAGCCACCAGTCTCTGCCGTCCAATGTGGGCTGCCCTGGGGGGGTGCACAGTCGACCCCAGAGCCCACGTTGGCAGTGGCCTCTACCGCAGGAGGCAGTGGCCGCAATCCCGCGCGGCAATCGGCCGCGGGGATGGAGGGCCTGGCAAGGTCCACGTCTCCAGCGCGGGCTGCCTATGTGCGAAGCTCATTGGCGCCCCCCGCCCCCGCAAGGGTAGCAGGCATTGGGCCGAGGCCGGGTGCTGCAAGGTCCACGAGTCCAGCGCGGGCTGTCTAAAAGCGCAGCGCCCGGGTATTGGCGCACCTCCGCCCCATAGGAGGTAGCACAGGGTATTACGGCTCAGGCCGGGCGCTGCGGGTGAAACCGACTGGGGAGGGGGGTTGCGGCGAATGCCGGGCAGAGAGGTAAGAGAGTGCTGTGCGCGGCAGGCAGCGCCGGGGGGGGGGGGGCCAGTCCCGCGCGGGTCCTCGTTGCGCCCCCGTCATCTGGGTTGGGAATCCCAACCTCGTGGACGCTTGTCAGCGTACGGGTGGTCTCCTCTGGGGGAGTAACGCTTGCCCTTCGCCTTCCAGTCCGCGTCGGTCCATGGCGCACCTTTGTGCCCCCAAGCGTCCCAGGACTGCCATCCACGCCACGACGAGCCTGAGCTGGATGCCCCGGTCCACTGGTCTGGCGGGGCCGCACGTGCGGCCCCCTTGCCCGCTGTGTTCCATGGGGGTGGGCAGCCACTGCTATCGGTCCCGCGGGCGGTGTGCGGTCTGGCGTCGCGTTGCATGAGTTTGCGGTGCCTTTCCTTGACACTCGACCAGTCCACGTGGAGCTTGCACTCTCTATCCATCTTATAGGCGTCAAATTCCACTCTGATCCATGCCTGAAGGAAATAGTTGCACTGTTGTGCGGTATTGAGTTTGGGATCAAGCTCGGTGCAGCGGCTCCCTTGCCTGGATGCTGCCCTCTTGACCCAGGCGCCCCAGACTCCATTAAATGCACCTCCCAGCGCTTTCTGCAGCCATGAGATCTTGTCTGGTGCCGGTTCGTCCCTTGAGATGTCCGCTTTGTCAACTGGACACATGTACATGGGGATGCCCCCCATGGGATCGTCGGGGTGTGCTGCGGGTGGTAGCGTTCTCCGCGTGTCGTTCCAGGAGGCCTGGATGGCACGCGGTCGTCGGGAGACGTCGCATGGGGGCGGGGTGGCCGAGCGTTCTCTGGCCCTGACTTCATCAATCGCAGATGGTTGCCGGCCACCTTCGCTACCCGCATATCTCAGAAACCTGTTGTCCCGTGCGGCGTTCAGGCCCCGGGTCCGTTCATCCCTGCTACGAGGGTCGCCTGGGGCGCACCTACCTCTGACTGTTTCCCTGGCGGCAGCCTGCACGTACGGGGGCCACACCTCTGGGTCGCTCCTATCGGGGGGTTTTGTCCAGAGCTGTGGGGGGTCCTGGGTCATCTTGTCATCCACGGGAGGAGCTGTATCACTTAGGTCGTCGTCGGGGTGGGTGGGGCTGACCTGCGAACCGGAGTCTACGGAAATGTCCTGCGGGCTAGCTCGCGCGTGGCCGTCTCCTCACCCCAATCAACCCCTTCCACGTCGCCTTCGCCTTTGTAGCGCCCGGTGGGGTTTGCCCCTCTTCCTGGGTTGCAGGGGACAGGTCGGTCTCAGCGGGCTGAGGAGGTGGCGCGTCGGTGTGGGTCGGGGGTGCTCCGTGGGCACTCAGTCGGCGATCCGCCGCGGGGGACTCCCCGCTGCAAGTCGGCCTGTTGAGACAGCTGGCAGCTGGTGAATCATCGCGGCCTGAACTGCTAGGGGCCGGCTCCAGGGGCAGGGCGGCGAGGTGGTTAATGGTTCCCCTGGCCAAGTCGGAGCCCTCCAGTCTTGTTAGGAATGCCACGAGGATGTGAAACGGCTGTCGGGAGGGGCACTGCCCCTTCTGGTCGGTGAGGCTGTCTGCGGCCCCAGTCTTCTTTGTATTTCTGGTTCCTGCCAGCAAGGTGTGAGACGACCCTGGCTGCCGCTACCCGTTGTCCGCCCCATGGGACGCGTGGGGGGTGACCGTTCTCAGGGGTGGCGTCACCGTGCACCGTGCCCAGGAAAGGGAGCAGCCGCTCAGTCGGCCACCTCGCCTCGTCGGTTGTCCCCTTTGATGTTCTCGCCTTGTTGCTGTGCGTAGGAGGCCCATTGGGTGTGGACTGTGAGGCTCCACTCCATCGTGTACTTGACCAGGGCGTGGACCGGGCCGTCTGACTCCACCCCTTCGAGACGGTGGGTGGAGAGCGCGAGCAAGTAGGGGCACAGGGGTGGCGGCACCTCGGGAAAGAGGAGCTGTTGCTGCTGGAGGCCCTGCCGTCTACTCCCGTGTGGCCGTCTTGGTTGTTCGTCTCAGTGTCATGTGGTGACGAGCCATCCCCGCGGGGTTTGGGTCGTGCGAAAGCGTCATTAACCGACGCACTGATTCCTGCTGGGGAGAGGTGTGCGCACATGTCGTAACTGTCTTCTGGCACCTCCGATGTAGTCTCCCGCTTGGTGGGAGCAGTGGGGTATACCTCGGACGAGTGGTGGTCGAGGATGTGGTCAAGGACGCCTGGCGCGACATTCCAGATGTGGATGAGGCACCTTCTGCAGGCCCATTCCGCATTCCACAGCTGCCTGATCCAGAGGTTTGGTATCATCTCCCACGGTGGCAGGCCTGTCTGCTCGTTGCACGGTGCCCCTGGCTCGGGGAGCCACATGAAACAACCGAGAGCTGGGCGGTCGGTTTCCCAAACAAGCAGCGGAGACCCGGGGGGGCATGTGTCGCACATGGCTGTGTACAGGCTTGCTGGGCGCGAGTCCGACCCGAACCTGCCATCGGACAGTCTGCGAGGTGGGAGGGCGGCGCCGACGTTTGGTGGCTGGAAAGCAGGAGGTGTGCACATGACGAGGTCCTTCAGGCTAGAAGGGGTAGGCGCGTTGTTCAGTCGCCCGCACCCGATCGGTAGGCTGGCCAGGGGGGGACTGGTCCGAGCTTTCTTGCGAAAGCGTGCCTCTTCCAGTCTGCGCTTGCACCCCTGCAGGCGTTGCTGCAGGGACCTCTTGGTGCCGCCGCCCATGCGGTTAGGGATGGGGACCTCAACACCTTTCTTTTCCAGGGACTTGACCCAGCACAGCTCACAAAGCCACCTGCAATTCCGTCCCTGCGTGTAGGCCTGGGCGCGGTTCTGTGCCAGCAGCTCTCGCGTGTCGTCGTCTTCCCAGGTACCGGCTG
Source organism: Prorocentrum cordatum (assembly GCA_963575745.1). Lineage (NCBI taxonomy): Eukaryota > Dinophyceae > Prorocentrales > Prorocentraceae > Prorocentrum > Prorocentrum cordatum. The sequence continues at coordinate 323,251 of CAUYUJ010014665.1, forward strand.
CGCCGTGCATCCCCGCGTTGCTGCAATCGTCGCAATTGAAGCTGGCGTCTTGTTGCTTCTTGCAAAACCTGTCATCGCAAACGGAGGGAGGGATGAGCACTGTGCCGGGGGCTGGAGAGGAGTGGGCATGGCGATTCCACCTCCGAAGTACTGCACGTCTGCCATGGTGCGCGGGCAGCCAAGTCCCTCGTCTGCACCAGCAAGCTCCCTGTGCAACTCGCATATGGAGCAGCCTCCCAGGCTCAGTTGACTGACGTCCGCGGGCTTGACTATCACTTCCAGTACGCGCATGGGGGCTTCGAGGGTGAACTCGTGCTCCAGCATCTCTGCCCACGTCTTGGGGCAGCCGTAGACGGATGCAGCGAGGTGATGGTGGGCGAAGGTGGCCAGCGGGCTGATGTGACGGATGGCATCCTCCATCTTGCCGTGGAGGGAGGCAAGGGTACCCAGGGTGAAGCCCCAAGTGGCGGCGAACTGGGTACGGAACTCCTCGTGGGCTTCCTGCCAGGGGAGGCAGAGGCCCATGGCAGCCTCAAAGATGCCCCCCGTGGCCTCAGGATGCGGGAATAGCCAGAGCGTTGCGCGAGGTTCCCGGAGCTGCAACATCATTACCGCCAGCAGGACTCTGAGCGTGGGGGCGTCAAGCGGGAGCCCGTCGCTGCTGCAAAGGGTGTGTCTGAGCGTCGAGTTGGATTGGCCTGGGCGGAGCAGTGAATGCAAGTGCTGCATCCCAGGGTGCACCCTGTGTCGCTTGCAATTGCCCGTCCCCTGACTCCAGGCCGCGGGGAATGGGGGAAGCACGTCGACAGGAGTGCATCGGCTGGTGGGTTTGGGGCGGCGGTTAATACCCTTAGCGCGGGGCAATGGGGGAAGTGAGTCCAACGGGACCTTGTGCTGGGAGCTGGCCCAGGGAGTGCCCAGCCCCAGAAACCAGACCAGGGCGCCCACGTCAGGTTGTAGACAAGGTTGCTAGCGTCGATCCCAAGCTCAACGTCCGTGCAGTACCCGAGGTGGCTCCATTCCGATCGAGGCTGCCGGGCAACCTCGGGGTGGCGCCCATGGACCATTGGTGGGGGCGGAGCCCGGCCACGCTGTAAAGGATGACTCCCATTGCCGGGTCCTCGACCAACCTCTGCAGGCTGCATGCGATGGCTTCGCCGAGCTTCTCCCAGGAGAACTCGGGGTCGAGCGGGGCAGCAATGCGGTCGGCGAAATTGTTCTCCATGGAGGCCTTGGCCTTCTTGATGGCGTCGTCGAGCCCTTTATGGCGTCGTCCCCCGTGTGGGAGGGGGCCGCAGGGATCCACGATGCGAGGTCCTCGATGGGGTCAAATTCCTCGTCGGTCTCGAGCGTCCACCTTGAGCCCAGGTCATCGCCTTTGAAGCGGACCCATAGCTTCGCGAATCTTCCATACTCTGACAGTTCCCGTAGTCGGGCGCCTGTGGCTGTGCCGAACATCCTTCCGTCACCGATGATGACTACGTTGGTGGTGGCGCGGGTGATCGCTACGTTCGCCCTGTTGGGGGCGTCCATGAATCCCCAGTCAGGCCACTTGTTGGACCGAGTGGTCAGATATATGGCCAGGTCGGCCTCGCCGCCTTGACTGGAGTCGATGGTGGGGATGGTGAGCCTGCCGCTTGCGAGATGCTCATCGGCGAGCTGCCGTAGTCCGGGGAAGCGCAGGGCGAGGCCGGTGAGGGGAGTACTGCGCTGTACGAACACGCTTGCGTGATCCCTGGTGTCAGTGGCGTGCGCTGGGGGGGTAGTGGGGGGCCCGCCGTCCTGGGCTGACCACTCCTTGCCCTTCCCTTTGCCCTTGGCCTTGGCTTGTCCGAGGGTGCCACTGATGCTTCTCCCCGACTGGGGCCACCCCTTCTCCAGGACTGCACACTGCAGCTGGTAACCCACCACGACCCGCACCGTTGCGCCTTTGATAATGGCAGGCAGGAGTGCGCGCACGATGTCCACAGCCTGCGCAGCCTCCGGCAGGTTCGCGTACCCTGCATGGAGCCTCGAGGTGACCTCGAGGGAGGGGTTGTCGACAAGGAAGGACCGGTGCCGCTCTTCCTCGCGATGGGAACCTGGCATAAGGTCCCGTAGCATCTTCTCCATGTATTCCTTGGGGGTGGCCGCGGCCTTGGCAAGTGCTTCAAGCCTGTCGTTGTCCCAGGGCCGTAGCTTCTGCCATGGTAGTCCCTCGAAAAGGGGCCTCTGGGTAAAAGGGTCAGTGAGTCCCGAGCGCATCGTGTTGTTGTACAAGGCGACGTTCGGCCATGTCAGAAGCAGGGGGCGCATGCGGTAGCAAAGGCTTAGCTGCAACACGGCTGATGTTTCGCCCCCCAAGGCGTTGTGTAGCCGATCGAAGATGGAGAGGCAGAGCCCTAGATCGGCAGCCTTTCTGGAGAGGACCGTGGGGGGGAGCTGCTTGGGGTCTCCGACCAACACCAGGTGTCCGCCTGAGCGGATGGCGCTGTCGAGCGACATGGCGGCCATAAGCTCATGGGCTTGCCCTGCCTGGTCGATGATGAGCAAGGCTACCGGGGCAGCGTTCCTGAGGGCCTCCGCAAATTCGCGCGTTGCAGAGATCGCTTTGGCGGCCTTGAGGAGCTGGGTGCGGAAGGCGGAGAATTCTTTGGAGGATCCGCCTTCGAATGGGAACCTACCGTGTGCCCTGAGGACGTGCCCTCCCGGGGTGAGCGAGGCTAGTGCCTTCGCCACTCGGAAGTCTCTGGCCAGACGGACGCATCTGGTAGGGTAGCCTGTCCCGTGCCCTAGTCTGTTAGCCTGGTGTGCGCTGCCGAGACCGAGAGCTGGCTGATCCGCGGCTGCGCTGGAGCCTGCAGCCAGCGCCACCGCTTGCCCTTCAAGGAGTGCGTCAGCCCAAGTGTCCATGGTGGCGACTCGGGGATCTTCTGACCCGGGTCAATCCAGACCCGGGTCAGCAGGAAACCAAAAACTGCAATGCAGGACAAAAAACTGCAACGCAGGTCTTCGCAAACCCGGGTCAGCCAATATGCGCGGCCGCCTCGCGGCCACGAGCGGCTCGCTAACCCGGGTCAGCCAGAGGGGGTCTTCGCAGGATCCTGCAGGATCTGGCGCTCTGGCTGACCCCCGTTTGCATTGACCCCCGTCTCAAGGCCCCCGAGCGACTGAGAAGACTGTCTTGCCGGTTCCAGGGGGTCCGTGCACGACTGTTACGTGGTGTTGCGTGGTGGCGGCGAGGGCCCGCGTGGCGTCGCAGTTGAGCTGGCGGCGCCTGGCGCCTTCCTCGAGCGCCGCGGTCGAAGGTAGATCCCTGGCCCGTTGAAAGACTTGTCCAACTGTATTGTCCACTTCTGGGTCGGAGAAAGGGGCGGTGGCCGGTGCCTCGGTCGGGTGATGCGACGGCGCCACGCCGCTGCCCGCCGCTGTGGGCGCCCTGCCAGGGGCCTGGAACTCGATGGTGGCCGTGGCACGTGAGAGTAGGGTTTGCCCGCAAAAGTAAAATGTTCTCCACGCTGTTGGCCAACGTCTTGTTCTACTTGTCGGCAGTGCGGAAGGTGAGGGAGTGTGTGATGACGTCCAGCGGCGTGCCAACCAGGTCTGGGGGGGGCCTGCTGCAACTTGTAGATCTCGTGATAGAGATAGAGATCCGCCGGCACTGTAACCGGGGGGGGGCCTTGTCCAGCCTGCACCACGCCATCCCCACTTCGCGTGGCCTTGGGATCCTGTCGTCAGCGTGGAACTTCCCGTATCTATCTACGTCGTATGTCACAACGCCCTCGTTGCTGGGGTACTTGGTTCCCCGTCTGAGACCCAACGCGTCGCAGTCGCTCGTGGAGGCAGCGCCTCCGAATTCGGGTGGCCACAAGAGTTTGACCGAGGCCACCTGGTCCGCAGATGGGTTGGTGATGCTGAGGAGTAGCGTGCGGGCTTCCTGCCCTGATTCCTGACCCTTGAGGAGGACCTTGAACTCTTGGGGCCATTGCAGGTGCAGCAGCAACTTCCCTTTCTGGGTGGGAAGTGCATTCCGCAACTTGAACTGATCGAGGAGTTCACAGGGGGACTGCTCGTCAATGGGGGTGACCGCCACGCCCAGCGCGCAGCTCTGCCTTCATACCAAGTCTGCTTTGGCCTTGGTGGAGCCGTCCCAGACGGTTTCAGTGTCCGCCATGCGCTCAATCCAAGCCAGCCTGTCGAGGGTGCGCCCTCTTTGATTAGGTCTTGCCCCAATGTCTTGGGAGGTTCACGCCCGAGGGAACTGAGCCAGAAGGGGTTGTGAAGGAGGTACTGGGCTGCTGCGCTGTTGGTGGGGACTGCGAATAGCCGGGCGATGGCATCCGCTGCTGCAGCCGCTGATGACTCGAGCAATACCTTCCTGCTCACAGCGGGGGGGGCGTCTGGCCAGCTGTGTTGGCCCGTATCTCCGTCGCGCCTGGGCCTGGTCCATTCCGCTGATTCCTGCGAGGAGGCCCTGCTGGAGGCTTTGTTCCGCCCCTCCCACGGGTTCCGCGAGGATGGGGGGCCCTCCGGGTGCAGCGCGCGGGCCGGGCGGGGGCGGGGGCGGCGGCACCGTGGCCCCCAGGCTCTGCGCGCGTCTCTGGGCGCCCCCCCCCGTCCCGCCCCGCAGGTCCATCGAGTGAACGCTGTCAGGGGGGCGGGGGGGCGAAATCGAACAGGTCGTCACGGCGCGGGAAGTTGACTGGAACGTAGTCCCAGTCGTCTGGGAAGGCCCAACCTGGGAGGTGGGGCAGGGTGCCATCCTTGACTGGCGCTGGCAGCGTCCAGCCAGGCCATTGTGGTCTGCTGAAGGTGATCTTGGACACCTGGTCGTAGTCCTTGCCACCCGTTCTGGTCCAAAGGTTGCATGGCGAGGTGTACTGCTTCGGAACCGGCCAGCCAGTGTCTTTCTGCTTCCCTGCTTCGACTGCGTGGGGCCATCCCAGGAGATGCTCCTTGCCGTCACAGTGTCTCTGGCACACCTCGCACCACCAGCACCATTCGCCGTGGAAGCGTGCCCATCGGAGCCACGGGCACTCGCGCGCACGGAAGGGAAGACGGCCATCAACCTTGCCCGGCACTTCAGCACAGTGGGCTGCGGGGGAAGGCCAACGGGCCAGTGGCCCATTATTGTTCCTCTCCGTCATCCTGCTGGAGGGCGGCGCAGCCAAAAGCCGCAGAACACTGGTAAATGGTGGGGGGTGGAAAATGGCTTGAGGCTTGAGCCAAGGCCGCAGGGACCTCAGCTGGCGAGGGGATCGATCGATCTGCGACCAGATCGGAGAAGAGTCGGAGTAGGGGAGGAGGGGGGAAGATTTTCCAGCTGGAACGCAGCAGCAGCACACGCGGATGGGTCGCAGAGGTTGACCTCCGGTCCGTCATGAAAAGGAGAGTGAGCTGGTCGGGCGGGGGCGTCACTCGCCCATTGCATGTGAGTGCTGACCGTGCTCACGCCTTCCGTGCAAAGGGTGCCGGCCCAGTAGACCCCGAGGGTGGCGACGCTGTCAGCGGCCTTGTTCAGCCTCCGTCTGACCGCTTGCCGCGCGAGTACCCAGCCCGCACCTTCCGCCTGCCCAGGGGCATCCTCCATCTGCCGGGCTAGGTGCAGCCTTCGGTATCTGGCGGTGCCCGCCCCGCATCGCACGGCGGCGAGGTTGTCGCCGACCACTCTGGCGGCCCGGAGCGGGCCTCTGAGGTGGGGGAGCAGGGACAGACCTGCACGGCAGCCAGCTACTTCGGCAATCTGCGAGCTGCCACAGTCTGAGAGCGCTACAATGGCAACGGCCAGAACTTGGGGAGAGCCAGTGGTGGGGTTGTGGTGCCACAGGATGGCCCCAGCACCCGAGACCTTGGTGGCGCCCTCAATGCTACTAGCACCACCATCGAAGGAGACCTCATAGGGCCATTGGGTACTATTGGAGTCAGGGAAGGGCGAGCTGCGAACTGTGACCTCGTCGCCAGGTTCCAGGCTAGAGTTGGCGGTCAGGGTGGTGGTGTGAGACCTGCACTCCCTGCAGAAGACGGAGGTCCAGCTGGCGGTGGGAGTGTCGTCAGTTCTAGGGCAAGGGAACCAGCCTTGCCCTGGGGGCATCCATGCGGCCCGGGTCTGTGGCGCCTGTAAGACCGCGAGTCTGTCCCCTGGGTTGTGGTGTCTGGTGACCACCGGGAGCCTGCGGATCTCTCCTCCAGCCCTGCGGGCGTGTGGCTGCATTTGGGGCCTGGCAGATCCACAGATCATTCTTTCAGGGATGGCGCATGGGTTGCACGTACTGCAGGTATCTCGCATGGCGGACCAAACCGACGTCTCGTCTGGGTTGTCGATCCTGGGGGGGGGTATTCCACCTCCTGCTCCTCGTCCTCGCTGTCCCCTTGTTGGTCAATGTCGGCAACGACCATGCCCTGCAGGATGAGCCTGGCGGATTCGGTAGCCTCCAGGGGGGTGGCGGTGAGGTTGACGCAGTACCTGAAGGATATTTGGCGCAGCAACTTCGCGAGCAAGGGCTGATGTTCGCCGCTGCTGGTGACGGCTTGGGCAAAGGTGCGTGGGTCGTCGGGGCCCCTGACGGTGCACCAGGCAAGTGCCGCGGCTGGGCACCAGTTCCACACGTGTTCGGTGGTGGCCTCGCCGAGCCCACAGGGAGGGCAGCGCCCATATGGTCCGTCTCTGTTGGGCGGGTGCAGGTGCCCACAGGTGAGCGCGCAAGCCTCTGCTTGATCTCGAAGGGAGGGGGGTAGCAGGCAGGGTGGTAGCGTCTGCCAGAGTGCAGATGCGTGCGGGCCTGGGCCGATGCATCGCGCGCACCAGGCTGCGCCATCGTCGCTGGGACTGGCGGTGATCCACGCGCTCTTGGCCGGTGCCCCGCATGAACACATGCGCGGTCTCCTTTCATCCTCGCTCCTCCATCTCGCCGAGCCAGGTAGGCCGTTGCATAGTACGCAGATCACGCGGTGCGCTTCGGTGAAAGGAGTGCAGCGGTGCAGCAGCTTCCACTCGCCACCGTCGGACGGTTGCCATCTCCTCCCTTGGCTGGTGTCCAGGAGCCACCTGGAGAGGCTGTTGCTGTGCATCTGTGCCCACGCGGCCGCATAGGTAATCCTGCCGAAATTTGTGCACTCAAGGAACTCTGGTTGTTCACTAACCAGAGATAATGCCCGGGCGGCTTTCCGCTCGGTGATCATCTTGGGCCTAGGGGGAGTCAACTCTGGCTGCCGCGCAGCCTTGCTTGCCCACTTCAGCAGTTTGTTCCATCTGTTCCTGGCGCGTTTCCTGACCAGAATGGGGCCCCAGAAATCGTTGAGGGCGTGTGCTCTGGCTGCCACAGCACGGGCTGTCGCGACCGGGCACCTGGGCGCGCCCTGCACTTGAAAGCGTATGCCCACCCCAGCGAGGACGAAATCGGGGACCCAGGAGGACCCTGCCAGGCAATGCGCGGTTCTGACCTGGACGCGTAGCTCGCGTTCTTGCACGATGTCGGGGAGGGCGCAGCGGGCAGCGCACGGAGCCACGGGGGCGAGATACGCGCTCCAGGCTGCCGCCGTGCGAGAGGGGGACAGTTTGGCCAGGTGGAGGGCCATGGCTCTGTCTCTCATCTTGGGAAAGGGGCAGCTCCCAGGTGCCTTTGTTTAGGGCGTCTTCTTGCCCCTCAGTGAGCCCTCCGTTAGGGGGAGGCGCTTCGCCTTCAGCTGCTCGGGAGACGACAACGGCCCCGAGGTATGGCCACTAGTCCCGCACCGAGGACCCTCCGAATGGGGTGTGCTCCATGAGGGCTCGCCACCATTCTTGATGACCAGCAGGGACGAGGGCAGTCTTGAAGGTGCAGCTGCAGGGGCGCTGGAAGGGGTTGCACCAGTTGGGCGGGCCCTGCCCTGTGCTTCTCTCCACGAGGGTCTGTATGAGCTCGCTGGGAAGCCCGGAGATCAGCACGCTGTCACCATCATGTTCGTAGTGAACACGTGCCTCTTCCAGCGCGGCTCTGAGGGCTGGGGAGTCTGTGGCCCTGGTTCCTCTAGACCCGTGGGCCTCTACCAGGAGCCCGGCTGCCCGAGCAGCCGAGGGAAGGGCGACGGCCGCGCGCAATGCCTGCTTTGTTGTGCTGAGGAGAGCGGCGAGGTCGCCAAAGTAAGCGGAGTCGTCTTCGCCTGTGATGGAGGCGATCGCTGCAATGAGGGGGTCGTGCCCCATGCTCCAGAGAAGCGGGGAAGCGGTGCCGCCCGTCCCGACGGATCGCAGGAGGCGCCGCTCGGGCCCCTTGTATTTGTCCCTGCATGTCTGCACCCGTCGGTCAGCAACCAGGGAGTTGAGTGCTTGCAGCAGCCAGGGGGGGAGCTTCCAGCTCCGGAGGAGGCCCCCCGCCCTTTGTAGTGAGATTATCTCGAAGGCCTTGTTCTGGTCGCAGAAGATCACTGCCGTGCAAGGGGCGTTCCCGACCGCAGCGGCGGCTCGGTTGATGCATAACTTTCGCAATGTTGGGGCCGCGCTGGCCTCCTCTCTTGGCCGCCTGATTCGGGCTGAGGAGCGGTTCGACAGCCGGGCCAATTAGGTCAGCCAAGGAGGCTCCAAAAAGACGGCGTATGCACGTGGGTAGTTGGAGCGGTCTCATGTCATTGGGGGTCTCGGCGCCAAGCTTGTTCCCGATCCACACGAGCAGGTCTACTGACGGCCCTAGCACCTCCTCCAGGAGCGCTGCATTGAGGTCGGCGGCACGCCACGCCTGGGCAATTAGGCACGCCACAAATCTGGCCCCAGGGTGGTATGCTTCGTAAGGCACGCCATCCACCCCAGAGGCGCTTCCGCTGAGGGTGAGGACAATGGCTGCTAATCTGCCCCAGTTTGGCTTGGCCTTGTCTGAGACGTCGACACCAGGGCGGTGCTGAAAGCACAGATCGAGGAGTCTCCAGGCGGAGTCCGGGAGTGGAGGGGCAGAGTGCCATATCGCGCTGCGGCTGTCACAGAAGATGTTGTCGACCTGGTTGGGTCTGTCGCGCCAGGTGCCATTGTGGTCACGTGCCCCTAGGATGGCGTGGGTTTATATATATATATATATATATATATATATATATGTTTTATATATATATATATATATATATATATATATATATATATATTCCGCCCCGTCCTGTAATGGGCAGCCAGGGGGGAGCGTTCAGCTCCAAGTTTTCTCTGCGCTGGGGACAGCTTGGCTGCTCTTCTCTGGGTGACCTCGGCGTCCCATCTTCTGAGCCAAAAGGCTGCCTGGTCTGGGGAGAGGTCCTGTCCGTCCCAACCGTATTCGTAAAGCCAGGCTACCAGGGCAGCCACAGGACGCGTGGTCTCGCCCCTCTGGCTGGCCAAGGCTAGCAGGAAGCCAGGTGAGGCGCGGGGCATATGTCCTCTCCATTTCCCCCACCAGTCCTGCAGGGCGGAGGAGAGGGAGCGCCTCCCGAACCTCATAAGGGTAAGAAGGACAAGGGGTCAAGGTTAATGTCGAGCGCCCCCCCGCCAGCGCCCTGCTAGGGGGGGGGGGGGGGGGGGGTGCTGAGCGAGGCATCGCCGCCGTCGTTGTCCAAGTGCCCGTCGGGGAAGCCACCCGGGCAGGCGGGAGATGAGGGCGTGGTCCGACAGCGTGAGTCTCCAAAGTTTTCGGGGCTCGTATGCATAGATCTGTCGGACTGGACATGCAAACATATCGATCTGAGATTCGCTATCCTGGTCGATTCTGCTGGGCCCAGTCATGTGTATGGCGGCAGAGCCCGAGCTTGCCAACACGTCCCTCAGCAGGGCTGAGGCCTCCACCTCGCCGTCTCTCGGTTCGTTGAGCTGGAGGTTGACATCCCCACCCCAGTAAGTGTCGAGGCGCTCCCATTGTTCTGCAGCAGTGGCGATTCCGGAGAGGGTGTCTTCCTTTCTGGTGGGGGGGAGGTACACCGAGACCACACGAAACCTCCTTTCGTGCTGCTGGACACTTGCGGCGATGGCACATCCCGGGACCATGACCTGGTGTTCGAGGAGAATGATGCCGCGGGGGAGGAGGATGCCAACTCCTCCGGCCAGCCCGCCAGTCGGCCCCAGATAGACGGGGGAGGCCACGAGGGTCCTCGCAGGGAACATCGTTCTCCATACCTCTGCCTAGTGCTCGGACCAATGCGTCTCTTGGATCAAGGCGATCCCCTTATTCATCGTGACTTGGGCGAGAGGAGCGTGTTTGATTTGATTCTTGGCCGCGGTGCAGCTTCGAAGGTATCTTACGTTCCAACTGCTAATTCTGGGCAGACTGTACGCTGGGGCGGCGTTGAGCACGCGCATAACGTCGTCCAGCGTGGGGCTACCACACATCGAGTCCCAGGTGGGTTGCCTCCAAGGGCCGGTGTGCAAGAGAAACCAAAGGCCCCTTGGTCCGAGGATCTTGTGTTGACAAAGGGTTTCGAGAGCTGTATTGAGCGCGCTTCGGGCGCGTTGCCAGGCCCTGGCGCGCGGCCCCGGCACGAGGCGACGCCTGGGGGGGGGGGGGCAGCGCCAGATGGAGCGCGCTGGGGCCCTCGGTGGAATCTAGGGGCGCGTCAGCCCGGGAAAGAGTGCTTCTACGCGCAGGAGCTGCTCTGCGAGGTCGTCTGGGAGGGGATGGTCTCTGAGCTGTGCCCACGGGCGCTGCCTTCCTGCATGCGTTCGCGCCGCTGTCCATCCCTGCGCTGTCTGGTTGCCTGCAGGGGCAGGGGCGCAGGCGACGTGTTCGGTGCGCCTCGCGCTCCAGGCTCGCAGCACGGAGACAACCCTGCGCTGCAGCCGTGGATCAAAGTGTATGCCGACGGCGTCGTAGAGCGCCCTGTCGCTTATCCTGAGTCCGCGGTAGTAGCCAGCGAGGCCTGCCGCCCTCGCCCTTTCATCGGCGCTAGGGGGTCTGAGTCCGCGTGCTCTGCCCTCCTTCACTAACCATCTTCCCCAGGCCCTGACCTTGTCTTCTGTGGCGGGGCTCTCCCTTTCCCTTCCCGCCATGACAAGACTCAAGCCCTCGGTACATCCTGGGAATCGCTGTTCCGCTCCACACTCGGCGAGCATCTGTCTGGCTCCGCGTTTCAATTCAGTCGGGTTCCAGAGGAACCACCTATATCCACTGTCTTCATTGTATAAGAGGCACAGGGGGTGAGTCTGGTAGCTGCTCGGGAGAATGGCATCCGGGTCGCCTGGGGCAGCCCCGGACTGCGTCCAGGTTGGGATCCTTCCGTCTGGCCTGTAAGCCCATCTTGGCTCCCAGGGACTGGGGAGGCGAGTGTATGTTATGGTGTCAGCCGGGGGTGGGAAGTTGCCGATTCAGAGCCTCTCCCTTGGGCTGGCCACATGGCCGCCCGCGTTCATTTTGACTGCCCATTCGGGGTCGAGGCCCCCCATGGCCGCGCTCATGGCCTTGCGGTGGGCCAGGGGCATGGAGGCCACGTTCTCCACGAGGACAAGGACAGTGATGTCTGGCCTTCTCTCGTTTGCAAGGTACCAGGCTGTCGGGACCGCAAAGAAGTGGGATGACTGTGCCCCGGCCAGTCCGCCCCTGCCAGCGTGCGGGCCTGCCGCCGATAGGTAGTTGCAGGGAGGTTCTGCCACTATCAGCAGGGCGCTGCCCTGCCCCGGGGAGTCGATGTGCTTCTCCCAGGGAGTCCTGTCGTCATGGGGGTCTCTGCGCCTGAAGAAGTATATGTGGGGGGCCTCCATCTGGAGAGCCGGGGGCGGCTGCCCATCTGCGCGCCACCGCCTCCGCAGCCCCCCTGTGATGCCCCACGAAGGAAGACGACTGGAAACTGTGGCTGGCTCCTAACTTGGCGGGATGCAAATGGGGGGATAAGTCCAGATGGGGGGAGAGGCGGAACCGAAGTACAAATTGTACCTACGCCCCACGGAGAAGGTACAATTTGTACCGACGCCACGCATACAAGGTACAAATTGCACTTTTGACCACGTCCGCGACACGTGCGAGGATGTTAACGGGGGGGAGAAGGTACAACTGGCACTTACAACCCGCAGAGAAGGTACACATTGTACCCCAACAAAACGGTACCGGATACTCATCCCCCCATGTCCTGATCCCCCCATCGCCATCCGGCCGACTAACTTGCTGACGAGGTCGCCCACAGCGAGTCTGGCAATACCCCAACCGTCAAACAGGGACACCAGGTGGAGGGGGTGCGCTCGCTCGTGCCGTCGCTGCTTCCTGCAGGTTCGCCTCGCGCTGTCCTCCCTTCCTGCTGCGTGAAGTATCTTTTGACGGCTTCCTGCATGCGCAGCCTTCCCGCGATGTCGTTGACTGCCTGGTCGGGCCCTAGTCTGGCGGTGCCTTGCTCGTGCAGGGACCGAAGCGCGCCCAGCATACTGCTGTTATCCAACCCGGCCACCTGGCAAGCCGCCAGGGCCTGGTCGGGAGGGGCGACGGGGGAGAGACAGGTGTCGCGGTCTCTGTGCTGGGCCCATACCTGCTGGAGGACGCCCATGGGCTGGGCGGCCGCGGCGGGTTCGGTGGGCGCGGGGGGGGGGTCCTGAGCCTTGCCCTCCTTGTCCCTTCTCCCAGTCCTCGGGGATCAGTCGTGGTGCACGTAAGGCCCCTTCCGAGTCTTCTCTGTCCCGCTGCTGGTGGCTGGGATTCCCACATTGATATCAAGGACCGGTAGTTGTCCTCCTCTGGTCTCGTAATTCTCCGTCTTGCCCTGGGTCGAACTCTCGCCCCCATGGGGCCCGCCTGTCGGATTCTTCTGTTCCGACTTCTGTTTTGCCGTCTCGTGGGGCCTGACGGCAGCATGTCCCTGCTCTGCTGGCTCATCTGCTGCGGGCGCTGGGTCGTGGCTTCCTCTGCGGCCCCGGTCCGTCGGGGCTGATCCTCTGCGCTGGGGGTCCTTTGCGGGGAGGTGCGGGGCTGCCCTGCCTCTGCCTCTTGTGCTGGTCGTCGGGAGGGGTTGCCGTGAGGCGTCCCCCCTTGAGGTTATACCAGGTTGAGTCGACGGCTCTGAGCCTGCTGGTGTCGGGGCCGAGGGAAACCCCCATGGAGACCGAGAGGATGGTGTCGAGAACCTCGTCGGTTAAGGGAAGGAAGGGGCATGCTGGGCCCTCACCGCCGGGGATTCTTGCTGCTGCGGATTGCAGGTGCGCTCAAGCCGTGTCTGCAGTGAAGGCGGCGTTTCTCGACAGGACGTTTCTGCCGGCTGAGTTCCTCGTGCCGATCGGCGGGTGCTGCGCCCAAAATGCCCTGAAGGGACTGAGCAACCTCTGGGATAGGTAGGTTCTGGTGAAAACCTGTCTGACCTGCTCTTCGAGCTGGAGCATGGAGGTGCCCCAGGCGGTGGCACTGAGCACAGTCCCCCACCTTATTCTATCCGTGCACCCCAGTCCCTCCCACTGCGCGGGGGGGCCGAGGGAGCAGAGTCTCTGCTGAGCCGTTGAGGAGGTGACTCCACTTGCGTCCCATACAGGGCGGGAGATACGCACATGCTCTCGGGGAGTCACCCCTTCCCAGCGGGTCACCGGGTGAGCTTCGGGGGGTGGCCTTCTTCTGTGGATCCAGGCTTGGGGTATATCCTCAGCATGTGCCGTGCTCCTTGGCTCCTGGTTAGCTTGAGTGCCCTCGTCACGACTGCCCACCGGCCTGTCGCTCCCGACCTGGGGCGTCGGCGCTGGGGGAGGTCCGGCACCCTGCTCTCCCGGCTGGGGAGACGGGGGCTCATGGGCAGGGGCAGAGCGTGGGCTGGGGGGAGGTTGTCGCTCGTGCTGGCCGACTGCCCTTCTGTCTGCCAGGGGCTGTGCCGGGGGCTGTGTCTGTGGGGCCCGCATGTCTCCGCAGTCCACATTGCTGCGTTCTGCCCCACGATCCTGGCTGGAGCCGCTTTCTGGTCCCGCAGCCGGGTTGCTGTTCACAACGACGCTTCCTGGGGATGTCGTAGGCGGCGGATTGTCCTCGCTGCTCCTCTCGTTCCTGCGCCGCTGCTGGTTGTGCGCCGCGGGGCCAGTGGCCTGGTCGTGCGGGCCCGGCTGCTGCGGTGTGTTCGCCTGAGCCGTCGGGGGGGGGGTGTAGGCTGAGGTCGGGGAGCGATGCGGACCGCGGTCTGCGGGCCCCCGTTGGCGGAGCTCCGCCCGGCTGCTGGGGATCTGCCCTGGGCTCTGCTGCGCGCTACCTGAGGCTGCTCTTGCCCTGCTCGTGCGGGTCGCTCCCTGGCCCCGCTTGGGGGGTCGACGCGGTTGCCTCTGGGTGTACTTCGCGGCCTGGGTGCTCTCCCAGGATCATGCCGAAGCCTGTCCTCCTGTGCCGCCCTCCTTAGTCTTTCGTCTAGGCTGTTGAGCCTCTCGTCCGTGCCGGGGGCCAGCATGCGCGTTGCGTCGCTGTCAGTATCCGCGCCTCTGCTCCCCGGCACCTCGAGCCACGCGTGGTGGGCGGTGTAGGTCGGATCGGGTTCGGGGGAGAGCCACTGTGAGAAAGGGAGCTGTCTGGTGACCTCTTCTTGTATCCCAAGCTCACTGATGAGCTGGAACACGTGGTCCCTGCCCAGCGTGCTAGGGTCAGCCAGCTGGAGGATCCATATGGCCGCGAAGGTCCCAGTTGTACCAGGTGGGTCTGCCCTCTTCCTGGCATCGTCGTTCGAGAACGAGTCTGGTCTGGATGCTTCTGGCCAGATCGCGAGTGCACTGCTCGTCGATGCAGGCCTGGAACCTTCCGAGCATGCCCTGTGCGCATGTAACGGCATCGCTCTCCGCCCTTACCAGTGCGGCTCCTGTCTCTGCTCTTGCTCGGTTCCTGCGTGTGAGTACTTCTGCGAGGGAGGGATACACCCCTGGGCGGGCTGGGCCCGGGAAGGAGTCCACGGCTGCACGCCTTCTTGGAGGTGCGGTCGCGCTGGGGGGTTGGCTGATGCCAATTCCCAGCTCCTCGAGCGTCGGGGCGCGGGCGGGAGTGGCATCTAATTTGGCGAGGTGCACTGGCCCGTGTAGTAGTTTCAGGGACACTCTGGTCTGTGGACGGTCGGCACCTCGACTGGCCAATCTTAGGTCGGCCTCAGCGGGTAGCGCGATGGTGACCCACATGGGGCTGGAGGTGTACAGGCGACCGTGCTCTCCGCAAGTGGTGATTCATACGGCCCCTCCCGCTGCTACAGCAGCTGTGGTGTCCCCCTGGGTGGAGTATGGTGCTGTAGTCTCGCAGGCCGCCCCTGTCCTCCGAGGATATGCGGCGGGTCGAGTTTCGCCCGTCCATGACTTCGCCCACCTCGCGCATCCCTCGGGCATGGCCGGGGGGGGGGGGCCAGCGTTGGCTATGCCCCCCTGCCGTCAGCCCCTTCGGGCAGTGGTCAGGCCCTTGTGTGCAGTCTGGTCCCAGATGATCCTATCGAGGCAGAAAACATCCGCAGCGTAGCGTGGCGAGGGATCCAGGGGTCTGGACGCATGGGCCTGGGACGGGGGGACCCGACTTGCTCTCCTCGCCGGTCGAAGGCTATGACTTCCAGCACTTGTGGCTGCAAGGCTCGTCTGGGGGCCTGCCGAACTGCCTCGCCCATGATTGCCTCAATGTGCTCCGTCTGTGCCCTTGGGATCCTTGCGTCTCCCCTGGTCTGCTCTCTTGAGGGGGTGGCCGGGAAGATCCTGACTACCTGCGGCCCCACCGCGAGGCAACTGGTCCCGCAGAAGGCGGCTGACATGATGGCAGCGGTGTCGAGTCTGACTCTCACCTGTGACATGTGCTTGTATTCTCCTGTGTCGGGGAACCAGGCGTACACCGCGGTAACCTGCTCCACCGCTCCAGTACCCGCAGTGGCTTCGACGGCCTCGATTAAATCCTGCTGCCTGGATTGCCCTAGGTCTGCTATGTCCCACCGAAGGTGGAAGCCGTCTTCAGGGTCGGCTAGCCTGGAGAACGAGGGGCCGCCGCCCCAGCTTCCTCCTTCTAGAAGAATTCTCCGAGGGCCGAGGGCCGGGGAGTTGCGCGCGGATCCGAATGCTCTGGGGAGTTCGTCCTTGAGGCATCGCAGCATCGGGGCCGCGATTCTCTCTGGGGTCTTTGGGGGGAGCAGTCCCCCCCCGTTGAGGCCTACTCGGTATCCGAAGGCTGCCGCTGCGTCCGCTGCGGCCGCGGCCAGGCACGTGGCGGCGGCAGGGGTGGGGATGTGCACGGAGTCGGACGCCTCTCTGGACCTCCAGGTGCCCCCATTGATGTTGGTTGCCAACGCCGTCTGCGCCGCGACCTGGAGTTCTTCGAGGGGTGAGTCTGCGGGGGCCTGCATGTGTGTCCGTCTGGCAGGTCGACGCCGAACCACGTGGAAGAGTGGCTCTAGCCCGGCTTTTAAAAAGGGTCTCGTCCCTCGGTCGGGATATCCTGGAGGTGGCCCATTCCACGTCCACTGAATGCTCGTTCCCTTCTAAGGTCTGCTGCCATCTAGTAGTATGTGCCACTATGGCGTCGTTCCGCTGTTCTGGTGTGAGTATGTGCAGGGCGTCGCTGGTGTCTGCGTCCCTGCCTCCCCAGTGTACCACGATGGATGGTGGGATCTGGGTTCTTTGGGGATGGTCTGTTCTGTGGAAATGAGCCGCCACAAGCTGCATTAGGGGGGGGGGTCATTTTCCCCGTTATCACCGGGTTCCCTATGGGGGGGAGCGGGTGCGTGATCATGCCCGCTGCTCGGTAGCCCCACTGGGCATTGGCTATGGCTATCAGTGCAGTCGGGCCAGGGCCTCCTGGCGTTGGGATTCCCTGCCCAGTTAGGGCGAGGACCCTGCATTGGCCATCACCCGCGCCTGCTGCCGACAGCGCAGCTTGTATCTGGGTTGCGTAGGATGGTGGGGTTTGTGCCCCGTTCCTCCTCGGGAGGGGCTCTGCCGCAGACCAGTTCCTTGATCTGTTCATATGCACTGGGGCCTGCCAGTGCTATGGTGATGCCCGTGCTGTCCGCGTGTCTGTCGCCAAGCAGTGACCTCCGGGTGATCACTAGCTCAGCCCCGGACCTCCTTGGCGGCCGCCATGAGCAGGGGGGCGGGGAAGGATGGGGGACCCCTCGATCTGTGAACTCCTGGCGGGAATCTGGCGAGGAGGGTGGCCAATCTCGACTGGGTGATCATCGGGGTTGAGCGCAGTCTTTCCTGTCTGGAGGGAGGACTCGAGGCGGTGTTGTCTCCTGTCCCTCCTTCGCTCGCCGGTCTGGAAGGCGCGCTTTCGCCATCGTGATCCACCTCCATCTCTTCAGGTTGCGACGGGGGATGCCTGCGAGCTGTTACCTGCTCATGTATTCTTTGCATGTCGCGGACCGTTATGCATGTGTTCGGTCTGCGCATGGAGACCGAGTCGGCTGTTAGGCAGTCCAACTCCGCGACTAGAGAGTGAGTCGCAGCGGCTAGCTCTCTATATGTGATGGGGGGCCTTATGGGAGCCAGGGGCCCGTCCCCGAGCTGAAGCATTGCCTGTGATTCGTTGGGGGGCGGGGCTCCGGGAAGGAGTGCCGCGACGCTGCCTCTGTCGTTGGCTCTGCAATACGGGCACCGAATGGGCATGGAGCTTCTCCCTTCTCGGAAGATGCCAGGCTGGCTCTGCCTCCAGCGATCGAGGCGGTGCTTGTGAAATCTGCGTCCACAGAGGATCAGAGTTTCCGCAATCCCGTTAAGCTCCCCGGCGCAGATGGTGCAGGACTGCTCGTCTTCGCCTGTGTCCCATCCTAGTCTCGGTTCTGGCTCATCGACCCTGAGGGCTCGCTCGACGTCACCAGGCGGATCGATAGCGTTGGAAATGGATGTGCCCAGGCTCTCTATGAGGAGGCGCGCGGTCGAGGCCGCCTCTTCCTCAGTTAAGCATGCCTTGAGACCTGTGGTACGCAGGAGGAAGCGAATCTGGCCGTTCCTGAATGGGGAGTAGGCACAGGGGGCCTGCTCCCCCCCCCCTCACCCAGTATGCCTCTGATGTCGTCGGGGGTGTGCATGCCTGCTATCAGCAGGCATCTGGTGAGGACTTCGAACGGTCTGATGTCCATGCCTCGCACCTGGAGCACAGGTCGGAGGAGGGGGGTGTACTGCGGCGCCAGGCACAGCCACATGGCCCTTGACATCCAATTCCCTGGCTCAAGCTGAGACCTGGCCTCTCTGAGCAGTCCTTCTGCCACTAACTGCGCTTCTGCGCCGCTGAAAGAGGTGCGGTCTATGCGCTGCTGCCTGGATCTTCCTGCGGCTTCGTCGTCTCCTTTGCGTGGCGTCTAGGGCTCGAATGAGGGCGCCCAGCGTGTCTCCTCTGCCGTGCGCCTGGGAAGGGGACCTGAGGCCGTTATTTGATTCGTCGCCGAAGATTTGTCTGATGTCTTCGTGCCAGGGGGTCGCGGTGCCCTGTGCCCCTCCTTCTGTGGGGGGGAGAGGTTGGCACCCTCCTGTTCTTCCAGCACCCGCGTTGCCACTCCTGGCGTGCGCCCTGGCGCTTCGGGCCTGCATCCCGCGTTCCACTGCGTCCCTGTCTGCTGTTAGGATTGCCTCTTGGAGCTGTCCGAGAGGGTCAAGCCAGCTCATGGTGCGCTCCTGGAGCCCTGGGTGGATGTATCCCCCTGGAAGGGGGGCCTCAATCACTCTTCCTGTCTGGCGAGATAGGGTCGCCGCTGCTAGCCCGAGGCGGCGGCGCGCTCCTTCTAGCGAGGTGATGCCCATGTAGTGCCATCGCCTGGCTGCGCGCGCCACTAAGAGGCGAGGGATCCCGGTGGCCTCGGAGACGTGCTCAAGTGCGGCTCGGCCCCCCTGCGCGGCTGAATCCCAGATGAAAGGGACCAGGAGCCTGCTCCAGGCCATGTGGCTTGGTATGCTGTCGCTTGCTACCTGCGCGCGGATCTCCGAGATCTCCCGTAGCAGTCGGCGTGCGCTGCCCTCCCTAACTGGGGGGAGCTGGGTGCGTCAACTCGGCTGGTGCCCATCGCTTGTTCGGGTCTCGTCCCCCTCTCTCCTCATGGTTTGTTGGTTGACTTCGCGAGTCACGGGAGAGCCTACCCCTCGTGCCCTTGCGCGCAGAGCGATCGCGAGACGCGTCGCTTCACCGCGGGGGCTGCCTGGCGCAAGGTAGTCGGCAATGAGTCTTCCCTCCCTTCTAGCGGAGGCGATTAGGGCTGCGCAGGCCACTTCTGTCGCCTCGGCGCTTGCGCCCTGCGCCTCGATGGAGGCCCTGTCCGCGGGGGTGGCGAGGAGAGCTTGATCCAGAAAGTTGCCTCCTATTTCTCCGCGGAGCCATGCTGAGTCCTCCGTGGGGAGGTTATCAAGGCACTGTTGGCATCTTGCCCTCAAGCCCTGAGCCCTGGGCCTGGCGCCCGCTGGGTCGGGGAGTTGGGCCGGCAGTGCCGCGCTGGAGGTTTGGGCAAGGCCTCTAGGCGCCCAGTCGCGTAGCGGCATGCTGGAGGGGATTCCCCTGATGCGGTCCCGGATTTGCGCAACAGTCTCCAGGGCCCATCCCTGCGGGGCGCTGCAGAGTCTGGCGAGGGCGCCCACCGCGGCTCTGAGCATCGGTTCATCTCCCAGTCTTGCGTCGCCCCTCTCGGCAATCGGGTGCCAGGCTTCGTCT
Source organism: Prorocentrum cordatum (assembly GCA_963575745.1). Taxonomy (NCBI): domain Eukaryota; class Dinophyceae; order Prorocentrales; family Prorocentraceae; genus Prorocentrum; species Prorocentrum cordatum. The sequence goes on from CAUYUJ010014665.1 coordinate 342,738, forward strand.
GCGGCCCTCCCGCTGGCGAGCGCCATGTCTGTCATGTGGCACCATGCTGCAAGTAGTTCTGCGATCAGCCATGACGGGGAGTAGCTGGTGGTCTCTGGTGGGAGGTCTGGGGAGCCGATGTGGCTGGCGATAGGGGCGCGTCGCGCCCCCACTCTGGCCAGCTGGAAGGTGAGCGAGGTACCTAGTAAGTCTAGAAAATGTCCTGGGGCTTCGAGGCTGTCGGGGTGGAGTCCGTTCGCGGCCAGCACCCATGGGGTGGCTAGCCTGTGACAGACGACGCACATGGTGCCGCGCGGGTCACGTGCAAGCCAGCAGCCGCAATCGTCGCATCTGTCGACAGAGCGGAAGAAGCCCCCAAACCTTATCATGTGGGATGTACTGTTTATGGGCCAGGGCCCTTCGGGCGTGCCGCTACCCTCGAGGATGGGCCCTGCGATGCCTGGGGGGTGGGGCCCCGCGTCGGGGATGGCGGGGGTGGCCCAGCCATCCTGTCCCGTACCACGTTGCACAGTGGAAAGGACGTCCGCCCCTGCGTCGGCCCAGTGACCCCTGCTGACCGCCCAGTTCCTGACTTCATTGTGATCTGGGAAGTGAGCCAGGTTGCGTCGGTGCTCGTGGATAAGGTAGCGGCACAGCTTGGCTCTGTGCACTGAGTCGGACCCAGCCAGGCTCGCGCCGGTTGCGTCGAGGGCTGCGTCGTGGCGCCACCTCGAGAGCCCTAGCAGGGACGGCGGAAAGAGGCCCTCCGACGGGCCCCCCACCCCGATGTCTGCGTAGAGGGCGGCATAGTGCAGGACATCGTATCCCCTTTCCGTCGCAATGGTCTCAGCCTGAGTTGGCTCGTCGCAGTCCAGGCTCTCCGTCTCGATGGCAGGATCCTGTGTGAGGCTTGCGTAACGGAAGGCCAGTACCTGAACTGGGTCCGGACCTACTCCTCCGAGTCTTGCCTCATGGTCAAACCCTGTGATCGACCACACCAACCAGGAGAGGTCAAGCTCTGCCACTGCCGAGGCGCAGGTGCACCTCTGCTGGGGGGATTCCTGCTCCGTTTGCACCGCATGGCTGGGGCCTGCCCTGAGGGAGCATTGGACACTCCCTGCTGTGGAAGGGCCCCTGCAGACGGCTGCATGCCAGGGGGGGTGGCGGAGCCAGCAGAAGCTTACCATATGTTCAAGACCACTGTTCATTGCCTGGTTGCGGGGCGAGAGCCTGGGGAGCCCCCTCCACCGGCCCTCCTTTGGCCCGTGGTGCCCCATGGGCGCCGCTAGTGCGCCGCCTTTCATGGTGCCCCTTGGGTCGACGACCCTCGGGGCCATGGGGGGAGTGTCAGCGTCACGGGTGCCACAACGCCTGGGGTGAGGGGAGGGCCTGCGGTTCGCTGGATCCACTCCGTGACCAGGGTCAGCCACCTGCCCTTCCAAGTTAAGCGGCCTTGAGCCTGGCGGCAGGGACGGGGGGAGGCCGGGAGGTGACGTGATCCGGCGACCGCGGGCGCAGCCGGCTGATCTGCTGTCGATCTCGTCGGGATCCCCCCAATCGTGGCGCGCTTCGCTGTCGGGGGTGCTTCCGCTGGGATCGCGATCTCGCAGGAGCCACTCCCAGTCGACTTCGCCCCGAGGCTGATGTCCGTTGTCAGCATCGATCCCGATCGGGTGGAAAGGGAGCGCGGGGGAGATCTCAATGTCGTCGCGGGCGCCCTGCGCGCCCGCCAAGAGCGCAGGTGGGGCTCGATCCTGCAGGGGGTCTTCTGGCGATCTCACTATGGATGGAGGCGCAACCAAAAGCCGCAGTCACTGATGAATATTGATTGTTGGTGGCGCGGATAAGAGCCGCTGAACACAGATCCTGGTCTTGAAGAAGAGGAAGATGGGGGGCGCAGCCAAAAGCTGCAGTTGCTGGTGATTTGGAGGAGGAGGGGGGCTGGGCGGCCCTCTGGAGCAGTGCTGTCTGCTCTGAGTCCGCTCCTTCTTCTTCCCCTAGCGGTCTCTGAGGTGAAACCTCCGTCGCCGCGAAGGGGGGTCTGCTTGCCTGTCCTCCTGGTGGGAGGCCAGCGCCGTCAACTTCTATGGACTCCGATCGTCTCTCTCCAGATACCTCGTTCACTGCTGCCTCTTGGTTACCTACGAGAGCCTCGTTCTCGGCCTCAGTGGGCTGGGTGGAACCTGCCGCTGGGGCTTCGCAATCACGGTCTGCCCACCTGCGGGGGGAGGGGGGAGGCGTGGACGGTGCTTGGGCCAGGACGGGGTCCAGGGCGGCGCCAGGACGAGCTCCATTCCCCTCCATCTGGCTGCCATCCTCCGCGGGGCAGAGGGCTAACGTGGGCGCCGCTGACGCCGGCCCTGCGTTTGCCTCATCTGCGGGGGGAAGCTGATGCCTGTGGGGGGTCCGCGCCTGATCTGGATCTGGGTGGGGGCTGATCGAGAACAGTGACTGGGCTCCCGCGCGCTGCACTGAGGGACCACTGCCTCCATCCCCATCATCAGGCATATCCTCCATGGATCTGAGCCGCGGGCCACGACAGCGCCGCGAGCGATCTGGCATCGCGGGCGCGCGTAAACGAACCGGCGGGGGCCAGGGCCGGGGGGGCGCGGTGCAGCGTCCGGGCGCCCCCTTGAGCGCGGGAGACTGGCCCGAGGGAGCCAGGCCCGCAGACGGCTTGAGCCAGGGGGGGCTACGGACTGGTGGGGACACGCGAAGCGTCAAGAATAATTCCACCCTGGCCACGCGGGTGGATCTGAGTAGTCACCCTTGCCTGTGGCTGCGCTGGACCAGCTGCTCCACTGGTTGGCAGCTCCCCAGCCACCCCAGTGATCCCACTGCTCGTGGGCGCTGTTGTCGCCTTCGGCGGTCTTGAAACCCCCGCCGTTGTCGTCCCAGCTGCTGTCCTGCCAGCGCCAGCCCGTCGCTTACCACTTCTCCTGGCCCCGATCCCCGGCGGGGGAAGCTGCTGCCTTGGCCTGGTCGATACTAGATTGCAAAGCATCGGCGCCTGCTGCCGTCTGAGCTGCTGCCTCGCCGGCGTTCATAGTCTCCTTGACTATGCCGGCGATCCACTCCCGCAGTTGCTCTGGCGTCTGTCCTGCTGCCGTGGAGGCTGAGGCGATCGCTGGAGGGCCTGCCTCGCCCGCGTTGTCCTCTGCGTCGTCACCGATGCCGTGGAAGCCACGCCAGTCGGGTCCGGAGACGGAGCCCGCGCTAGAGGCACTAAAAGGACACGTCGAGGAAACGCCAGACACCTAGGGTCCCACTCGGTCCTCCGTCGGCCATCCAGCGGGGAACCCGGCTCCGCTACCAACTGTGGCAGCAACTCCCCTCCCCGATGGTGTGTCAGACTTGAGCCACAACGGTAACGGATTCTACAAATCGAATCCTGGAGCACGGTTACAACGGGCCTTCACAATCGACGCCTCCCAGCTAGTTGTAGTGCCTCAAGACACTTCTTGTGTAGCCATAATGTGTTTCCTCCTCCTCCTCCTGCTCCTCCGCCTCCTCCTCCTCCTCCTCCTCCTCCTCCTCCTCCTCCTCCTCCTATCTCATCATCATCATCATCATCATCATCATCATCATCATCATCATCATCATCATCATCATCATCATCATCATCATCATCATCATCATCATCATCATCATCATCATCATCATCATCAGCATCAGCATCAGCATCAGCATCAGCATCATCATCATCATCATCATCAGCAGCAGTATCATCATCAGCAGCATCAGCATCAACATCATTAGAATCACGATGAATATCGTCGTCGTCATCATCATCATCATCAGCATCATCATCAGCAACATCATCATCATCATACATCCCTCTTTTCATGTGCCGCCTCCTCATCCGCCTCCTCCTTCCCAGCAGGTTCATCCTCCTCTTCCTCCTCCTTGTCATGCGCATCCTCATCCTCATCATCATCAGCATCATCTGCATCGTCGTCATCAATATTAGTTCCATCATGATCATCATCATCATCATCATCATCATCATCATCATCATCAGCATCGTTATCATCATCAGCATCATCATCACCATCATCATCATCAGCATCATCATCATCCTCTCGCTTTCGCCTTCCCCCCTCGTCTTACCTGAAAGCGGGGAGAACAGGGGAGGCGACGAGGTTGGAGGAGAAGAGCAAAGGGGAAGCACGCGGATGGGGTGACGAGAATCAGGATCACGAGGGTGAAAGAGGAGACAGAGAAGGGAGGGGGTGGAGGAGAGGGGGGGAGGCTGGAGGGAAGGAAGGAAGTGTAGGAGGGCGAGGGCAGCACAGGGGAGGGCAGGAAGAGAGACGCGCAGGGGGGGACTCGTGTCGGCTGTCATCCCTGCCCCCGCGTAGTCTACAGCCGCCTGGGACAGGGCCTAGGAGCACGGCCGAGAATGGAGACATCAAGCCATCGTGGTTTCTCTGGGGCGATGCTCATGCTTTGATCATCGCTGCACCCGTGGCCCGTTTCAGAACAAGGAGTGGGTACGATACAAACACCAGCGCATCCCCACCCTCCCCCTTCCTCACCATCACAAGCAAAAACAACGGGGTACCGATCATCAAGCGAGGACTCAACGCATGCCGAAGACAAAGGTGCGCTCCAACGCTACAACCCACTGGGTGCGGTCCAGCACTGCGACTTTACGGAGAGCGAGCCCTCCAGCAGCTCGAGCAGGAAAAAAGGTGTGATGTCGCCATTGCCGCCGTTGCCGCCGTCGCCGTCGTCGCCATGATCGTCGCCGTCGCCGCTCGCTCTTGCCTGCCGCTGCCGTCGCCGTCGTGGCCGTCTCCGTCGCTGCCCTCGCAGTCGCAGCCGTCGCTTTCGCCAGCCCCGACGCCGCCGTCATCGCCGCCACAGGCATGAAAGGGGCCCTGTGACACACAAAGAAATAGACACGACTCAAAGGATTCCCCATAGTTTCCCATATTGTCTTGGTTTTCGTCTTCCCACCCGCTTCCCATATTTTCCTATATTTTCCCGGGAGTCGACGATTAATTGTGCCTGTGCGTTTCCCCATCCTGGAAATACTGCACGAACTGCACGTCGCATGGAGACCCCCCCTCCTTACAGACAGCCCGAGGACCTCCGAAGACGCCCCGAAGAGGACTCTAAGAGGGGCCCCAAGAGGGCCCCAAGACAAGAGAATCATGGACTTTCACTGTGTGGTTTTCAGTGCTGTTCCCATCCTAGGTCCTAAGACGGCCCAGCAGGCTGCCGAAAGCGCCCCAAAACTGCCCGAGACGGCCCCAAGACTGCCCAACACGGCCCCAAGACGGCCCAAGAGGCCCCCCAAAACGGCCGAAGACGGCCCCTAGAAGACTCTAAGAGGCTCCCGAAAGGTGGAACACCAAACCGACAATTCGAGTCTTCCGCCCCAAGAGGACCCCCAGGAGGCCCTCAGAGGCGCCCAAGAAGCCCCAAAGAGGCCCTCAAGAGGCCCAAGAGAGCTCTAGAAGCACTCCAAAGAGAACCCCAACAGGGCAAAATCAACCATCTGCCTAGGAGTCTTTAAACGTTTTTCGTCGTAAGAGGACCAAGAGAGCCCAAGAGCACTCCAAAGAGAACACCACAGAGCACCCCAAGAGGCAAAATGTACTTTGTTCCTTCAGCCTCAGAATGTTTTGCGTCGTCGCCGTGGTCGACGTGGTCGTGGCCGTGGCCGCGGTCGTGTGCGTGGCCAAGGTCTTGGTCGTGGCCGTGGACATGGTCGTCGTCGTCGTTGTCGTCGCCGTGGGTGTTATGATTTTTCTTGTTATTATTATTATCATTATTATTATTATTATTCGTAGTATTGTTATTATTATTCCTATTATTATTATTATTCAGGGTCGGCGGCACCGGCCAGAAGGCTCCGAAATGTTATACGAACTGCACGTCGCATGGAGATCCCCCTCCCGACCCCATCTCCCTCATCCGCATCACCCTCCTCACCCCCTCACCACGAGGTGTTGAGCGGCGCCCGTTCGCCTCCTCCGCCCCAGCGGTGACTCATCACGAAGGCCGGTCGGAGGTCGTGCCGCGCGGTAGCCATGGGTATCGACATGCAGGCACACTGGCCAGGGGAAGCACGACAACAGCAAACCCCAGATATGACAATCTTGGCCGAAAACGAGAAGTGCGGCACTCCAGGGAGAGGTAGTAGCATGCGAGGCCGTCCTATGCTCAGCAACGTCGAGAAGAACACCCACAGGCGACCGCAGATACGCCGGCGGCGACACCGACGGGTCCGATAGCGACGCTGGCTGTGGTGCAAAGCAACAAAAACAACAAACAAGAACCACGACGAGAAGAAGAGGGCAACGGTCGTGGCGGCGGTGGCGGCATCGGCCATGGCGGGTGGCCTCGAGGACTAGCCGGATGTGCAGCTTTGCCTCTGCCTCGGCCCTGCTCGGGTCCTGCCCGCGCGCGCGCCATTTCTGCTCCTCCTCCCCCCCTCCACCGCCGCCGCCTCCTCCTCCTCCGTCCCTCCCGAACGTCCTCCTCCACCTCCTCGGACGAAACTGGTCTGGATAATCGAAGCCGACATGCGGAGACTGTCGAATCGAACCGTGGACAACCCCAGGAGCTTGAATCGCAGGGCCCCCTCCTCGTGCCCATTCTGCACCTCCGTTTCCCCATCTTACGTCTCATCCTGTTCCTCCTCTGTTCCCTCCTCTTTTCCCTCCTCCTCCTCCTCCTCCTCCTCCTCCTCACGGATCCCCCCATACCTCCACGGGGTCCTCAGGCCGCATCAACTGCGTCGTCTTCGGCTCCTCCGCTTCCGTCTTCGACGACCTCGCCGCGGGGCAGCGCGCCCCCCTCAAATCTCCCTCTGCCTTCATCCATTACATTAACGCATTAACTGCTCCCTCCTGCCGCACCACCAGACGTGTCCGTGGTCAGACCGGGCGTTTCGCGTGACTGCCTCACAAAAGACGATCCAGATGCTGAACAACATTCCACCACTTACAAGACTGGAGTGCAGGTGGTTTCAAAGATGGCATTCTTGCCATAGCGCCGCGCACATTCATATTGATAAGTTCCAACACCTGTCGCGAAGGAGGGCCAATTCGTGTTAAATATGCGGTTTCAGCCTCAATTATGTGCATCTTCGTGCCCAAAGTTCTCAATGATAACAAGCATGAGTACCAGTTCGTGTTCCAAATGCGGCTCTCATTTTCGAGCGGCGAACGTTCGTGATAAAAGCTTCCAACTGTTACAATGACGGAAAGCCCTTGCTTTTCAAAATGCGGCTATCCCCAAAGCCACGCACATTCTGGTTAAAAGTTTCCAGCCACCACAAGAATGGAGGCTGGTTCGTTTTCGACATGCGGCTCTCGTCTCAACGCCGTGCAAAATCGCGTAATCAAACCCGACACCTCCACACCTACACCGAAAGAAAGGGGTACAAAATCGCAGATCGCATTAGAGACGCGCACATCCGTTGTCAAAGCTTCCAACAGCTACAAGGATGGAAGCTGGTTTTGTTTCAGAATGCGGTTTTCGCTTGAAACTTCCTCAGATGTTAAACCCGATGTTCCGAAACCCGCCAGCCAGCCTTCTTGGCTGAGGTGGCCTTGCGCGTTTCAGTTTCCAATCCTCTCCGTTTCTCTTGGGGAAGTGGTGGACCACTGCTCACAATTAATAAACACCGCCTCCTCCATTTTACCGGCCCCTGACCACGGCCAGTTCCACCCCCACCCGGAGCCGTCCCTGGAAAATGGTGATAGAAAATGCATGTTGCGGCAAAGTCTGTATCATTTTGACAAGGAGTGCGGGGATGCAAGCATACTGCTTGGCGTGTGCAAGCAGACCATCCCTGTCCAGAGATCCGCCGACCCGGCGCGTGAGTTTCTGAAAACGTGGGCTTGGGCTCGCTCAAGCTTCGCTCTGTCGGGGAGGCGGGGGGGGGGGGGCTGACGCCATTCAGGCCCGGGAGGGAAGAGGGGGGGAGGGGGCTGACGCCATTCAGGCCCGAGAGGGAGGAGGGGCGGGGGTGTCTGACGCCATCAGGACTGGGAGGGAAGAGGGAGGGAGCTTCGCTCTGTAGGGGGGAGGCGTCAGTGCAGATGCGATGACAATACCTTTTTCGCACACCTATCGTGTCTTACATGATTCACACGGGGATGTCGTACGGGCTATCGCACTGACATTCGTCCTAGTAGTTGTCATATTCAGCCAGAATCTCGAAGTCGCCCAGGTCATCGTCGGGGCTCACCGATGGGAAAAAAGGCGCTCGCTCGACTCCGTCGTCCAGGATGTCCTCGCGGCCTTGCTGACGTCGCTAGTTGGCTGAGATGAAGGTCGGGTCCTGCACAAGACGCCAGTAGCCCCGAGTCAGGAAGTCCACCAGCACGGATCGAGCTGCACACGATCCCTTGATCAGGCCGTCGGCTGGCATGGCCTCTGAATGAACCCATCGCAGCTCAGCGGTTCCATCCTCCATCCCTTGTTGGAGGCCTAGCGCCTCGAGTGCTGAGCGGCGGTCACCTACGCCCAGACCGGCGCTCGCGCTGTGCGCCAGGGCGTCGCGCAGACCCTTGCAGTCGGTGGCCATGGTCGCCTGCGTGAGCTGCAGTGAGCCTCGGATGTCCTTCAGGTTAACCCCGCCTTGCATCAGCTCCGTCCACGCCATGCGCATGTTGGTCAGGCACTCGCGGCACATGTGCCCCGACTGCACCTCGCATCCCAGGCTCGACCGGGTCACCAGTGGGGGCTTCTTCGAGGTGAACTGTAACGAGGATATGGCGCGGCTCTCTCCGTGTAGCAACGCTCGCTCGACCATCCCGATGACGCAGTCTCCCTGCGACTTTCCGCCCTGCCTGGCGGCCCAGGCCGCGTCGTGGAAGGCGATGAAGATCGGGTCCTTCACTGCGCGAAATCGCACAGGCACGCGGGCGGTCTCGCGGGCCGTGCGGACCACCTCGTTGATATGCGCATGGCCAGCCCATATGTCGCAGTATTAGTGCATGACGAAAGTACGCTGGTGTCTGCAGCGATGAGGCTCTGGCCCTGAGATGCCAGATACTGCAGGCCTCCAATGGCCGCTCTGCGCGCGGCGATACCCCGGGCCAGAAGGGCGTCGTCGGCCCGCCCCGCTCGCCCGCCCCATCCCTCGATCATCCCCGCCTTCGCGGCGGCGGCGGCGAAAGAGAGTGATGGGGAAATCTGACAGCTGCACCGCGCCCACGCCCGTCCGCCTGAAGCACCCAGTCTCCCGGGAACCCCACTGCCCGCAGTTGCGCAACTCCCCGCGCTTCTTCTTCGCCACGTCGTTTTTCTCCCGACCGGCCGACGCGAAGTCGCCCACGCGCGCGAACGCCATGGCGACCAGACGGCCCTTGTCGCACATAGTCCACACGCGCGGCTCTAGCTGCATGGCGACCCAGCCGGACTCGGCCATGCGCCTGGCGACCTCGGCGCACCACCCCTTCGGGGCGTCGCACAGGCCGCAGGCCTCCTTAAGCATCAGCGCGACCTCGTCCCCCTGCAACTCCACGGCCTCGCGCAGCTCGCGGACGGGCTCCACGGAAATGCTGGCGCGGGAGCTCCGGGACTGCAGGAACGCCGCCGTCGCGTCGCCCTTGTGGAGGCGCAGGTGGAGGCGCCGGCGCCTCGTTCGCGCAGACCTGGTAAGCGAAGTTTCCTCGCCGTGACGGACGCGGTCGGGCTCGCCGTCTTCGCGTGGCCCAGCAGCGGATCCTCGAAGCCCAGGAGCACGATGCGGGCCTTGGCCTTCCCGTCCGTCTTCACCGCCATTTGCCGGCGTATTCTCATCGGTCCCCTGGGTCCAGCGTCCGCTCTCTTGGCCGCCGCAGTGACCTGGTTGGCCAGCCAGCCGTTGATCTCAGCGTTCTCGGCTGCACGGAACTGCCCCCTCATGGCGCGGTCCAGCTTCCGGAGGATCACCTTCCGGCCGCCCTTCTTCACGGCGGCGGCAGCGTAGGCCGAGGTGTCCCGCGTGAACCTGCGCCAAGCCTTCTCGTCGGCACGCGCACCTCGCAGGCTGAGGACTCGTCTGAGAGGGAGGCCAGGACGTCCTCCATGCCGAACTGTTCGCGACTCTTCTTCGGCGCCGGGCCACCCTCGCTCTCGACTTCCTCTCGGGGCCGAACTTCTCTTCGAGGGGCAGGTCGTTCAGCTGCGGGTTCTAGGGGGGGGGCTCGAAGGCCACCTCGCATCTCGCTGAGCCGCTGCCTGAAGCTCACGGGCAGGTCGTCTCTCGGGTCGCAGGGCCTCGCCAGCGGCGGCAGTGTTCCTCCGTTTCTCCAGGTGCTTCGGCTCCGCGCTCGGGAGAGGGCTCGCTCGCCGGCAGCTCCTGATCCGGCCCCGACCTCCCGGGGGTATCCGGTGGCGGTGTCTCTGTACCTCGGGAGACGCCCTCGCCCAGCGGTATACCCGGCTCCACGTTCACGTCCACCGCCGGGGGTGGCTCCTCGACGTTGGCAATATCCTCCAGCTGGTCGCAGTCGGGCTCGCCTTCCCCGGCGATGTCCACCACGAGGGATAGTCTCTTCAAGGCCTGGCCCGTGCGCTGGTGCAAGAGGTCCCTAATCTCCATGTCCAGCACGATCAGCGTTCGCTCAGCGTCGGACACCAGGCGCAGCTGCTTTGCGCGGCTCGAAGGACCTGTCCCCGAAAGGCCAGTATCACCACGTTCCAGAGGCGTCCTTCCTCCAGTGGTTGCCGTAGATGAGCGAGCACCGTCGCTGGCCCGACGGAGCCCCCCTTGGACGCATTGTTCATATCCTTGCCGGTCTTGCCCGCCCGGCGCCAAACGTGCGCCTGGTCGCCCACGGTGTGCTCCCGCTGCGCCTGGGCGCGTTTCACCGCTGTCAGTCGGGCATGGCGATCTGCCGGACTCTCCGCATGCCGAGCGGGCTAGGAAAAGTCGTCGCACGGCCTGTTCCGCGGCTGACCCCGAGCGGGCCCCCTCCTGAAAAAGAACAACCGATCCCATCAGCTCGCTGTCCAAGGGTCTCATGCGACGTCCGAGGTCGATCTGGTCCGGGCTGAAACCTGAGCCATTCGGCACCTCGTCGTGGACGGCCGCCGCCCACGTGAAGAGCTCGTCGACGCTGCGCGCTGGGTCCAAGTAGGCCAGCTTCGCGGCCGTGTTCTTCACCAGCATGATGATGGGCCCCACCTTGCCCGTCCTCCAGCGCGCCCCCCCTGGCTCAGACTTCCACTGGAGGTCGTGCTGGGCGGCCCTCTCCACTTTCACGCGGGCCCCGCGCTCTCCTGCCAGGCCCTTGCGGATCCGTAGCGGGCGCCCGAAGTACTGAGCCCAACAGCGCACGAAGGTGTCCCAAGCCTCGTCTGCGTCGGTGTTGCCGCATCCGCCTCCACCCGGTTGAGCGGCGCGCACGTGGGCCACCGCCTTCGCGCTGCCCTCGTCCACCGGGAGCGCGCCGCGCGCCCAGGCCCCTGACAAGGGATGGACCAAGTCGAACCCGTCCATCACGAGACCGCGCAGTGAGTCCGCCAGTCCCCCCGACGCCGCAGGACGCATGGGTTGCTTCTGGAAGCGTTCGAAGGCGGCGCACTTCAGCTCTCCAGCTTCCTGTTGCACCCAGCTGGGAGCCTGGCGTCGTCGTAGAAACTCCTTGAACGCTCGGTGGAGCTTGAGGCGAACCGACTTCCTCAACTCGTCAGTCGGGCCCTCCGTCTCGGCATCCTTCTCGGTGGCCATGACCTCGGCCTGCTCGACGCGCCCCTCGGTCAGCTTCTTCAGTGCGCCCTCGATCTCGCTCGCGCCAGCGGTGATCCCAGACACCAGGGCATGGGCCAGCACCTCCCAGCTGAGCGCTCGGCACAGGGCGTCTGGGTACTTGACAGAGCCGGCCACCCGCTTGGACCCTTCCAGCTGCCAGTGATCGCGGTCACGAGGGCGCCTTCCGCTCTGGGACCTCAGCTGGCCGCCGGTTGGGCACCAGGAACCTCCACTTTTTGTACACGGCCTGGCCCGTCTCACTGTCCCGCATGCCCCAGGCACAACCTGCTGCGGTGACGCCGTACAGCTGCTTCCCAAGATTCATCGGCGACTGCGCGGCCCTCAAGCTGGCTGCGTTCGCGGGCTGTTCGAGACTGAGCTCGCACCCCAGACGCAGCGCGTGCAGGCCGACCTCGATCATGTTGTTCATGACTGTGGTGCCCCAGGCTATCTTCATCTTCAAATTCGTAATCTGCTGGTCACTCTTCTGGTTCAGGGCCTGCAGGATAGAGATGGGCGCGCATGGCGGGAAGATTCGGACCCGCCGGGGCCTCCTGGCCTCGATGGGCGCCTTGGCCCGGGCCACCGCGCTGGCCTTCTGGAAGTCATACTTCTTCCAGAGGCCCATGCGGTAGACAGCGCCGCCCTCCTTCTCCGTGGCCCGACCCAGGGGCGAGTCCTCTGCGCCCCCGATATCGAGGAGATCCAGCTGCGAAGGCCTCTGTACTGCCAGCATGTTGTCCTTCAGCTCCGCCTGGCCCCCCTGCATCTGGGCGGCCGCCGCGCGCCTCTCTGCGACGCTCTGAGCCTTTACCAGCATGGGCGGATCTCTAGCCAGCCCCACTGGCCACGATGCTCCCCCAGCCCCCTCGCCGGTCCATCCGCAGACTTCGGGGGGCCTTTGAGGACGCGCCCACGGGAATTCCATTTCATTCTGTCCTGAGCGAGGGCCACCATGCGATGCCCGCGGTGGCCGGACTCCCTCCTGCACCGCGCAATCTTCTCTGGGCCCTTTCGAGAGCTCGCCGCCCCCCTCGGCGCAGCGGCGGCGATTGTTCCGCACCCGCGGATCCGGGCGCGTCTCCTGGGGGGCCACGCTCTTCCAGTACTCGGCCGCTCAGTCGACGGGGGGGCGCGCGCGCTCCTGCCCGGCCAGGTCTGCCCGCCAGCCCGCGAGACTGCCGAGCCTCGACCGAAGCGCCGCCTCCTCGTACACAGCCGACCGAGCCATCTCCTTGCAGACGCGGGCCACACGCCCGGGGTTCGCCTGGGGCCCGCGCCCGCCAGGAGGTCGCAGGCCTGCTCCCTCCAGCGCGTCGTAATACAGCTCCTCGGGCGATAGGTCGCACTCTTCCGATGCAGGGGCCGCCCCCGCCGTCGGCAACAACTCTGCGCTCGTGCTCGGCCTGGTGGGTCCAGGGCGCAGCGAGACAGGTGGCCGTGAGCAGACAGGTCCGGCCGAGGAGGAGGGCGCCACCTCGGCGGGCGGGGCCTCGATCAGCTTCTCCCATTCCGAGTCGCTCTCCTCGGGGTTGGCTCTGCCTGTCGGCATGTGGATATGGAATGCACTGAAGCCTCTTCTTGTTCTCGAGCCCACATGGCGACGGACGCGAGGATGGACCCATGGTTCGTGATAGCACCGCTGTGCCCCGTAGTTTTGATCGCATGGCTGTTTGACTCGATGGGGCCCTCGATCGCACTGCTGTTTGACTCGGAACTGTGCTCGCTCGTGTCGAAGTCGCTCTCAGCGTCTGCAACGACGTGCTCGGGCGAGCGCTCGCTTTGGTCGGCATCGGTCGAGACGCACTCGCTCCTGAGGTCGACGATGGAGGCAGTGGCAGTGATGAATCTGCTGGGTCACCCGTCAAGGTAACCGTGGCAGCCAGGTCTCCGAAACCACGAGGGAGAACCAGAGCTGGCCCCCCTGGTCTCGCAGCCCCAGCGGGCGAGGGACCCCTCCTCTCCCGACGCCCATGCCCGTCGTATTGTTGGGATAGGTGAAGCGAGTCCGCTCCGTCGCGTTCGTCTCCGACAGGTCCAGGCCGCCCGCGTCGTAGATCTGCTTCCGGGCGCGCTCGAAGAGGGCCGGGCCACTCATGGACTTCGCGGCCCCGCTGCCCACGATCGCGCAGCCCTGGAAGTCGGCCTCGGCGAAGAGACTGAGTCCCAGCGCAGTGTTCAGAGGGATGGCCAGGACCCCCTCGCCCGCGGCCTCCTCGACCGTTTCCTCGTAGCCGATGTTCACGTTCCCGCTGCCACTGCCCCCTGTCTGGCATCCGGAGGGGCAATCCACAGTTTGGTGCCCCAGCTGCCGGCAGAAGAGACATTCCACGCCCGCGCCGCGGCCCTGCTGTAGTCGTCCCGGTCGATCGCGTGCTGGGCCGGCTGGGGCTCTCGGGGGGGGTGGCGCACCCTTGTCGCCACGGCCTCGGCCCCCGGGCCCCCCCCGCGCGCCCTTGCCCGCGCCCTTCCGCGAAGGAGGCAGCGCGGCCAGGCCCGCGACCAGGCAGTAGCCGCGAACCCTGGAAACGTTGCAGATAAGCTTCCTGGTCTCCTCCGAGGCGCGGTTCCCTGCATCCGCCTCATGCGCGGCCAGGGCCTCGTGCTCCTCCAGCGCCGCAACGTCCTCCTCGCCGGCACGTGCGTACTCGTCCGGCGGCAATTCGAGGTCGGCCCCTTGCTCGTCGCTGATCTGCCCGAGGGCCTCGTCGGGCAGTGAGCTGCACGATGATTGTTATGCTTCGTCTTGTTGTCTCGCACGGCCACGTCGTTCTCTGCCCACGCGCATCGCAGGCATCTCCTCACATTCTCAAGTTCTCAGTCTCCCTTGATAGTGCCGCTCAGCACAGCTCCCTCAGAGGGATCGAGATTGCTGCTGCGCCAGAGGAGGACACCCCGCACGTCACCGGGCAAAATGACTCCCACATCCGGCACCATCAGTTTGTATGCCCGCGGGAATTGATCGCAAGCTTCCTCCTCCGTCTCGATCCACTGCGCCATGCTCTGTCCCATACGCCGTGTCAATGCACTCCGACCCGGGCCTGCGTAGAAGTACGCGTCCGTCTTTTCGCCGATGTCGGATACCACTTGAGTCCCCACCTCCCTCCTGAACGCTTCTATCAGGTTGTTGGGGCCGTCCGCTGTGGCAATCGACTTCGGCAGTCGTAGGGCGAAGCGCTGCCAGGCAGACCCTTGATGCAAGGCGGCCACGAGCCTGGGTCCCAGCAGTGGCCTCACCTCTTCGGAGGAGCCCAGCGTGAGCAACTCCACCGCAATGGCGTAGTCCTCCAACGTCCGGCCTTCCCGTTCCATGTCGGGATGGCCATGTCCGTGCGCAAGGCGGGGGCTCCGGAGGATCCAGCCATTGCGCGCCAAGCCGCGGCTCTCGGAGCCACGGCTCCGCTACCAATGTCAATGCAGATGCGATGTCAGTAACTTTTCTCGAAAAGCCGGTCACGGCGACGCACTGTTTCCACAGTGCTCTAGCTACGGCCGCAGCATCCTCCAAAATGGTTGCATACATAACGCTATGCGCAACAGGCAAACAGAGCAAAGACGAGACAAACTCTCTATACTCTCCTATCGTGTCTTATATGATTCACAAGGGGGATTGACGCCATTCAGGCCCGTGAAGGAGGAGGGGGGGAGGGGGCTGACGCAATTCAGGCCCGAGAGGGAGGGGGGGGGGGGCTGACGCCATTCAGGCCCAGGAGGGAGGAGGGGGGAGCTTCGCTCTGTCCGAGGGGGAGGGGGGGCGGGGGGGCTGACGCCATTCAGGCCCAGGAGGGAGAGGGGGGGCGGGCTGACGCCATTCAGGCCTGGGAGGGAGGAGGGGAGGGGGGTCGCTCTGTGGGGGGAGGGGAGGGGGGCTGACGCCATTCAGGTCCTGGGGGGGAGGGGGGGGGGGGCAGGCTGACGCCATTCAGGCCCGGAGGGAGGGGGGGGGAGGGGGGGGCTGACGCATTCAGGCCCGGGAGGAAGGAGGGGGGGAGGGGCTGACGCCATTCAAGCCCGGGAGGGGGAAGGAGGGGGGAGGGGGGCTGACGCCATTCAGGCCCTGGAGGGAGGAGAGGGGGGGGGGGGGGGGCAGGCTGACGCATTCAGGCCTTGGAGGGAGGAGGGGGGGGCTGACGCCATTCAGGCCCGGGAGGAAGGAAGGGGGGGGGGAGGGGGCTGACGCCATTCAGGCCCGGGAGGGGGAAGTGTGGGGGGACTGACGCCATTCAGGCCCTGGAGGGGGGAGGGGAAGGGGCTTCGCTCCATGGGGGGGGAGGCTGACGCCATTCAGGCCCGGGGAGGGGGGGGGGGGGGGGGGGCTGACGCCATACAGGCCCCGGAGGGAGGAAGGTGGTGGGGCTTCGCTCTGTCGGAGGGGGGGGGGGGAGGCTGACGCTCAGGCCCGGGAGGGAGGAGGGGGGGGAGGGGGAGACTGGTCCATTCAGGCCCGGGAGGGGGGAGGTGTGGAGGGGGAACGCCATGGAGAGGAAGGGGAGGGGGGGGGAACGCCATGGCTGACGCCATTCAGACCCGAAAGGGGGGACGGGGGGGGAGCTCGCTCAAGCTTCGCTCTGTCGGGGGGGGGAGGCGACTGACGCCATAGCTGACACCACTCAGGCCCAGGAGGGGAAGGGGGGAGGGGGGGGGCGACGCCATGGCTGACGCCATTCAGGCCCGCGAGGGAGGAGTCGGGGAGAGGGGAGGAGGGCTGACGCCATGGCTGACGCCATTCAGGCCCGGAGAGGGGGAGGGACGGGGGAGCTCGCTCAAGCTTCACTCTGTCGGGGGGGGGGGGGGGGCTGACGCCATAGCTGACACCATTGAGGCTCGGGAGAGGGGGAGGGAGGGCCGACGCCATGGCTGACGCCATTCACGCCCGGAACGGGGGAGTCGGGGGGGGGGGCGGGGGCTGACGCCATGGCTGACGCCATTCAGGCCCAGAAGGTGGGAGGGGACATCCCATGAGTTTGGCCGTTCACGCGAGATCGTCACTTTCGAATACCCGAAGGTTGCCCAAGCGAGTTCACATTTCTATATTATGAGGATGTCTCGAGCGAGAGCTCTAAAAGGTCATCCGTTGCAAGCAGAATCACCCCGGATCGGCGGCACTGGAAGGAGGCAACTACAATACATGCCAGGTGCACGCTGCGGCAAAATCTTGGACCATGCGCGGGCGCCCAGCGATCATGTTGCATTTGTTCTTTGAAATGGACGATCGGGAAGTCCCTAGTACACGCGACGCACTTCGCGGGCGCTGCGCATCCAGCTGACGTCTGCATTGGTCATCCATCATTGCCGATGGCGGCCCGTGCCTATAAGGAGACTCGGGCGCTACTCTTGTGGCGCGGGCAGCCACAGCCCCTAGAGCAACTATGCCAACGACTTGACGGAGGGCAGCATGCCGCCAATCCACGCGCTCAAAGCTCAGTGACAAAATGACAGGTGAACGTTTTCTCCTTCGGCGTTTCGACATTGGGCGGAAGGGGGGGGAGGGGGGGGTCTGGCTCCGGACCTCTGCTTAATGCGACTGTTTGCAACAGTGCGTCTTATGGAGGAGACTCGACCTGCCTGAAGCAGGCGCCAAAGAGCGCCAAGATCCAGTCCAGGGGTGGGGAGGGCGCTTGAAGGCCCGCGCCGATCGGTGGAACAATGCTTACGAGAACGATCCCAGGGCGAGGTCACCGCCCAGACGGCGAGCGGAGAAGACCAGGCCACCCGGGCGGAGGAGGCGAGGATCGGCTTCCGCTCCTGCGCGAAAGAGGTCGGAGGTGGCGTGGGACACGAGGAGCCGTGCGACGGCGCCCGCAGAAGGTCATGGCACGCACCGAGCACCCAGAGCCCGGCGGGCGAGCACCACGCGTCGGCAAGAAGGGCCTCCTCCTGAACCTCCTCCTCCGCACACTCGTCCTCGGTTTGGTCGTGCCTCCTCCTCCTCCTCCGCCTCCCTCCTCCTCCTCCTCCTCCTCCTCCTCCTCCTCCTCCTCCTCCTCCTCCGCCTCCGCCTCCGCCTCCGCCTCCTCCTCCTCCTCCTCCTCCTCCTCCTCCTCTGCCGCCCCCTCCTCCTCCTGGTCCTCCTCCGCCTCCTCCTCCCGAACATCGGCGAGGGCGATCCTGGCAGCAAGTGCGGCGCTGCCACCGACAAGACGGAGGGCGGCGTGCAGCCCAGCGGCGCGCCCATACGCGGCAGAGGGCCGGCAACCGAGGTCCACACCCAGGTGTCGATCGACTACGACCAGGTCATCCGAGAGCGGCGGTGACGACAACAGGCTTCGGCTTCGACCAACACCTGGTCAACCTGAACAAGCCGATGGAGCCTCGAAAATTCCACCCGATCGTCGCCCGAGACAATGAATGGAAAGACTCATGAAGAGATATTTACTGTTTGGGCTTGCGCAGCGCCCACACCGCTGAGAGAGGAGGAGCTGACGGCGAGAGAGGCGCTGCGCTGTGGCATGGCTTTCGTGCATGCTGCTGCTGCGCCTTCCCAGCGAAGGTCACGACAGAGGCTCACTGTGGGCAGAGCCCCTCCTCCTCCTCCTCCTCCTCCTCCTCCTCCTCCTCCTCCTCCTCCTCGGGGCAGTGGCCGCGTTGCCCTCTTCCATCCTCGTACCCCTCACCCTTGCCGTCTCTCTGCACTGGCACACGTCCTCGCGTGATGCCTGAGGGGGGATGCCAGCGGGAGGGCAGACCATGCAGTCGACCCGCATCATCAGGACGCACGATAAGGATGCAGGGGCCCTGGAAGGCCATCTCGAGGCTTTTCGAGCAGGGCGCGGCCAACGAAAGTGGCCAAAGATGGACCGAGGAGGGAAGGATACGAGGGTACCTTTTGGGAAGGTTGCCTATCCTTACCATGCGGGTCGACTGTATGCGGCCGAGCGCCACGCCCTCAAGCATGATGAGCGGGGTGAACATGCCACTTCAACAGATTTCCCCCCTGGAGCAGAACACTCTGAACGCCAGCGCGCGGCGCAGCCTGCTCCTCCTTTTCCGCCACCTCTGCCAAGGCCACGTCTGCACGAAATTGCTGAACATCCCACTTCAATTCTCCTCACACTATCCTCCTCCTCTTCCTCCCACTTTCGTCCTCCTCCTCCTCCTCCGCCCTCCTACGCTGAGCCCCATCCGCCCCCGCCACCCCTCTTCTGTTCCTCCTCCTTCGGCCTCCTTCGGCGTTCGGGAAGGGTCACCACTTGTACTCGGCGGTGGACAAACCTCCCTTTAGTAAACCTCCCCTTAGTGAAAACGGCCTAGAACCGAAAACGACGGACCTGGACCCGCAAAAATAACGGCCGCGACGCCCTCTCGCGAACCGAAAACGGCCAATTCCTTAATCGACATGTCAGGGTAGGAGGTCGATCAACCTCCGATGTACTCGACAATAATGACAGTCCAGCAACAAAGAGGAAGAAGGACGAACGAGTTAGACACGAAAGCTCCTGTTCCTGCGGGCGCGGCGGCCCTAGGGGGCGGCGGCGGCGCTCCGGCCACGGAGCACGTGCACTGCCGGATGGGTCAATTCCACGCTGGGACCTGATGGGCCTGTTTTCCACCACCATCACAACCAAAAGTTGGAGGGGGAGGGGGTCTTCTTCCTCCTCCTTCTCCTCCTCCTCCTCCTCTTCCTCCTCCTCCGCCTTCCCCCCGTCAACTTATGGTAGTGGTGGTGGTGAAAAACAGGCCCATCAGAACCGAGTGAGACTGGTGCCAGCGTCCTTGTTACGCGGGCCTCTGGTGCAATCTTCCCTCAGAAATCGGGAACGCGCACCGCCGAAAGCACCGCGCCGAGAGCACCAGGTAACACTTCCCACCTCCAACCCACTGGGAGGGTGAGTGGTCCGAGCGGCCCTGGGAATCCCAGAACCAGGAAAACTACAACTCGGTTTTCGGGGGGCCCCCCTGTCCCCACACCTGCTGCACACGAGGCCTTTGCCTACTCTAGCCAACTGGTGGCCAAGCGGGTGAGAATCAGTTCAAGCAGGGCACGTTGGGCACGAATGGGTTCACGATGAATCGGGGCACCTGGGAAACTCAATTTAGCTGAGCGGCCGGAAACTCCCGAGATCACGATCGCCGACTGCCGAACTTCAGCCTCCATCCTGTCATACTGGGTGCGGGCGTACGGGTAGAGTGTGCGCGAGTTCCCTCCATAGCGAGACCGCCAGCTTCGCGGTTGCCAAACCACGTCCAGAACTCCACACCTGCGTCAACTGCCGACGTTCGGCTGAGGCGCGACTTCCTGTTGACAAGGCTTTCATTCTAAATATCTATATCCTCAACTACCGGGACGATGTCATGCCACAACTCAAAGATAATACATGATAGTCCAATCCTGAGCGGGCCCAGCATCCCAAACATCCAGCACCATCTTAAAATAGGTGGCAATCATCGCGAGGGTAGCTGCTAGATAGCGAAGGGCAATGAGGAGCGCATGTACTTCGCCACGCCCTGCGAGCTGCAGCTGATGTGGCAGTGGTCCACACATACTCCCGATGAGAGCCCCTCCAGCATCCCAACCCGCAACAGCATATCCTGCCCTCGCACGCGCGCTGCGCTGCTGATCTAGGCCCGAGCCGTCGATGCACGCATAGCCTGCGTCGAGCCTTCCGCCGGGCGAGAAGCAAAACCACTTCGGCTCGGCACCGAGATGTGGCTTAGACCAGCTCCACCCTAGACTTACGTAAAGACATATTACGATGCCTGGATCGCCACCACTAGCACGACGCGCTTCATCCAGATAACTGTCGAGGCCCAAGCGAATCAAGAACAACCACTGTACATTGCACTCAAAATATCCGTGGAATCTGATGTCAGGCGCTTGCCGGCACCACTGGCAGCTGCCGTGGACGCTCCTGCGGGCCCTTGGACACGCTGCCGCCCTCGGCCAGGGGTGGTCAACAAAAATGCCCGAAACACTCCTTGAGCTGCAACAGCGGTGCCCACCCTTGCTGGATAGCCACGATCCACGCGACGACGGGGCCTGCGCTGGCCGCATGCTCTGGGCCAGCTCTTGGACCAAGGCCTGGAAGAAACTCCAGAGCACGGGGACGTCCTCAGGGTGCCCTGAATACAGCCTGGGCCACCATGGCCACCATGGCCCTTAACTCGATCAACTTCATATTGGAGAGCCCGACGACCGTGGCCTCTTGGAGCGGCGATGGGGGAGGTCCTGATTCCGTGACCTTCGCGGCCCCTCCGAGCCTGCTCCGAAGTTCTCTGGGCCGAGACAACCGCAGCGGTAACTCGGCGGAACGATGTCTGAACTTCGGCGGCACTCTTACCTCTAGATAGACCCCGTGCGATCCACAAACCCTCCCCCGACGTGGTAATACGGAAATCCAACTTACAAAGCCGTTTCCTGATGACCTGAGACACATCAGCATTGGATGCCATGATCAGCCCCTTCTCCGTAGAAACGGCCAACTCCAACTTCTCCAACAGCAGGCGGCCACAGGGACGCCGCACCGCCGGTAAGCACACCTCGCCTGTCTGCGCCGAGCGAAACAAAAAGCGCAAGGTCACCGACTGCGATGGGCAACCTGACGCCCGGCCAGCGCAGCCGAGCCACATGGCAAGGCGTCAACAGAATCAGCTTCATCAGGGGCGTTGAGAACGAACAGCCCGCTACGATTTCCTACCAAACTTGGATTACGCCCAAAACCACGCTGCCAATCTGCAATAGTTTGGCTGCCCTGCATTGGCGGGGGAGAAGGCGAAGCCGAACCAAAAGAAATTCGCGGCGGAAAGCAGCCTGCAAGAGTAAGAAATGGGATGCTGTCCCACACGCCTTGGTGAGACCAATCAACGCCGCAGCCAGCGGCACCCCCGTCAGCTTTGAGAACTCCCCAGACATCGATTGCTCCCGAACTGCTCGCTCGCAGCTTCCGCCCTGGGACCCATAATGAAAACCGCAAACAACTCGGCCCCCCCACAGATCAGCCCCAGCGCGATTTACCTTTCCGAAGGCCAGACGTATTCCAGGGGGAGCCCAATGGGCCTGAATCCTTTACCTGGCCAAGGTAACAACACGATAAGGTTCAACGCCAACTGCGAAGGCACAAGCCCAAGACGCTCAGCCCACCGACGGAAAGGTCCCAAGACACGCAGCGGGCGCCTCGTCACAATCCAAGCCTACGTCGCGAGGATGCATAGGGTCTGAGGAGCCGGGCCCTGTATTCCTCTTGAACGTGCCTGCCGCTCGTCCGATGTCAACTGCCGTCGCAACGCGCGGATAAATGTTCTGTCCGTCGCGCTCTCGCAGGCTCATGTTCTGGGCCAACTCTGCGATGGCATCTGGGAAGTGGGGGGCCTCTGGCGTAGGTCTCTAGATACCTGCCCAGAGACGCCCCTGCCCCTGAATCTACTCGCTGGGTCCATGGGGGGGGCGCCTGGCACGACGCATTGGCCAGGGTTCCACCCATGCGGGACCTCGGTGCATCGGCGAGCACGGCCTTCCCACCCACCCACCCACACCCTTTACTGCGTCAGCTATCCAGTCTCTCCACTGAGCCCCCCCCCCCCCACTCGAGACCCCCCCCCCCGAAAAAAAAAGCATGTCAGCGCTCTTCGCGCTGCCGAGCCAGAAGGGACGCCCGGGGGCAAGCGAGCAGGTCGCAACAGAAGTATGGTTTTTAGCAGGGCCAACCTGGGCGCCTCCGAAGGTGCCCAGGGCCCAAGGACTTCCCTGATCAGGTCGCGAGTCTCGGCGGGGCCCCATGAGCCTGCCCTGGCCTCGGCGCGGCGGAGCCCCTGGAACGCAATCGCCCCCCCCCCCCCCCCCGAGCTCAGCTCCCAGGACAGGCTGCAAGGGAAGGGCGCCCCACATGTTGCCAACGACCTGACTCTGTCCAACTGCTTCTGACGTGCCCTTCCACCACGCCCACGGCTAGAAACCTGGTAAGCATCACATAACTCGGACTCGAAGGGGGCCGGGAAGTCCGAGAAAACTCCGCCCAGGTCCTCCCGGGCCACACTAGCCTAAGCTCGACGCAGGAAGCCTTGATAGTCAGGGGGCCCTGGGCGAGGACCGACTGGGAGCTCCGCGGGAAATCCGACCATGCGTGGCAACGCCCAACGCATTGCCTCCATCGGGCCCCCCTGCAGCACGAGCGAGACTGGCCAGAGCGGAACAATCGTTGCCTGCTCATTCCCGACGCACTGGCTGGCGCAAGGAGCCAGCCCACTAGACATGACAAGAGAATCAAGTGTTCGCCATCTCTTTGCCGGCGAACGGCACGCGGCCTGCTGCGGCGCAACGATCGCACCGCCCATCTTCTGCGCCCAACCGAAAGTGCGATAGTTCTTCGGCTCGACGCTCCAATCTCCAGCAAGCACGGATGGGGGCCATGGGGGCCCTAAGGCCCGGGCGAGCATTTGCGAGCCTTCGGCGCCTCATGGGGCCCCTTGGGGTATGCAGATTGACCCGGCAATGAGCCCACCAGCAATAAAAGCGTCGACCACAGACCCTGGACGGCGCGCACGGCGCCCTGGCCTGGCCAGGAATTCTGCCCATCCCGACATGGGCCAGCGAAGCCACTCCGACCCCGGAGCTGAGCCCTCCAGCATCGGTGACGAAGGAGGTGTGGATGCAGAGATCCCAAAGTATCTTCCCAGCAGAAGCTTCGTGGCCCCTGCGGTCCTTAGCCTCGGTGCCTATCTCCTGGGGCGGGGCCAGACTCGCGTCCATCTCCGGTCCGGCTCCAGATATCTCTGCGCAGACTCCCACGAGGTGGCGTTCGCCGTCTCGATCTCGGAATGGGCCTTACGCTTCCTACAATTCAATGGCCCACGCGGGGGCAAGCTGGAAAATTGGCGCGGGTGCCGGTTCGACTGCCGGATCGGGGCCAGGCGGAATCGCGTCGGGAGTCGAGGCAATGTTCGAGGAAGTCCCAGGGCCATTTCCAGACCTCACGCCCAAAACAAAATCGCAGATACCCATGGAAATGCTTGACTATGTCCTGTCCGAATGATTGCTGCAGCCCCCACTTGCCCATTGCACGCAGGGCCTCTGGTGCCTGCAGATTACTTGGCGAAAATTTCCACCCTCCGCATGGCCCGCCATCGCCGTAGATCGGCTGCTCAGCGAGCGAGGGCCGCCCCTCTCCGCGGGCGCGGGGAAGGGGCTGGGGAGGCCGATAATTTGGCGCTGCTGGCTGGCGCTTCGCCTGGCTCGCCAGAAAGGGCGGCTGCCGCGCGAACTCGCACGCCGCTGCTGCTACTGACCGCCTCTGCCGCCCCCTGCCAGCTGGGCCCCTAAGAACCTCGGTCCGCGGGCCCCGCTCGAGGCGCGCCTGGCCCCCGAGGCCCCTTGGAATCTGCGGCGGCAGAAGCCCAGGTGCACCGCGGGGGCCCCGCCTCGGAGGATCCCCCAGCTCCTGCTCCCGCTGCGCCGTCTCCAGCTCCACCTGCGTCCTCACCGACCTCGACCACCAAGTCTCCTCCCCCTGGCTTATCGGCACGGGCTCGTTTGCGACGCACACGTCGAACGCGTTCGATATGCTGTGCACGACTGCGCTGCTGGCCACCAACAGCACCAGCAAACAACACCTTAGCAACGGATTGAAAGTGGGAGTTGGGCGCCTGCATCCTCGCCGCCAGCTGCTTTTGATCCTCCTCAGCGAGGGTGTACTCTTCGACGTTGAAGAACTCTTCGGTATCGAACAGGTCTGCGGCTGCGGCGGCGCCGTCAACGACCTTGGCGACTGGCGGACGCAATGGCCCACCCTTCGCCAGTGGAACGCTTCACTGCTTGGCCTGTTCCGCCACCAACTCTCTGCGCTGCGCGTCCGCCTCGTCGAGCGCCTTCTGTCCATCGGCCACCGCCTGGCGCTGCAGCATGGCCTGGGGGGTGATGCGGCCGAGCTTGTCGAGCTCCTGTTCCAAGCTCCAACTTCTGGATGCGGTTGTGGAGAGCTGACGCACGCTCCTGAACTGGTGGAACAGCACTGCCGGACTGCAATCGTCGCAGCTGTTCCTTGCACTTGGCTGGAGGTGGTATGTTGTTCTCTTTGTGAGCTGGACAAGTTGCTTGAGGTCATCTTCAGACAATCCTGGCCTGGACGCCTCATCCGCAAACGACACCGACCGTTCCCGCGCCCTCTTGTGGCATCTTCACGTTTGCCTCCCCGCTCCGCACCTGCCCTTGGCGTGGTTGACCTCGGTCGCAAGATACTAGGCGGTCATGGGGGGGGCTTTCTCGCGTCCAGGATGGCCAAAGTAGACGTTGCCGTCTCTGGCTTGGCTGCTCCACAATGCTTACACTCATCCATGCCTGCCCTGGTTTTCTCACATTTGCAGCGCGCACACTTCCAGAGGGGCTGCTTGGGCTTCTGCGACATCACAAACTGGGGGTGCATTGGCTCGGGCTCCAAGTCATCGAACTTTGGCCAAGGCACTGATTTGCCTGTGCCTTTTTTTCGTCGTTCTGCTTCGACCCAACTGCTGCGTTCGCCACGGCGCAGCAAATCGTTCTGTCGTCTGCCAGTGCGAATAATCAGGGGGTCTCGGCCCAGCATCTCTGGATCCGATCCTCTTCCAATTCATGGGTTGTGCCGAATGGTGCGCCTCGAGAAGTCCTGGTGCACGGCCCAATCTGACCAATGCCTTCGCCCAAGAACGCGAGCGCCTGGCACGTCTGTGCCAGGACTCCTCAACTGGCCGATCTTCCGCCGCGACAAGAAACACAAGAAGCGCGCTGGGCGCGGCAATCTGATCGCACGCCTGAGGACTGACCTGCACGGGCAGCTACGGCATCGGAATGCTATCCCTGCTTCCCCACACTCAAGCCAGATGCCTCCTCCTCCTCCTTTTCCTCCTCCTCCTCCTCCTCCGCCTCCTCTTCATCCTCCTCCTCTTCCTCCTCCTCCTCCTCCTCCTACTCCTCCTCCTCCTCCTCCTCCTCCTCCTCCTCGTGCGGCCTCTTCTCGCCGTCCCGTTGCTCCCTCTCCTTGGCCAGGCTGTCCGCCACCACGGTGGCGGCCGCGGCCGCCACCGCCACCGGCGAGGCCGACGATCGCCCATCCTGCCGAGAGGCGCGAGGGGAGAGGCACTAAGTTTGCTGATTACCAGCCTCGAACGTATCCCTATCCCTAAGATTGACACGCCAAAAGGCGATGACAATCTTAGGGATCCGCCCTCAAAAAAATAGGGGAATCCCTAAGATTGGCATGGTGATGAGGAGGTGCCCAGCATAGGGATAGAGATATGTTCCAGGCTGGTAAGCTGATGCCTCAGCGGCCGCGTCGCAGAGCTCAAGGCCTCAGAGCAAGCTCGAGCGGCCTGCTCCCATCGGCCCAGGACGACGTCCTCGAAGGCTCCACTGCCCACAGGCCGCAGATTGCCCTCGCCCAGAGAGGCGTGAGGCGACGAAGCGGAGAGGCGAAACCTGGTCGGCTTCACAGCGCGGCCGTGGACAGGCTCGACCCGATCACGCTGCAGCACCCGACGAGCTTCAGAGGGAGTCATCCGTCATCCAAATAGTTGGTAGGTGCAAGCACGTTCGCGGTGACGATGCGAGAGCACGCATTCGAAAGCAAACCGTCCTCTATTAATACCAAAACGTTAGGATCACAGGTGTGCGGACATCTGGAAAGCGCGAAACCAGATTCCAAGGCCATCCCACAACCATCCATGAAACCCCAATACCTTGCCACACGAAAATACTCAGCAAGAGCACGGAAAAAAGGTAAATCCCTACACCTGTGATGCGAGGCGGGGATATATCCATATCCACCGCCTGTGGAACCGACGTCCTGGGAAATTGGTGGGGAGGGGAGGACGGGGCGGAGAAGCAGAGAGAGGGACGAAGAGAGAGAGAGAGAGAGAGAAGGAGATGGGGGAACAGAAATGCAAGAAGCGGCGAGGGGACCTTGGAGAGAGACAAAAGTGTCTTCGCGCACCCCTTCCCGACACAACACCGTACACCCTTTCGCCCGCTCGCACCACAGATCACATGAACGCCATCTGGAGGATTCGGGCACGCAGGGGCTCGCTGGCACGTGTGGGGAGCCTCCCGCCCCCTGCCAGTCCTCCTGCTCGTAACCCCCCCTCGTCCAGCCTGGGCAGCCGACGCCCGATGTGCACTGACAGTGCGCCCCAAGCCTCAAGACGAATCATCGAAGAGGCAACATGCACGGAAGTCGCCTCGGAAATACCTCCCTCGCGGCTCCCGCCTGGACACACAGAACAGTGGCGGACCGTGGGCGCAGTCAAGCCTCCGCTGACAATGATACCCCTAAAAGTCGCCGCCGAGCTTGCCCAAACCAGAATCTGTCTGCCTCGTCCTTCCTCCTTCCTCATCATCCCCGCTCGTCCTGCTCTTCCTCCTCCTCCTCCTCTTCCTCCTCCTCCTCCTCATCAGCATCCTCGTCATCAGCATCATCATCATCATCATCATCATCAGCATCATCCTCAGAAGCATCATCGGAATTATGATCTGCATCATGACCGCCACCACCACCATCATCACCATCATCGTCGTCGACGACGTCGTCGGCGTCGTCGTGGTCGTGGTCGTCGTCATCGTCGGCAGTGTCATCATCATCATCATCATCATCATCATCAGCATCATCATCATCAGCAGCAGCATCACCAGCAGCAGCAGCATGCTCATCGGAAGCATCATCGGTATCATCACCAACAACATCAGCATCAGCATCAGCATCATCAGTCACCAGTCATCAGCAGCAGCATAACCATTGTCATCGTCATCAGCCTAAGGATGGTAACGATAAGCATCATCATCGTCGTCAGCATCACCATGGCCATCATCAACATCATCAGCATCAACAGCAGCATCAAAAGCAGCATCATCATCATCATCATCATCATCATCATCATCATCATCATCATCATCATCATCATCATCGTTATCATAATCATCAGCATCACCATTCCAATCCATTCCTTTTCCTTATAAACAACTTCTCCCCGTCGCACCCCGAGGCCGGTCGAAACGGCGGCCCAGTCGCCTTTGCGCCCCGCACGTTCGTTTTTAGACTTGCCAGAGTTTGACGGATTCCTATGGTCAACGTACCAGACATGACGTTGTGGAAAGATTCAGGATTATAAGGGTACAACAGTTACGTTGATTCGCGGTGTTGACATCCCAGGGACGGCTTTCTGGCACGATTCAGGACACCAAGACGCAACAGTCAGGTTGATCCGTGGCGTTGGAGTCCCGAGAATAATGTTTTGGCATGCTTCAGGGTCTTCAAAAGGGTGTCTTCCAACGTGGCAGTTTCCTCAGTGAAAATGAAAGCTTGTACGGGGCCAATGAAGAGGGAGCTTGCAAGGAGGGTTTATCCCAACATCGTTGATGACTCTTGGGTTTGCACTGGTCCTCCTCCTCCTCGTTCTCCTTCCTGCCCTCTAGCTCCACCAATCCTGCCAACCCCACCTTCCAGTGAGCACAAGTGAGGATGGGTTTGTTAAATTGTCCCTACGGCCCAGCCCCCACACGGCTGACGGGCATGGACCACGGCACGTCTGGAAGCCCGAAGCCTGGGGCGGTGCCTGCCCCCTCCTCCCCGTCCACCTTTTGTGCCTCCCGCGCTCCTTGATGCTGGTGTACCCGACCTCAGGGTGGAGCAGCAGCGCGACAGAGAGGGGCACGGGTATGGCATCGCGGTCCATGGTGAACGACTGGATGTTCACGCCCTCCATCCAGTCGGGGATCTGCGCAGGGAATAGGGAGACCAAGAGCTGCCGATGCCGCTGCTCCCCGGACCTCTCCTGGGGTGCATTCTGACCAGCAGTTCGAGGCGAATCCAGCGGTGGCGGCGAGGGCCTCCCAGGAGGCCCAAAAAAGGAAAGCAATGGAGGGGTAGACCCGAGCGCGAGGTGCACCTGAGGGGAATCCCGGAGCACCCCGAACGCAGCAGCTTCTTCAACGGCTGTGGGAGGTCACTGCGCAGCGCGCGGAGCGAAGAAACCCAGGGTACCTCAACGAAGAAGAATATGGTTTCTTGACGCGCGCCCCCACTGCATGGTTTCCTCCTCCGATGGGAGGGCGCAGCAGCCAGGGCAGAAGCGGGCGGAGGAGGAGCTCCAGGCGGACCCCGTGCGCCGAGCGGGAGCAGAAGAAGCGGAGGCGAGTGGAACATGGGCAGGTGCTGGAAGAGAGAGAGAGAGAGAGGCCGAGAAGCAGCACCCAAGCTTCGGAGGCTCGTCCTTGCTCCTCCTCCTCCTCCTCCAACTCCTCCTGCTCCTCCTGCTCCTCATCCTCCTCCTCATCCTCCTCCTCATCCTCCTCCTCGATACTGGTCCTCCTCCTCCTCCTGCTCCTCCTCCTCCTCCTCCTCCTGCTCCTCGTCCTTCTCCTCCTCCTCCTCCTCCTCCTCCTCCCCCTCCTCCTCCTCCTCCTCCTGCTTTTTCCTCCTGGCCCTCCTCCTCATCCTCTTCCTCCTCTTATTGCTCCTGCTCCTCATCATCTTCCTCCTCCGCCTCCTCATCCTCCTTCTCCTCCTTTCCTCCTCCTTCTGCTCCTTGTCCTCCTCCTCCTCCTCTTCGTCCTCCTCCTCCTCCTCATCTTCCTCCTCCTCCCACTCCTCCTCCTCCTCATCCTCCTCTTCCTCCTCCGCCTCCTCCTCCTCCTCATCATCATCATCAGCAGCAGCAGCGTCAGCATCAGCATCAGCACCAACATCAGCACCAGCATCAGCATCAGCGTCATCATCGTCAGCATCAGCATCAACAGCATCATCATCAGAATCAGCATCAGCATCAGCATCAGCATCAGTAGCAGCATCATCATCGATAACAGCAGCAACATCTTCACCAGTACCGTCAGCATCGCCACCATCATCAGCATCATCAGTATCAGCAGCATCAGCATCATAATCAGTATGGCCAGCATCATCATCACCAGCATCGTCATCAGCATCAGAAGCAGCATCAGCAGCACCATCAGCATCAGCATCAGCATCAGCATCAACAGCATAAGCATCATCGTCAGCAACATCATCAACATAAGCATCAGCATCTCCATCCTCATCATCATCAACAGCAGTAGCAGCAGCATCATCATCAGCATCAGCATCGTCATCGTCAGCAGCATAAGCATCATCGTTATCATCAGCATCAGCATCATTAGCAGCAGCAGTAATCATAATCAACATCAACAGCATCATCAGCCGCATCACCATCCTCATCATCAGCAGCAGCATCAACTTCATCAGCATCATCACCATCGTCGTCGTCATCGTCACCATCAGCAGCAGCAGCAGCAGCATCAGCAGCAGCAGCAAACTCAGCCGCATGATCATCAGCATCAGCATCGCCATCTTACATTATGAGTGTGATTAGTCTTCGTCTGTTTCGTCCTCCAGATCCTCCTGACTCCTCCTCCTCTTCCTCCTCCGCCGCCGCCTCCGCCTCTGCCTCCTCCTCCTCATCCTCCTCCTTCTCCTCCTTCCTCCTTCCCTTCCTCCATCCATCCCTGCCTCCCTCCCTCGCTCCCTCCCTCCCTCCCTCCTGTTCCTCCTCCTCCTCCTCCTCCTCCTCCTCATCCTCCACCTCCTCCCTCCTCCCTCTTCCTCCTCCTCCTCCACTGCCTTCTCCTCCTCCTCCTCATCATCATCGTCATCAACATCGCCATCATCATCGTCATAATCATTAGTAGTACGTGTTTCATTCTTCTTATACGTAGCAACAGTCGTATTAGGATTAATACTATGATTTCTGACTGGCCTTATGTTTTATGCGTTGTGCGTTTTACCGTTATTATCAGTATCATTGGCATTATTAATGTTCGCGTAAGTCTTCTCATCATTAGTATCATTAGTGGTGGCAGTCTTGATTAGTATGCGTAGTACGAGTACGATTCGCCGTATTATTGTGTATGGTTATGAGTAGTTGTCTTAGCAGTCTGACGAGTAGGAGTAATTTAGGAGCCAGGTTTGCGATCTGAATTGTATCATTCGTATTGTTCGCATTCGAATTCTTATTACTGTTACCATCATGCGTATTAGTATTATCATTTTCTGTC
The DNA here is from genome assembly GCA_963575745.1 of Prorocentrum cordatum. Lineage (NCBI taxonomy): Eukaryota > Dinophyceae > Prorocentrales > Prorocentraceae > Prorocentrum > Prorocentrum cordatum. The sequence continues at coordinate 373,403 of CAUYUJ010014665.1, forward strand.
GTATTCGTATTAGTAGTTGTCTTTTTTGCTAGGAGTGCTATAGTCTTATTTGTCTCATTATCAATGTTACTATTATTCGTATTACTCACATTATAACTCTTAGTGCCAATATTATTATTATTGTTATTGCTCCTCCTCCTCCGTCAGCTCCTCCTCGACCCGGTCTCTTCTTCGCCCCCCTTCGCATCGCTCACATCCAAGCCCCTGACTCCTCCCCCTTCCCAGCTCTCCTTTACCTGCCCCTCCCCCCAGCTTCTCATCTCGACGCTCCCCCCCTCTCGCCCCCCCCCTCGCTTTCGCACAACTACACAACATGAAAACTACTCTCATCTCTCCCCTGATATCTCCATCTCCGCGTCCTGTTCGTACACACAGGATTGGTGATGACTCGATGTCTCAAACATGGCACTCCGGATTCCATAACAAGGTGGGGGGGGTCACATTCGGGGGGGGGGGTCTAATTTGAGCTGCCTTGGAGGGTTCGGGGGGGTCTGGGCAAAGGGCCGCCCTTCCATGGATAGTCTGGGGGGGCCTAAAACTTCTCGTCTGGGAGGAGGAGGAGGAGGAGGAGGAGGAGGGGGAGGAGGAGGAGGAGAGAGGAGGGAGGAGGAGGAGAGGAGGAGGAGGAGGAGGGGGAGGAGGAGGAGGAGGGAGGAGGAGGAGGAGGAGGGCCAGGAGGAGGAGGAGGAGGAGGAGGGTTGTGATCCCCTCCCTTTTATTACGAAATCTGGAGCACTCCCGCCGCAGCGCGGGCCTCACTAATGGGGAATCGGCGCCGTCCCGGTGGTTGGAGACGGCGCTCCAGCCCAAGCGTGGGCTGCGTCTCTGGATACGCCTCCTCCTCCTCCTCCTCCTCCTCCTCCTCCTCCTCCTCCTCCTCCTCCTCCTCCTCTCTCTTCTTCCTCCTCCTCCTCCTCCTCCTCTCCTCCTCCTCCTCCTCCTCCTCCTCCTCCTCCTCCTCCTCCCCTCCTCCCCCTCCTCCTCCTCCTCCTCCTCCCCCTCCCCCCTCCCCCTCCCTCCTCCCCTCCTCCTCCTCCTCCTCCTCCTCCTCCTCCTCCTCCTCCTCCTCCCCTCCTCCTCCTCCTCCCCCTCCCCCTCCCCCCTCCTCCTCCTCCTCCTCCTCCTCCTCCTCCTCCTCCTCCTCCTTCGTCGCTGTCGCCCCCTCCCTGTAGTGCCTTTTCACTCCAGTTCCCGCCGCTGCTGCGGTTCGTCATCGCTCTCGGCCTCCCTCTCCGCATCCTCCCTTCTTGGTATCCCTGCCCAGCTCCTCCGCCTTCCCCTGGTCATCCTGCGTCTCTCCAGCTCCTGCTGTTGCTCGTCCTCCCTCTCCGCCTCCTCGTCCTCCTCCTGCTCCTCCTGCTCGCCCGCCATCTCCTCCTCGTGTGTGCGCAGCTCCCTTGTTGTCCGATTGCGCAGGACACGAACGGCTTGATCAAGGAGTTCCAGGTCGGCGACGACACACGTCCGCGGACAGAGGCAGGGAGGAAGGACGGAAGGGAGGCAGGGATCAGAAATCAGACCCGGCGCAAGAACACCTTGCTTGCCTCCTTTCCTTTCTCTCGCACGCTTCCCCGTCCACTTCCTTGGCCTGCCCCATCCCCCTCCCGTTTCCCCCTCCTTGCCCCTCTCCCCCGTGCCCAATCCCAGATCCCCCTCCCCGCGCGGCAAGGGGCACCTCCGTGCTCTCCTTCACCTCCCCGAAGACGAAGGGGGTCAGCGCGTCGGCCTGCCCAGGGGGTGGGCGGGAGGACAGGGCTGGGGACGCGGACTGGGACTCAGACGACCATGGCGACGGTGACGAGCAGAGTGATGGGCACGCAAGCAGGAGGAGGAGGAGGAGGAGGAGGAGAAGGAGGAGGAGGAGGACCAGTGTAAACCCAAGAATCATCAACGATGTTGGAGGTAACCTTCCCTGCAAGCTCCCTCTTCATAGGCCCCTACAACGGTTCATTTCCGTTGATGGAACTGCCTCGTTGGAAGACATCCGCTTGAATACCCTGAAGCATGCCAAAACATTGTACTCGGGATTCCAACGCCACGGATCAACCGGACTCCTGCGTCTTGAAGATCCTGAATGCTGCCAGAACGCCACCCTCGGACTTCAACAACAAATCACTGAACATGTCGCACCCGCATAATATGGAATCCTTCCAAGACACTATTTCTGGTACGCTGATTATGGGAACACGCGAAACTCCTAAAAACTGTGTAAGCGAATATGCGCGACGCCAAAACGAGAACCACCAATTGAAAAGGAACCCCCGTCAATCCGTGAAACTATTGCAAACTCTTCAACAGAATGTGCGCGGCCCTAAGGCGGGAGCCACAATTTCAGAAGGAACTGCCCGCAATCCGTGAAACTCTTGCAAATGCTTAAAAAGAATGCGCGCGGCGCTAATGCGAGAGCCACATTTTGAAAACCAGACGCCTTCAATCCGTGGAAATCTTGCAAATTTGTATAAACGAATTTACGCGGCGCTAAAGCGAAAACCACAATTTGAAAACCACCCACCCTGAATACGCGAAACTCTTGCAAGTGTATAAAACGAATGTGCGCCGCGCTAAGGCGAGAGTCACATTTTGAAAACGACCCGCCCTTCATCTGTGAACGTGTTGCGAATATGTAGATTTCAGAATCAGAACTGGTGAGGAAGTCTCAGGCGAAACGCCCAGCCCACCCTCAAAACTGGCTTCGGGGTGCGACAGGGAGAAATTACTCATAAGGAAAAGGAAAGGAGAAGGAGGAGGAGGAGGACCAGTGTAAACCCAAGAATCATCAACGATGTTGGAGTTAACCTTCCCTCCAAGCTTCCTCTTCATAGGCCCCTACAACGGTTCATTCCCACTGAGGGAACCCCTTTGAAGACCCTGAAACATGCCAAAACATTGTTCTCGGGATGTCAACGCCACGGGTCAACCTGACTGCTGCGCCTTGACGATCTGGAACCGCGACAGAACCCCATTTGGGGGACTTCAACACCACGAATCAACATGATTGGTGCAATCACTTCATCCTGAATCCGTCCAAAATACCGTTTCTGGTATGTTGATCATGGGACCCCGCGAAACTCTTGCAAATGTTTAAAACGAATGCGCGAGGCGCTGAAGCGAGAGCCACGTTTCGAAAAGGAACCGCCCTCAATCCGTGAAGCTCTTGCAATTTGTTAAGCGGAAGTGCGCGGCGCTAAGGCGAGAGCCACAGTTTGAAGAGGAACCACCCTCCCATCCGTTAAGCTCTTGCAATTTCTTAAAACGAATATGCGAGGCGCTCAGGCGAGAGCCACATGTTGAAAAGGAGCCGCCCTCCATCCATGAAACTCTTGCAAATGTTTAAAACGAATGTGCGCGGCGCTAAAGCGAGAGCCACATGTTGAAAACCACCCGCCTGCAATCCGTGAAACTGCTGCCACTCGTTAAGCTTCAGAATCATAAATGGTGAGGAAGTCTCAGGTGAAACGCCCGCACCGCCCTAAAAACTGGCCTCGCGGGGTGCGACAGGGAGAAATGAGTTATGAGGAATAGGAATGGAGGTGAGGGGGGATTTGGGGACAAGCAAACGGAGAAGGGGGGGAAGCGGGGACGGTGGGGCGAAGGGAAGGAGGAAGGAGCGGGAGACTTTGCCTGAGCGCGTACCGACATGATCTGAACACCGCCGCAGCCTCACCTTTGGACCTGCCTCGCTGCTTCCTCTGTCGCGCTCGTCTCGGCCGAAAGTTTGGCCCTTTCTCTCCCCCCTTTTCCGCTCCCTCACTCTGCCCTAGCTCTGGGGAAGCCGAAAGGTACCGATACCGCTACCCCCCGAACCTCTCCTGGGGTGCGTTCTGACCAGGATTTCGAAACGAATCCAGCGGCGGCGACGAGGGCCTCCAAGGAGGCCCAAAACGGGGAAAACGAGCGAGGGGGTAGAGGTATGGGTACCTTTTCCTTCTCTGCCCTTCCTCTCGCCCCCGCTTCTCTCCTCGCCACCTCCCCCTCCGGTCGGACACTCCCAGCTTCACAAGGGGGGCAGGGGGGTGCTCTGGCGCCTCCAGCCTCCCCATGTCGAACATGGGGTCCTGGGGCACGCAGCCGCACCTGGCTGCTCGGCCGTACAAGCTCCCCTCCCTCCCTCCGCTCCCCCGCCCTCCCTCGGGGGGGACGAAAGGGGGGGATATCAAAGCTCAGGGTAGAGAATCAGCCCACGCAACTGATTTTCCCGGCGCCTCCCGGCGACGGGAGGCGTCCATGCATCGAGGAATGAGCCCGACGGCAGGGCCGCAACCAGCTGCACGTAGCAAATTTCGTACTCCCCCCCCTTCCCCTATCTCCCCCCCTCTTTCCTTCGGCCCGACTCCCGCACCCCCGCAACCCCTCCCGGGCGGCGAGCGAGGGGGGCAGGCACGAAAGGGGCGGGCCTTCTCGGAGCGCATCTCTTCACTCGCGGCCACAACGGGCGTCATGGGGGGGGAACAAGGGCTCCCCACTTCGCGCTTCGCCCTGCGCGAAACGCAAAGTGCGAACAACTTCGCGCTCTCGCGCCGCCTCCAAGGGGAGACGAGGAAGATGAGGAGGAATCGGAGCCGAACCGCGAAGCGCGAATAACTTCGCGCCCTCGAGGGCGCCCATGACGGGGGGGGAGAGGGGGGGGGGCAGGGGGACGGCCCCCCCCCAAGACGGTTGCCAGACGCACTGCGGTAGTGCCGGGGATGCACTGATGGGGGGGGAGCGTTACGTTTTGGGGGGAGAGGGGGGGAGGGGAATGGGCCGAACGCGCGCGCTATGGCCAGAGAGAGGCTTTTAAAAAAGCAAGAAAACAAAAACAAGAACTCTCAGAAGAGGTCTCCGACAACACAAAAAGCCCCTCGGAAGGCACGAGGTCTTCCGGAAAGTCCCGCCGCCTTCTGAGAAGACCTTTCCCTTTATATTTCCCCCCCTCGCTCACCGCCGACTCCCAGCCCCATTCCCCATTCCCCATCCCTCTCCGCACCTCTCCCCTCACGCTCCCCTCCACGTCCTCTCTGCCCCTCCGCGGCGGCGCCACTCCCTACCCCCTGTGCCCTCCACCTCCCCTCAGACTCCCCTCCTCGCAATCGTTCGGGCGTCCATTCCTCGTGCATTTGTCCCTACCTAGGCTCTGCCTAGAAGGGTTCTTACCGTGTTGGCTTAAAGGGCCGGGCAGTATTCCACGCCCCGGGCGGTTCA
>CAUYUJ010014666.1:0-127500 GCA_963575745.1 Prorocentrum cordatum
CTAATTCGTTTGTTTTGTCAGGATGTCCTTGGATTTTGACCGGATGTCTCGAGCGAAACGCTTGTTTTTCATAATTTGTTGAGGATGTCTCGAGCGAAACGCTGGTTTCTGCAAACTTGGGGATGTCTCGTGCGGGGGCCTCGTGGGGGGCCAGAATTCAGAGGATGTCTCAGGCGAAATGCTTGTTTTCACGTCCCGCTCGCAGGAATTCGGAAGATGTCTCGCGCGTGCCACGTCCCGCGCGCAGGAATTTTGAGGATGTCCCGTAGCGCGTCCCCTTGGCACGGCCTACGGTGCGACCCCATGGCACGTACCTTGGCACGTCGCCTGGCGCGTCCCTGGGGACGTTTCGCGGCGCGTCCTCCTGGCATGTTTTTCATAATTTGTTGAGGATGTCTCGAGCGAAACGCTGGTTTTGCAAAATTGGGGGATGTCTCGAGCGGGGGCCTCGTGGGGGGCCAGAGTTCAGAGGATGTCTCAGGCGCAATGCTTGTTTTCGTGTCCCGCTCACAGGAATTCCGAGGATGTCTCGCGCGTGCCGCGTCCCGCGCGTAGGAATTCGGATGATTTTGATAGGATGTCTCGAGCGAAACGCTTGTCCCCAGCACGTTCAGTAGCGCGTCCCCTTGGCACGTCCAGCGGTGCGACCTCATGGCACGTCCCCTGGCACGTCGCCTGGCGCATCCCTTGGGACGTTTCGCGGCGCGTCCTCCTGGCATGTTCCCCTTGTCCATCAGCTCTGGGGCAGCTACTATGTGTTCAGGCAGCTTCCAGATCAGTTCGGTCAGGACTCGGATGCAAAGGAGGACTCGATCCACGACGCTATAGTGCACAACCGCGGCATGGCACATCGTAGTTCAGCACGGCGCAGCACAGCACAGCCCTCGGCAGGGTACATCCAGATCGATACACTCAGCATTACAACTTGGCACGTTCTTTGGCACGTTCCGTGGGGCGTCCCTTGGCGAGTCCCCCTGGCACGGTTTTTTTTTTTCGCGTATGGCGGCGTTCCCCTGGCACATTCCGTGCCCATCCCTTGAGATTTATTGGCTTATTGGAAACGTTCCGTAGCGCGTCTCCTTGGCACGTCCCGCGGTGCGTGCCCATGGCACGTCCACTGGCACGTCGCTTGGCGTGTCCTTTGGGATGTTCCGCGGCGCGTCCTCCTGGCATGTCCCCCTGTCGATTAGTTGTGGGGCAGCTACTATGTGTTCAGGCAGCTCGAGCTTAAGATCCAGATCAGTTCGGTCAGGACTCGGATGCAAAGGAGGACTCGATCCACGACGCTATAGAGCATAGTTGCGCCATGGCACATCGCAATTCAGCACGGCGCAGCACAGCACAGCCCTCGGCAGGGTACATCAAGATCGATACACTCAGCATTGCATTTGCCCGTCACCCAATCAGGTGTCTTTGAAAACGCTGCCATATGTTACAGTTCTATATTCCTTTCCGGGTTCGTGGGTCGATCATGTTTTTTTCCGGGACCCTGACTGCGCTCGGCATACCAAGAGCATGGCTGCTGAAGTGGATTGGCGTCCAAACGGAGGGTTACTAAGAATATTATGAAGGAGGCTGCTCGGTTGGTGCGGAATCGTTTGGTTCGCAACCCACAGTCGACGGAGGCTCGATTACTGGTCTTTCGCTCGATGGCACGTGCGGTGCGGAGGGGCGACTCGAGGCTGGCTCAGCGTCTGCTCTCTTCTTCTGCTCTTGCTCGTGAGCACTTGCGTGTGGCAGGGGGCCTGGTGGAGCTCCGCGACACTGTTGCTTTCGCCCGTGCATTCACCCTTGAGCAGCAAGCTTTCTCGGCTGAAAGGGAGGCGGCCCTCGCTCAACGCGAGGCGCGCGCAAAGCCAGACGCAGCGTCTCTTTCTTTCATCAACGCTCAACGTCGCGCGCTTCGCAGGAGGGCCTCGCTTTGGGCGCCTTTCGCACGCGCTTTGAAGCTGCAGGGCCTCCGCCTTCCTGGCGACGGCGAGGTGGTGGACTCTCAGAAGGATATGCTTGCGGAGTTGCGTCGGCACTGGGGCCTTGTGTTTCAGCGCAAACCGAGGTGCTCCAACTGGGCCCAGCTTGCTGACAAGTATCTCGCGAAGTTCGGCACGCAGTTTGACTTCTCTAAAGTGCTCCCTCCGACAGCGTCTCAGCTGATGGAGGCTGCTCGCCGCGCTCGGCCTTCTGCTCCAGGGCCTGATGGGTTACCCTGCGAGGCGCGGCGCAGGTCACCGTTGGGGGCGCAAGCGCTGGAGGAAGTTACTCTGGACCTGGCTGCTGGCTTGCCACCACCGACGGATTGGAATGAACATCTCGTGGTGTTTCTCCCCGAGGGAAAGGAGGCTTCGGACGACACCGCAGGGGCGTTTCTTTCGGCCTCAACTACCGGAGCGCTTTCTTTGAAGAGCTCGGATTGCAAGTTAGTGGCGAGTGCGATTAATGCTAAACTCAAAAGGACGGTGGCGGCTACATCTCCTGAGGCCCAGCGGGGCTTCTTGGTCGGCAGGAACTTTCTTAATTATACCACGCTGCTTGACACATATGCGAGGGCATGTGGTTTTCAGAGTAAATATGAGCATCCAGTCGTGGTCCTATATGATTTCGGGGATGCCTTCCCCTCGCTCGAGACCGAGTGGCTTCTCAAGTCGCTCTCTCGCGCTGGGGTGGAGGACGGCATTTTCGCGCTGCTGGCTTCTCTATATTGGCTGCCGACGCCATATGTTCAGGTTGCTGGCTTACAGCAGCACTTCCTTTGTATCACCTGTGGACCTGGCGCAAGGATGTCAGTCCAGCGGCGCGCTCTGGGCGATTGCGATGAACCATTCGTGAAGGCGATGCAGGTTTTACTTCGTCCGTGCTGCCGCTCTGCGGTTGGTGTCTGTGCCGATAATGTGGGCGCGACTCTGCAGCAGCGGGCCCTTCAGGAGGGCATGTGGCACGTCTTTCGGTCAGCTGACGTCCTGGGTGGTCTCAGGCTCAAACTGCACAAGTGCGTCACCATTCCACTGGGGGGCGAATTCTCGCCTGAGCTGGAAAAGGACATGCGACAGTGTCTGATGGCTCGCGTTCCTTCGTGGGCTGCCATGAGTGTTGCTGCCTCTGGTGAATACTTGGGTGTGCAGGTGGGCCCTGCGGCTGACGAGCACAGCATCTGGCGCAAGGCGGCGGCCAAGTGGACATTGCGAGTGCTGGAGTTGGCCAGGTCGGGCGCCCATGTGTTCACGGCTGCTGACATTTACAACAAATGCGTTCATCCTGTGCTGGGGTATCTACGGCAACTTTATCCTGCGCCGAAGGTGCCTCTGGCGAGGGAGGCGTGGGCTCTGCGCAAAATATGGCATCTACCACCGCAGTGTATGTATCGGGCCGATATCTTCGCGTTGGCCAACTGGGCTCACTTCCGCACCATGTCAATGTTGCCTCGCGGCACTGCCACCCTGGCGAGGGCGGCGGAGCAGGCAGTGACCAATTGGCGTTCTCTCTTGGATTGGTTACGCGAAGAGGTGTGCTCGCGCGGATCATCGGCTGACATTGGGCGGGGGCATCTCTCCTCTGCTTTCTGGAGGCAACGACCAACGGTGCAGTTCCTGGACAGGGCCCGCCACAACTATGCTCAGCGGCCACCGCCTGGGGCGATTCCAGTCGACAAGACGCTCCATGGTCCTGCGATGCGGGCACGTCCCCAAGCGAATGAGGCTCGCGCCGCTGCTGCCGCCTGCGCCTCGAGAGTCAAGCTTCAGCGTGTTCTCACCTCCTCGCTCCCTGCCTCTCTGTTTTCCTGACTCTTTTCGTCTCATCATTGAGAAGCGGCTTCAGTCCTGGGAAGTTCCGCACCCGAGGGACCCCTGGCCTCCGCTTAGGTCCTTGCTGGAGCCACTAGCCCCCTCCTGGCAGTCGGCGGTTGTGAAGACTTCTTGTTCCCGGAAAGGGCAAAGGCCCAGGGTTCTCTTTTAGTATGTAAACATGTCCCCGGTGCCCAACTTGAAGGAGGCCGGCGGAATTTTTCCCTGATAAATATCGAGGTCGAAGGAGGCCGGCGAAATTATTTTTGAGGATGTCTCGAGCGAAACGCTTGTTTTTCAGAATTTGTTGAGGATGTCTCGAGCGAGACGCTGGTTTTGCAGAGTTGGGGATGTCTCGAGCGAAACGCTTGGTTTCAGAGTTTGTTGAGGATGTCTCGAGCGACGCGCTGGTTTTGCAGAGCCGACCGCGACGCGGAAAAGCGCCCCGCGCGCAGGAATTTCGATGATGTCTCGACTAATTCGTTTGTTTTTGTACGATTTCCTGGAATTTTGGCAGGATGTCTCGAGCGAAATGCACGACCCCACCCTAGCACGACCATACCCCAGCACGACCACACCCCAGCACGACCAGACCCCAGCACGACCCCACCCCAGCACGACCCCACCCCAGCACGACCATACCCCAGCACGACCACACCCCAGCACGACCCGACCCCAGCACGACCCTACCCCAGCAAGACCACACCCCAGCACGACCACACCACGCACCCTCACCACAGCACGACCACACCCCAGCACGACCACGCCCCAGCACGACCACGCCCCAGCACGACCACCCCCAGCACGAGCACGACCACCCCCAGCACGACCACCCCCAGCACGACCACACCCCAGCACGACCACACCCCAGCACGACCACACCCCAGCACGACCACACCCCAGCACGACCACACCCAGTCGCACCCCCGTGGAATGTTTCGTGGCGTGTCTGGTTGAGTGGTTGCCTGTTCGTGGGGTGTCTCGTGGAATGTTTCACGGGGTGTCTCGTGGAATGTTTCGTGAGGTGTCTCGTGGAATGTTTCGTGAGGTGTCTCGTGGGATGTTTCGCGGGGTGTCTCGTGGGATGTTTCGTGAGATGTCGCCCAGTTGGGTATCGTGAAAACGTGACCATGCTGCACATGTCTTTATCCCTTTCCGGGTTCGTGGGTCCATCATGTGGTTGCTGGCTCACGTCCGCGAGGTTGCACATTCCGTCGGGGGTCCGAGATTGTCTTTTCGAGTGCGGTTGCGAGCATCAGCGTGGCACTTTTCAGCACTATCTCCGCTGCCCTGTTCTTTGGTCGCAGAGCGTCGTTGGACTCGGTGTTGCTTCGGAGAATGTCGCGTCCAGAATCGGCCTGGGCGGGGCGCCGACGATTATACAGGTGGAGTCGATTCTTCTGGCTTATCATTGTTACAATTCCATGCGTGTTCGAACTCGCCCAGCTGAGGCCGAGATGAGCGCGTATCTCTATCAGATTCGGCGGGCCGCGATGGCGCTCGTCGAGGCATCTCGTGCGCTTTAGGCTCTCGTTGAGACCCCTGTGGCGCCTCTTTGTGCGTGCGACGTGTCCATGCCACCCAGGGGGGTATCTAACATGGCTGTCTGGAGCAAGGATCACGTGTTTTAGCGTGTCCAGGCCACCCAGGGGTGTATCTAACGCGGAGTAAACTCGACCTGTCATATGGGGAACGCGAGTGGGGGGGTTGGGGGCTTGGACACAAATCGTGCCGAGATGCGCCAGCGGGGGGTGTGCCTCGTCTGAACTCGCGCGGATGGCAAAGTCGATTTGGCGAACGCCAGTGGGAAGGTTGGGGGTCTGGAGACGGCAAATGCAGAGATGCTCTCGTCTGAAGTCGCGCGGAAAGTAATTTCGATCTGGCACAGGGGAACGCGAATGGTGAGACCGGGGGTCTGGAGACGGATAACGCCGAGATGCGTCAGTGGGAGGTGCGCCTCATCTGAACTCACGCGGAAAGTAAACACACCTGACATAGGGGAACTCGAGCGGGGGGTGGGGCCTGGAGACGGATAGCGCCGAGATGCGATCGCATTTTATCGTGATGAGGTTGCGCGTTCTTGGAAAGCTCGCCGCTTTCACGCGCTTCCCGTTCATTGCAAAGTGGCGTGGGGTGGTCAGCATGCTGTATGGTGCGTGCGCCGCCTGCTCCGGCCGCACCAGGTCGGCCAGGGGCGCGACGTGCACATAATGCGCCAGTGCACGCCGCAGCACATATCGGCCAGCATGTCGAGCCCCCGGCCATGCGTGCCAAAATCTAGTGCCAAGTGGCAGCGGGCGTGGTGGTCGGCAAGCTGTTGTGCGTGCGCCTGCAATGAGTTTGACTTGCTTTTCGACGAGGATCGTGGGCGAATTCACGGTGGACAGATATGCTCGCGCGCCCCCATGCCTGTTGCAATTCCAAGCAAGGTGCTCGCGGGGCCCACATCGCGATCCGGATGTAGTCGACACGGGCACTCCTTGTTGTTCCCAACCATTATGTGGTGTTGGGTCCTCGTGTTGAAGAGACGGTCCCCGCGTTCCTCTTCTCCTCTCCTCCTCCCCCCCCCCTCCTCCCCCCCCTCCTTCTTCCATGCGTTTCACCCGCCCAGTACAGGGCTTCGTGGCCCCATAAGGCGCCACTGGCACCGCCCGCGTGCGTCCGCCACCGCCCAGCACAGCCATTGTTCCTTGCGTTTCGCCCACCCAGTGCAGCGTTTCGTGGCCCCATAGGGAACTCCACCGAAGGTTCCAGTGGCGCCGCCCGCGTGCGTCCGCCACCACCCAACGCGGCCCTTGCTCCCTGCGTTTTGCCCACCCAGTGCAGCGTCTCGTGGCCCCATAAGGGGGCTCCGCCGAAGGTCCAAGTGGCACTGCCCGCATGCGTCCGCCACCACCCAACCATACATCGCTTCGTGGCCCCATTGGGGCGCTCGAAGTCCCCAGTGGCACCGCCCGCATGTGTCCGCCACCACCCAGCACAGCCTTTGCTCCCTGCGTTTCACCCACCCAGTACAGCGTTTCGTGGCCCCATAGGGAGCTCCACCGAGGGTCCCATTGGCACCGCCCGCATGCGTCCGCCACCACCCAGTGCAGCGATTGCCCCCACCCAATACAGCGTTTCGTGGCCCCATAGGGAGCTCCACCGAAGGTCCCAGTGACGCCGCCCGCATGCGTCCGCCGCCACCCAACACGCCTTCGCTCTTTGCGTTTCACCCACCCAGTATAGGGTTTCGTGGCCCCATCAAAGGGGGCCCCACCGAAGGCGCCAGTCGCGCCGCCCGCATGCGTCCGCCACCGCCCACCACAGCCCTTGCTCCCTGCGTTACACCCACCCATTACAGCGTTTCGTGGCCCCATAGGGAACTCCACCGAAGGTCCCAGTGGCACCGCCCGCATGCGTCCGCCACCGCCCAGCACAGCCATTGTTCCTTGCGTTTCACCCACCCAGTACAGCGCTTCGTGGCCCCAAGGAAGCTCCACCGAAGGTCCAAGTGGCACTGCTCGCATGCGTCCGTCACCACCCAGTGCAGCCATTGTTCGTTTCGTTTCACCCATCCAGTACAGCGCTTCGTGGCCCCATAGGGGGCTCCACCGAAGGTCCCAGTGGCACCGCCCGCATGCGTCCGCCACCACCACCCAACGCGGCCCTTGCTCCCTGCGTTTCACCCACCCAGTACAGCGCTTCGTGGCCCCATAGGGAGCTCCACGGAAGGTCCCAGTGGCACCGCCCGCATGCGTCCGCCACCACCACCCATCATAGCCATTGCTCCCTGCGTTTCACCCACCCATTACAGCGTTTCGTGGCCCCATAGGGAGTTCCACGGAAGGTCCCAGTGGCACCGCCCGCATGCGTCCGCCACCACCACGCAGCATAGCCCTTGCTCCCTGCGTTTCGCCCACCCATTACAGCGTTTCGTGGCCCCATAGGGAGCTCCACGGAAGGTCCCAGTGGCACCGCTCGCATGCGTCCGCCACCACCACGCAGCATAGCCTTTGCTCCCTGCGTTTCACCCACCTGGTACAGCGTTTCGTGGCCCCATAAGGAGCTCCACCGAGGGTCCCAGTGGCACCGCCCGCGTGCGTCCGCCACCACCCAGCACAGCCATTTCTCCTTGCGTTTCACCCACCCAGTACAGCGCTTCGTGGCCCCATAGGGCCTAGTGGCACCGCCCACATGCGTCCGCCACCACCCAACACGGTCCTTGCTCCTTGCGTTTCACTTACCCAATACAGCGTATCGTGGCCCCATAGGGGGCTCCACCGAAGGTCCCTGTGGCTCCGCCCGCATGCGTTCGCCACCACCCAACACGGCCCTTGCTCCCTGCGTTTCACCCACCCATTACAGCGCTTCGTGGCCCCATAGGGAACTCCACCGAAGGTCCCAGTGGCACCGCCCGCATGCGTCCGCCACCACCACCCAGCATAGCCCTTGCTCCCTGCGTTTGATCCACCCAGTACAGCGTTTCGTGGCCCCATAGGGAGCTCCACGGAAGGTCCCGCTGGCACCGCCCGCATGCGTCCGCCACCACCCAACACGGCCCTTGTTCTTTGCGTTTCACCCACCCATTAAAGCGATTCGCGGCCCCATAGTGAGGTCTACGGAAGGTCCCAGTGGCACCGCCCGCATGCGTCCGCCACCACCCAACACGGCCCTTGTTCCCTGCGTTCCACCCACCCAGTACAGCGCTTCGTGGCCCCATAGGGAGCGCCACCGAAGAAGATATTCACAATTGCGGTACTCACATCTGCATATGGTTGGGCCTTTCGCCAGGTTAATTTGTTGGAAGGATGGTGTGGGAGAGAGGTTCCGCATTGCTCTTGGCCTTCGGCCTGTCGAGTGGGGGAGGGAGTGTTTCTGCTTAGGGGTCAGTGGGAACGCCTTGAATCGTAGGGGAAGCACACACTGTTGGAATAGGACGCGCCCTTGACAGATTACGCCCAGAGCTTGGTGGGATTAGCACAGACGTTGAGGATTCGTGGATGTTGCGCCTATATGCTCTTCCTTGTTGTAACGGGGGGCCAATGCCAGGGGCCCCCTGGCCAGATGACGCCCCCAGCCTTGTGGGTCACCTTGGGCGGTATTCAAACAAAAAGGGCGGGAAATCCCAAATCGCTTACTAACTATACGGCAATCGATGTTTTGTCTAGTCGGGGGGGTGCGTCCTCCTGGGGCCGCCCGGGGGCGTCTGGGGAGCCTCTTTGGGCCGCATTTCACAAGGCGTCGACGCCAGCACCAACGCCAGCACCGACGATGTCATTGTCCTCCGCCACCGGCGATCCACACTTGCAGAACATGTTCGGTCAGCGGTTCGATTTGGTGAGGCCAGGCAAAGCTGTCTTGGTCAGCGTCCCGCGCGGAACGCCCGTCGATGATGCGCTGCTTGTTGTAGAGGCCGACGCGCGTCGACTGGGGACACACTGCTCGGAAATGTACTTCCAGGAGATCAACGCCACAGGGACGTGGGCGAACAAGGTGCGGCCTGGAGGCTTTCACTTCGACGCTCACGACGCGCGTGACGAGACGCCGAAGTGGCTGAAACTCGGGCTTGTGGAGCTCAAAGTCGGCAGCGGTCACACCGACAAGGGGCAGCCGTATCTGAACGTCTACGTCAAGAACCTTCAGCGCACTGGGTATCGTGTCGGAGGGCTGCTGGGAGAGGATGACCACACGGAGGCGGCGGCGCCTGAGAAAGGGTGCCAGAAGATATTGTCCCTCGAGGCGCGGTTGTATGGTCAAGCTTCGGATCTAAACGGTTCCGTCGCAATTGGCTACTGAGCCGAGGGCTCCCAGCTCCGCGCGGGGCGGTCGAGCCCGCCCGCCCGCCCGCAAGGGGTGAATTGGTGTGTCCCGCCGACATTTACTTCGAATTCCAGAGACCTATAGGGATCTGCGACGACAGAGCGTACATATTTACAGTGTCCTGCTGTGACAGAGCGCATCCTCTCTTTCTCCTGTTCTTCCTTCCCCTCCTCTTCCTCCTCCTCGCCGTCGTCATCGTAGCCGTAGCATTCCTCCTCTCGTCCTCCTCGTCCTCTTCAATACATTGCAAGGTGCTTCGCGCAAGGACAGACGAAGGGGGGAGGTTGTTGGGAGGAGGGAGGGGGCGCGAGCGATGGCGCAAGGCCAACACGACTTGTTTGAATTCACTGCTGTTGTCGATTCGTACTCCGTCGTCGTCGTCGTCGTTGTCGTCGTCGTCGAGGGAGGGCGTCGTCGTCGTCGGCGTCGTCGTCGTCGGCGTCGGCGTCGGCGTCGGCGTCGGCTTGCGCAACGGCGTCGTTGTTGTCGTCGTCGTTGTCGTCGTCGGCGTCGGCGTCGGCGTCGGCAACGGCGTCGTCGTCGGCGTCGTCGGCGTTGGCATCGGCGTCGTCGTCGGCCTCGGTATCGGCATCGTCGGCATCGTCGGCGTCGGCGTCGGCGTCATCGTCGTCGGCGTCGTTGTTGTCGTCGTCGTCGGCGGCGTCGGCGGCGTCTGGGTCGTCGTCATCGCCATCGTCGTCGTCGTCGCGTCGTCGTCGTCGTCGGCGCTGGCGCCTGCGTCGGCGTCGTCGTCGGCGTCGGCATCGCCGTCGACGTCATTGTCGGCGTTGTCGTCGTAGGCGTCGTCGTGGTCGTCGGCGTCGTCGTCGTCGTCGGCGTCGTCGGCGTCGTCGGATAACGCGTTACAGCTTGCGATGGTGTGCCCCTCTAGTTCTCGCGCCTCCGATGTGCTGCCAGGTCGTCCGAATGGTCGTCAAGCTTGGCGCGTTGCCGCTTGTTTTAATCGATGGCAAGCGTGTGCGCGCGCCTTTTTGTCCGTGACACCGCGATCAGCAGTTTGCCGATAGTGAATAGAGGCGTCGAGGGTGAGCAGGAGGGATGGTGGCAGAAGAAGCCGGAGCAGTCGGTCGGTGGAGTAGGCAGGGGACGGCCAGCCAGCGGGGGCGCTGTGTTGCGTGCCAGATTTTGTTGCCAGCGCTTCACGCGCGAGTCAGGCGTAGCGTGCTGCCGCTTGTTTGAATCGATGTCAAGCGTGTGCGCGCCTCGACTCCGTGGAACCGCGTTCGGCCGTCTCCGTGGCAGACGGTGGACGGAGCAGGTCAGGGTGAGCCGGAGGGATGCTTCGGAAAGGAATCATACATGTAAGAATTCAGACACCGAAATTCAAGACTGAATGGTCCTCTGGTACTTCTTCAGGTGAGCTTCACAAGCTTGCGATATCAACAAAAAACGGTGCGTAATGTTCCGTGGCGCCGATGGCGCGAATTTTTGTGTATTCCTGGTTTGTGTTTTGGGAACTCAATGTCCCCGTTGCCGAACAGTCCCCTTCGCCCCAGGGCCCCCAGGTTTTCTTTGGAGTCCTGGTCTGTAAGTGGGCGCGCGTGCAGCAAAGGTTTTGTCCATAGCCTTGCGTTACAGGCTCCTTCGGCTGTGTATCCGGCCCTGTATGTATCCAGCCCTGTATCCGGCTGTGTATCTGGCTGTGTATCCGGCCCTGTATCCGGCCCTGTATCCGGTGTATCCTGCCTTTTATCCGGCTGTGTATCCGGCCTTGTATCCGGCGTATCCGGTGTATCCGACTGTGTATCCGGCTCTGTATCCGGCCCTGTATCCGGCCTTGTATCCGGCCCTGTATCCGGCCCTGTATCCGGCCCTGTATCCGGCCCTGTATCCGGCCCTGTATCCGGCCCTGTATCCGGCCCTGTATCCGGCTGTGTATCCGG
This sequence comes from Prorocentrum cordatum, assembly GCA_963575745.1. Lineage (NCBI taxonomy): Eukaryota > Dinophyceae > Prorocentrales > Prorocentraceae > Prorocentrum > Prorocentrum cordatum. The sequence continues at coordinate 11,486 of CAUYUJ010014666.1, forward strand.
CCTTGTATCCGGCCCTGTAACCGGTGTATCCGGCCCTGTATCCGGTGTATCTTGCCTTGTATCCGGCTGTGTATCCGGCCTTGTATCCGGCGTATCCGGTGTTGCAGTACTGTGTATCCGGCTCTGTATCCGGCCCTGTATCCGGCCTTGTATCCAGCTGTGTATCCGGCCCTGTATCCGGCCCTGTATCCGGCCCTGTATCCGGCCCTGTATCCGGCCCTGTATCCGGCCCTGTATCCGGCCCTGTATCCGGCTGTGTATCCGGCCTTGTATCCGGCCCTGTATCCGGCCCTGTATCCGGTCCATCCGGCTGTGTATCCGGCCCTGTATCCGGCTGTGTATCCGGCCCTGTATCTGGCCCTGTATCCGGCTGTGAATCCGGCCTCGTATCCCGCCCTGTATCCGGCCCTGTATCCGGCCCTGTATATCCGGCCCTGTATCCGGCTCTGTATGTATCCGGCCCTGTATCCGGCCCTGGATCCGGTTTATCCGGTGTATCCGGCCCTGTACCCAGTGTATCCGGCCTCGTATCCGGCTGTGTATCCGGCCCTGTATTTGGCGTATCCGGTGCATCCGGCTGTGTATCCAAGCAAAAACGAGGAACCAACAAGCAGGATGATGGATAAAAGTCGGGATGGGGTCGAAGGCTGCGGTCGTGTCTGTTTCACGACGTGTATTTTTCCCGGAAAGGGCGTCGGCCCAGGGTTCTCTTTTAGTGGGTTTACCCCCTGGTTTCGACTTGAAGGGGGCCGGCGAAATTATCCTGCGTAAGTAACGAAGTAAAGTGCTGACTTTTGGTCGAAAAAGTGCGTTTCGTGCGTGCCCGCTCGAGGAAAGTGCGCCCCCCATCTCGGATCCTCAATAAAAAACTGGGTCCGCAGACTCCCGTTTTCCCTTGTAAAAAAGAGGGTGCGGAGCGTTTTTCGCAGATTCCTTGCCAAATAGTTAACGGGGTCTGGAGCCCCGACCGCGACGCGGAAGAGCGTCCCGCGCGTAGGAATTCCGAGGATGTCTCGCGCGTGCCGCGGTCCGCGCGCATGAATTTCGAGGATGTCTCGACGAATTCGTTTGGTTTTGCACGATTTTCCTTAGGAGGGCCCAGGAGAGGCCCCCAGGAGCGTAATTTTGTAATTTACGAGAGATCGTGGCCCTGGGAGCGCGGACACCGTGCGTGTAATTTACGAGGGATCTTCGCCCTGGGAGCGCGAATCCAGCGTAATTCACGAGGGATCTTGGCACTGGGAGCGCGAAGCCCGCGTAATTTACGAGGGATCGTGGCCCTGGGAGCGTGCATCCGTTGTGATTTACGAGGGGCCGTGGCCCTGGGAGCGCGAATCCCGTGTAATTTACGAAGGGGTCTTGGCACTGGGAGCGCGAAGCCCGCGTAATTTACGAGGGATCGTGGCCCTGGGAGCGTGCATCCAGTGTAAATTATGAGGGTCGTGGTCCTGGGAGCGTGAATCCCGCGTAATTTGCGAGGGATCGCGGCCCTGTGAGCGCGAACCCAGCGTACTTTACGAGGGACTGTGGCCTTGAGAGCGCGAATCAAGTGTAAATTACGAGTGGTCGCTGCCTTGGGCGCGCGGACGCAGTGTAATTTACGAGGATTCGCGGCTTCAGGTCCTGCGCTTGATTGGGGCCGAAAAGCGCCCCCCGAGTACATATCCCAATCCATAGAAGTGTTGGTTTCTGCTCTGGAGAGGGGGGGGGGGCCTTTTGGGCAACATGCGCGCGGTTCTTCGCGACCCTGGGGGCGCGGACACAGCGTCATTTACTAGGGATTGCGGCCCTGGGAGTGCGAATGCCGCGTAATTTACGAGGGATCTTGGCATTGGGGGCGCGGACGCAGCGTAATTTACGAGGGATCTTCGCCTCGGGAGCGCGAATCCAGTGTAATTCACGAGGGATCTTGGCACTGGGAGTGCGAAGCCCGCGTAATTTACCAGGGGCCGTGGCCCTGGGAGCGTACATCTGTTGTAATTTACGAAAGGGTCTTGGCCCTGGGGCGCGAAACCCGTGTAATTTCTGAAGGGGTCTTGGCCCTTGGAGCGTGCATCCAGCGTAAATCACGAGGGATGGTGGCCCTGGGAGCGTGAATCCAGCGTAATTTGCGAGGGATCGCGGCCCTGTGAGCGCGAACCCAGCGTAATTTACGAGTGGCTGTGGCATTGAGATCGCGAATCCAGCGTAAATTACGAGTGGTCGCTGCCTTGGGCGCGCGGACGCAATCAAATTTACGAGGTTTCGCGGCTACGGGTCCAGCGCTTGATTTTCAGGAAATGGCTGGAGGGGCAGAAAAGCGCCCCCCGAGTACATATCCCAATGCAGAAAGGTATGGGTTTCTGCTCTGGAGAGGGGGGTGCCCTTTTGGGCAACCTCCGCGCGGTGCTTCGCGACCCTGGGGGCGCAAACACAGAGTAATTTACGTTGGATCGTGGCCCTGGGATCGCGGACGCAGCGTAATTTACAAGGGCATTGCAGGCCATCTGCCACGGCTGCCCCTCGTCCTCTCGTCTCCACTCCTCTGAGTTTGCATTGCTGACGTCAGGCCGATGATTATGTCATCCTACCCGTCGTACTCACCATCTCGTCGATCACTGACATCCTCCCTTGTATCTTACTCATCTCCCTCATGCATGCGCCTCCTCCTCGTCCACCATCACCGTCAGCACCACCGTCATCAGTACCATCACCATCAGCACCACCATCAGCCTCATCATCATCATCATCATCATCATCATCATCATCATCATCATCATCATCATCAGCATCATCATCATCACCATCGTCGCGACCATCATCATGAACAACATCCGTATCATCGTGTTCATCGGCCCTCTTCCCCTCGACCTCGCAGCCGCCCCATTCGAATGTAAAGATAAAGCGCGGTACCGAACCCCATCCAGTCTTGAAACCGTGGGGTTGCGCCCGAACTCGTCTCTGAACGTGTCCGAGTAGATCTTATTGAATGCGCAGCTCCATGCAGCCTGGGCGAGGCCAGGGCGCCTGCAAACCGCAAGACGTGCAAACAGCAAGGGGGCGACGGGGCGAGGAGATGGCACGCCTGAGAGGGCCAGGGGCGTGGGGATGGGGGGAGGGGCATGGGGGGGGGGGATGCAGTGGGAGGAGACGCATGCACGCGCTGTGCATCACGCGCCCAGCAGTCACCTCTCAGATTCCTCGCTCCTCGCCATCGTCGCCCTGGCTCCCACATCCTTACACGGCGCTACCCCCCCGCCCCATAGCAGCCATCATCGTCTTCTGGGAGAAACGATTGCCTTGTCCGAGCTCGTTAAGCTCCTCCATGAGCGCGCTGAACGTCTGGCAGGGGGGGGGACTTTAAGGGTAGCTTTTTGGGAGATGTTACAGTATCGGGAGCATAGCTCGCGCGCCGTTGCCTTTGGCCCAAGGCACGCGCGCCCTATTTGCCCGGACACCGCGAGTGTTCGCCATGTGCTGGAAAGACCGATGCATCGATCTTATCCTATCTTACCCGCCCATTCCTCATACTGAACTATCACAGCAGAGCGATGGACGCTATTTGCCATGCGATGTCTATCATGGAATCGGATGCTATTTGAGTTACCAGGCTCACTTTCGACTTGGTAGCGGAGCTGGCCGCACTCTCGTGTGGTCAGCTCTTGCTCTTCTTAGCCTCATATTCTTCGGCACGATCTTCGTGACCACCTACCACCCTGCGCCACCACTCCCAGTATGTTTACGAGGATCTATCCAAGAGCAAGAAGCGACACGAGAGGTACGACGTCTAGACAACGAGATTGGTACCATATACGCTTCATCATTGCATTACCACCAACCGCTCGGCAACGAGCTAAAAGCGCAATGCTTGAAGCAGGGGCGGGGAAACCCGCCAGATAGAGCGCCTCGAAGACTCGCGACAACGCGCCTAATAACCGCCCTTCTCTACACAATCTTGGGCTAGTCGTTTTCGCTATTATATGGTTCGCGCTGGGGGCAGCAATCGGACACATGCGTCGTGGAGAAAACAGCACCGATGGGCAAACACATGGCCCATATTGGGACCCTCAAGGTAATGTACCTTTCCGTGAGTACATTTATGAGGTCAACGCATGGCTCAATGTCACAAGCGGACGTATGACGCCACAGGCCCAAGCGGCCGCAATACAACGCGGCCTAGGTGGCCTAGCGAGGACACTCGCCATGAGGGTACCGCCTGACATAATAAACTATGGTGCTGACATCGATGGGGTCCACACCGACCCAGTGACCTACATCATGTTCCTCCTAAGCATGAAGTTCGAACGCCTGGAAGATGAGCGTCAGCTCACCTCCGGCACACAACTCATCGACTTCCACGTGCCTCACGGGGAACGAATCGATGTGACCCTTACCCGATTCGAAATGGCCCGACTTGAGGCACAGTCGGTGGGATTCGACCTTCCCAACTTCCAACTGCTAACCACTATCCTATTCCGCGCCTTAGGCGTCGGCAACCAGCGAGCCATGCAACTCTTACAGCCACTCAATCACCAAATGCCCCGAACACAACAACAGTATGATGAGTTGCTGGAGAGAATGCGTTCGATAGGCCACCTATCTGAACGGTCTCCTGGTAACATAGGATCTGTGTTTGGAAGGGGAAGGGGATCTGGTAGTGGAAATTTCTACACTACCTTGACTACTGAAGCCCAGCCTGGAAACGGGCCCTTAAGCATATGGGCCGATGATCCTGGAGAATCCATTGCTTTACTAGCAGGAGATCGATCGCAACCAAGCTGGGCAACCAGCCCTCCTTCTAGAGAACCACAACCACACCGCTCTTTATGGGGGGAACCAAACCCCCTAACCGACGGTGTATCCACCTACTTGCTTGGGAGACGAGGATTTCGACTCCGGCACTGATACAGACACTATATCATCAGATGGTGTTGAAGCTTTAGATTGGTCAGATATTATGAATATGGATAATGACAACCAGCGTGCTGAACATTTGTTCTGGTTATTACAGCAGGCTAAACGAAGGTGGAGGAGGTTCACACGAAAACCAGTGCGTCGTGTTAGAAGGAGGATACGGAGAAGTTTTAAGGGAAAAGGTAAAGGTAAGCGAGGTCGTCGGAGGTTGAACGGACGAGGCATCGCGGCATTTCTCCAGAGGCTCTCAGATGAACAACATGATGAGATATTCTTTGGGGGAAAGGGCCGTGGCAAAGGCCGTGGAGAGACCTCAGGAAAAGGCAAAGGTAGGCGGGGAAACCCGCGAGGTAGAGACGGCCAGGTTCTTAAATGCCATGAATGTGGTAGTACCGATCATCTTGTGCGAGATTGTCTAGTGAAGGGAAATGGAAAGGGCAGGTCGACCGAAGTCCATTTTGGCTCAAGTGAACCATTCATTGAGTATCTGAGCCTCCAGGACTTTGAGGCTATGGAGCAGATATTTTTCACTTGGGTTAGTTGCATGGACAACGTCGACGAGCTCGAGGCGTATGGTCATGGAATGTACGCGTACTACCTCGAGTACGTTCGCAGGTTCGTTGAGGGCAACAACGAGCTCACTCCCGTGGAACACGGGGCGCTGGGAAACTACCCTCTACCTTTCTTCGACTGGATGTTCGGGAACCCAGGCAACATCATGGCCTACGAGAGCAGTGACGAGGACACCACTGTAGAGGCCTCGCCTTCCGAGGTTGAACGCAACCTCGAACCTCCGCCCGAAATTCCGCCTGGAAACAGGCCTTCTTTGATGGGAGAATATCCCCAAACTACTGAAGACTTAATAGAAATGGAGTGTCAGGCGTTCGTTCAGGCCTTCATTGCACGCGAACCAGATACTCCGTTTATACCTCCTGGTTCGCTTGCTCCAGGCGAATATGGACCACGCACTCTTCTGCAGACCCTCATGGGGATGCATGAGATTCTTATTACTGTTTATCCCGAGAGTCAAGAACATATCGAAGCTGATATCATGAGAATGCAGGATACTGACGCTTGTGGCAGCTCAGAGCTGTTGTTGGCAGCTCTGACCCTCATTGACAGCGTGCGTCCTCAGGACGTGCAGAGGCACCTGATGTACTCCCGTGGTAGATGGCGTAATGCTCTGGAAATGGCTATCGCTATGCGCGGTCATGATCTTCCTCCGCCAGGATGGGGTCTCCAGGCGGTGGGAATGTGGCCAAACCATGCGGCCATGCGCAATGTTGCCGGGCAGCCTGTGCTCGGCAACGAGCCTGAGCCGATAACCGCGCCTCCTACCCCGGGGCTACCGAGCGACGCAAAGACGCCGGGTATGCAGGGAAACCTGCCTGTACCGGATACGCCAATGGCCATCATCATCGGTAGTTCGACATCAGAAGAAGAAGAAGGCGATAGTTGCGGGTTAGATGAGGATGAAGTTACTATCCTCATGATGGACGTTAATGGTGAGGAGGAGGTTGACTTCGATCCTGACGAGTTTGAATCATCATCACCATCGGCACAAGCGCCATTTGCGCCGAGCTCCATCCATCAGGGAAACCTGCCTCCATCGGACGATCCATCTGGGATCGCACAGGAGCCTCCTCAGGCGCCTCCACCGGGTGCCGCTCATGCTGCTGCGGCAGCTTCTTCTGATGAGAACACCAGAAGGTCTCGTTCCCATACGCGCGTCAGAGAAGAGCCACATCCACAGGCTCGACTTCCCCGTGAGTGGAGGCAGGCTGGCCCAAAAGAACACGCTCTGAGGAGAGGCGGCCAGCTGCTTCCGTATATCGATCCAAGACGCCGAAAAGGGGAACACTCGGCCTTCGGCTAGGGCAACCTGCCTATAGGGACAATGAGGGCAAGGCCATCCGCGGAGGCTATCAGCTTGCAACAAACATCCGCCGCCCTGGAATTCAAGAAGCGCGGACTCAGCTGCGAGACATTATCGCGGCTCGCAAGCAGTATAGGCCTCACGCAGCTTGCGGACCTTGTTCCGAGCCGTTCCAGAACCACGGGCCAGGATGCCCCGTTGGCAACAATGAAGGTCTGAGCCCCAACAGGGGCAAAACCCTTCATGAAGATGGCCATCCGCTGCTTATCCCGATGACACCAGACGAGATCGCCGTAGTGAATCGTCGTCTCGGGATCTTGAGCCACTTGGATCCGAACCCAGAAGAAGAGGAGTCGACCCCGGCTCCAAGGGGACTGGTGGCCACGACCCAGGAAGAGAAAGACGCGCTCTTTAATCTTCCCAGTATGCGAGGAAACTCGCCTGGCGTTTCTAGTCAGTCCCAACCACCAGAACCGACATCCAAGGATGAGCAGAAGGCTCAACGTGTTGCGGGGGGCGAGGAACGTATGCGGACAGCAGAAGAACGCACGCGCGAGGCAACTCGCAAGATGTTGGAGGAATCCAGCAAGTTATACATGAAGGGGGCCAGGAAACCCCCACTCCCACTAACTTCGAAGGCTAAGAGTGCAACCCCCGCACCGAAGCCGTCCTCGGAGGCGAAACCGAAGGCGCGCTCTCAGGACCCTGGGCCAGATGTGCAGATGGTGGCGCCTCGCTCTGCAACTCCGAGGCCGCCGATTGGCGCAACTTCTGCGCAAGCGACTGAGCCCAGGCAGCAACCTCAGGACCTTGTGGAGGAACGAAGGCGCCCGCCTAGTCGCAGCAGTTCCATTGCGAAAAGGGCGGCAGCCTTCGAGCGCAGTGGGTATGCCCCTGCGCCAGCTTCGCCTGTGGCGGCCCGTTCCAAGAGGTCCGATGAAGGTGCTATGTCTAGGGGTACCTGGGTGCCGAAGATCAGGGGCAGCGCTAGTCGCGTATCACCGCGGGGAAACCCGCCAGGCGCTGCCGCCGCAGCTTCATCCTCTTTAGGAGCCGCAGCCTCTTCAGCGACAGAGGCTCGTATGCGGGGGAACCCGCCAGTGGATCAGCTGCACCACCCAGGTGACGCGTCCTTCATTAGTGGGACTCCGAATGTGATCAGGGATAGACTGACTCTGCGGAAGATCCCACCGATACGCTCGGTGGATGAGGCATTCATGAAGGAATGCAGGAAAGCCAGAATCCTTCCCACATCCAATGACATTCTCAAACAGCTGAGTAAAGCTCTCAGCAGGATATGCAGACACGCGCCAGATAAACGGCACAATCCTGTGTGGGGCCTGGCATCCTTCGATGATCATGATGGTTGGGTTAACCTCGTAGAGCTCGTGAATGAGTGTCCGTGGAACACAGGTCAATCGAGACACGCTGGGTATAATCCAAGATATGACGAGGCCAAAGTCATCAACGAGCAGCTATATGGTCGCTCGGTTGACCAACTAGCAGCCATCATGATGGAAGTTGTTCATGTTCGTGAACCAGACGGAGAAGAAAAACAGCGCCTCCAGTTCAAGGTGTTGATGCGGGACTCCGGCGAGCCCGCTATCTTCATCCGCGCCTCTCAGGGGCATTCATGGACATTGAAAGCTCCATGGTCGCTGTACAGCTACATTGTACTGTGCGACCAACCTGCCGGGAGACCGGCCCCATACCCCGAAGTCGCCATGCATGGCACTCGATGGCACGCCTTCGAAGGTATTATGTGGCACGGCCTGTCCTGTAGACCTGAGCATAACACGAAGAAAAAGTGGACAGGCCGGTCGCGCATTCATTTCGTGCCGACAGTTCGCCGCCGTGCCGTGAACAGTGGGTGGGGCCCAGACTCAGACATCATCATCTTCGTAGATTGGCGTAAGGCCATACAAGATGGTATGAAGTTCTGTTGGTCCGATAACGGAGTCCTCTTGTCCGAGGGAGATAACGGTATCATTGAACCGTACTACATCTCTCATGTAGAGGACCTATCCACGGGAAAGCACTGGCGTAATCCAGAGTATCTGGGGAATCGCCATGCGCGAGTCTCCGTCGCAATAATGTCTGCTCCTGACAGGTGGGCTGACGTTGGCACTGCTAGCGTTAAATACCAGTGGGCCCGAGACCAAGAGGGCGTCGACCCCCCCATGGTCTACCTCCACAGGGAAGTTGGGGACCACTATAGCCCTACCAAGCTGGGAAACCAGTCTGAAATCCATCGGATCTTCATGATCACAGAGAGTGAGGCCGGGAGCGCGGCTCCAAGCCGTGCCCCAAGCCAAGGGCCTAGTGCCGTGTCTTGGCAGGCCATCAGTACCTCGGACCTGGATCAGATAGCAGCCGCGCTGAATCCTGACCAGGTAGAACAACTGGCGGACAGGTTATACCAGCAGGACCCCTGGGCCGCAGGCCAGGGAGCAATGTCCGCCATGGCGACGAGAAATCGTCAGGCCATGCAGGGAAACCTGCCTACAAACGGACCTGCTCGGTTTGAGCAGATGCACGGAAGCCCCGCGCAGAGCATGCACACTCCCAGGGGCATGACTCCATTGGCCACGCCACCTGCGCAATCCCCGTTCGGGACTCCTGTCCGCCCTGTCACAAACGGCACTATCATGGAGAGGATAGCTGCGGCTAGGGCTGATCACAGCACAGCTCTCCTGAACATGATGCCGCCCGGCACGCCAACGAGTCAGCAGGGAAACCTGCTTGGCACACCAAGCCACCATCGGGCTGGTGTGCCTGACGACTACCGTGCAAGAGTGGCGGCCGCTGTGCAGCAGGTGCAGAGCCATAATCTGCCTCACCCAAGTGGGCAGAGGTGGAGGCCGGCCTGGTCCTGGGAGCCTGAGGGTCCCAACCCAAGGGATCCTGCTCGGCAACGAGCCTTCATCCCGGCGTTCAATGCCCATCCGAGCATGTCTCAGGGCCAGAGGCCACCACCAGCGCAGATGAACCCGCCATTATACCCTGATGGGTCAAGGGTTCCGAACAAATTTGTTCGCGAACTGGCGGATCAGATGCATAACCTCACTAATGTGCGCTGCAGTGACCAATCCATGTACCCGCACATGGCCTTCATGCCTTCGCCGACATCACCAGAGGTGGTTGTCCAGCCCACTGCCCATTCAATATCGTCTGGCAGTAGGGGCGTGCCTGACTACATCAGGCAGACTTACCACACTCAGCAGGCATGCTTCAGGAGAAGGCAGGCCGTGCAAAGTGTACGGGATCAGTCACGTGCAGCTGCACTTGATGTGGTGAGAAACAGGGGCTCACCTTTGCGAGGAAACTCGCCCGCTGTGACTCCTACCACTTCCATGCCGAATGTCGACGTGCCGGAGGTGCTGGATCCAACGGGGACTCCCCCATCAGCCTTCATGCCGTCCGAGACGGTATTGGAGAGACAGCGGCGGGTATATCCCAGGGCAGCAGACGTAGAGGTTTTTACTGGGATGGAAGATACCTGTGCGGTATGCCTCGAAGAATTTCAGCCTAGGGACAGTGTTTACCGCTTGAGGTGCAATCACTTGTTCCACGAGGGATGCTGGAATTCAAATGTGGTGGGCCATATTACAAACCAGCGTGAGGGGGATCCCCAGCAGCCACCATGTGCTATCTGCCGAGCACCTGGCATCATAGCATCATCATTTCCATGGACCGGCTCCTTTAGTCAGACCCCTGAGCAATCAGCGAGAGAGCTGCGGGAGCTGAGGAGCATGGTGGAGGAGATGACGGCTAGGATGCTAGATATGCAGACAGCTCAGTCCCAACAGCAGGGAAACCTGCCAGAAGAGGTAAGGACGCCGATGGAGACGGGATATTTTGAACAGCTTATCCCGATGACGGCGCCTCAGCAGGGAAACCTGCATGGTACTCCTCAGATGTCTCCCCAGAGTGGAGGCGGGGCTGAGATGGCACTGGACCCTGATCAGCTGCGTGAATTGCGTGTACGACATTTCCAGAATCAGATGGATAATGCGCACACAACATCTATGCTGGATGCCGACAATCCTGAAACTGATAGTCCGTCGTTAGACCTATCAGAATCTTCAGTGGCAACTGCAGCAACAGCAGCCAGGGCCGTAAACATCACAGCGACGAACGAGGAGTTCGAGGAGTGGCTGCAATACCGGGATCACATCTCGAACGAGGGGCTGCAAGACATCGCCCTTCACTCGTTCTTGACGTTGACAAGGCGCACGACCCGCGAGCAGTATAAGAGCATACGTGATGAGTATGCCAACTGGCGGGAGGAGCGTGGCGATCACGCCCAGCACGTGTCGTACTTCCAATACATCGACCTGGCGCGCATGGCCGAAAGCGAGTCGCATGCCAGTGTCACGCGGGGTAACCCGCCAGGGAGTACGACTGGGCCGCGGGGAAGCCCGCTTACCAACACAGCCGACACTTCAGAAACGGTGCACATCAAGCAGCCGAGTAAAACGTTCTTGGATAATGGTGGAAATTCTATCCTCATCGATGTCGGCTCGAAGATCAACATCATGGGCGAGAACACGAGCCGCAAGTTTGTCCAGGCTGCCGAGGCACACGGCTGTACTTGTACGTTCGAACCCCGCTCTCGTTTGAATATCAACGGAGTGGGAGAAGGGTCGGCCCCAGCTGATACCGTAGGCACATTCAGTATTGCCTGCGAGTACCAGGGATCGGCCCAGCTCGATTCATACAAGACGAACATTGTGTCAGGTTGTGGCAAGGACCTGCCAGCCATCCTAGGCCTCGGTAGCATGCAGGACAAACGCACGATCATCGTGCTTGAACGAGGCCAGGAAAAGCTGATATTCCCTGGTAAGGGGCAGGTCAAGATGGAGCTTCCAGAGGGCTCCAAGATCATGCCGACGACGAAGTTGCCATCAGGGCATTTGTCGATCAGGTGTGATTGTTTTGGAGCTGCGGGGCAACCCGCCTCGAGCTCAAACAGCACGTCATTCCAGACAGTGCTGACAGGCGAGCCGACCCCGGCGCAGGAGCGCGAGCAATTGCAGGGAAACCTGCCTCAGGGGTTGATGGAGACGCTCGCCAAGGCCACTATGCGAGGCGACAACATCGACGATCTTGAGACGTTCGATTGCTTTGTTGCCAGGACACTGGCCCAGCATGGTGGAAGTGTACCCATGGACGCTGTACAGTCCCGCCGGAAGATTGTGATGGGATACACTAATCGCGAATTGCAGACGGTCAGCGACGCTAGGTCCAAAGGCGTGCTGAAACAGCTGATGGATAATCCATCTATGCTGACAGCATTTGCGGAGCGATCCGCCTCTGAGGCCACGGCGCGCTGCAGTGCTGAGCTCCAGCATCCGAGGGAAGCCCAGATGCTGGCAGATATTGCAGGCACATCTTCTTCATCTTGAAGATGGCAGGGCGACGTCGCCCCTTCGTCGTCTTGCCTGTTGGCTGAAAAGCCGGGGGGTAACAAGGACAGCGGGGTAACCTGCCTTAGTAATAGGGCTTTTGTCATTGAAGATACGAGAGAGGCATGTGCCGACCTTCGCGCCCGAGGTTATATTTGTGATCGTATTTCCCACAACGAACTTATGACAAGCGTGGGCACAAACTACCTAGGTGCGGTGATCAGTGGAGATTACACTCTCATATGGATTAGTACCCCGGGTGACTGGTACGTACGAACTCCAGGAAAGAGAGTGGCCCCACATTGGTCACGTATCCAGAACTTGTTGATAAAAGCCAAGAAACTCCGTATGCAGATCATAATATTTGGTCCCCCAGGATATGTTTGGAAGTTATCTCCAGTACGTGATACCCTGGAAGATCTAAAGCTGTCAGTAATATGGATGCGTTTGTGTCATTTCGGTATTCGGTTCAATATACAAGACAGTACACCAAGCGGTACTTATTTGCAGGTAACATCATCAATACCGATTAGCTCGAAGCTGTGGGCATGTACCTGCAAACAGGCCATACCACAACATGTGTTGGATTGGTACGGCCATACAGTACGGCATGCTGAATGGCGAGCTCAGACACGTACTACACTCATCCGTCATTTGAACGACAACATCCTGGGGAGCACCACCACGCACGGAAACGTGCCTGTATACTTACTCACTTATACACGTACAGACCATAACATCCGTCACTACATGACGACTAATACGGGAGGACCGAAATGGTTTGAAGTCATCCGACGTGTAACAATTAACCTGGATACCAATGCGCTTATTCAGGATATCTCAGTTACCGATCAACCAACAGGATATGATTGGCATGCACCATTACCTGCAGGGGTTGCCAACATCAGTACTCGGTTGTATTGGCAGACCGAGAAACCGGTCTTGCTCGGAAACGAGCCGACTCAATCACCACAGAAACCCCGACGCGTCATCATAGATGACTGTTCTCTCCCCCTCCCGACTCTGGCGATTGACGGATGTACCCATTCAACCACGACAATGAGTACACAGACCGACGAACAAGACGAGCAAGCTTTACCCACTGAATCGCGTATAAAGCAGAAGGAGAGGCTCAAAGCCGAAAAGGAAGCAGGCATCAAGCCTCGCCGCATTAAAAAGCACGTTGAAGACGGAAACGATGATTGCGGCGACGACTTGTCAGGACTCGGACAGGATCTTATGGCAACCTGGAGTACTGACGTCCCTATTGAGCTGATAAGCTCCGATGAGGACGATGACCTGTTCCTTACCCTCCCCGCATCTATGCCCGACACACACGCTAACATATGCAGCATAGTTGCTACACTATGCTATGGTCATAACAACTGCGTGGATACGTTGGAGCTTTGTGGTGGTGAGGGTGGCATCTCAGAGCTTGTCTTCTCAAGGGGACTCTCCTCAGGCGGCAACCTGGACAAGACTACATATGTCGACCTGGGAGACCCCTCGGTGCAGCAGGTTATAGATCATTACTTTGCTATATGCTACGTGCGAGTTGCCATACTACAACCCAGCTGCCGCACCACAGGACCACCATCCTACTACAACTACAAAGTCAACTACAACACTTGGGAACAGCACCACAAAGAAGACTTACCACACATAACTTATTGTGGTAAAATTGCTGTAACCCAAGATGACGCTCGGAGGTGGTTTATACGCGAACAACGTACAGTAACATGGGTGGATGATATTTCTCCATGGAACTAGCTTGCCAACCGACCACACATTACAACCGTGCGCATTGACCAATGTGCTACGGGACTTAAAGATACGACTGGTGACTATATTAAGAAGCCGACGAATATCACCAGCAATGACGAGACAATTCTTAAACCCTTTGAGCGACTCAAGTGCAACGGTCAGCATGTGCACGCACAACCGTGCAATACAGAGCTTTCACTGGCACAAAAATACACCCGACGACTGCAGTCTGCCTTCGTGGAAGCCGTCTATCTGGTGAAAGCCATTGACACCACGCGCGGAAACGCGCCTATAAGTACCGCGCATGCTTATCCTGCAGACCTTCCCGATCAAGCTGAACCAGGCGAAGGTATGAGACGCATCGGTGATCGTATCATCCCAAAGGTGGCTACTTGCCCGGCATGCATCGACAACGTCCGAAAGGACAGTCCTAGCCATAACAGAGACCCTACGCAGTGTAAATATCATGATTCCATCTCTGTATATTGGCCATGTCCAGCATGTCAGAGGGATCTTGCGAGAAGCAAGGGTGTTAAGAACCACCTCGATACCGAACCTGGTAAATGTCGTTTTGCTGAACCATTTAAACTACCAGACGACCACGACCCCGAAGGCAAAACCGTGCCAGCTTGGTGGGAACCCTTACCTAAACCTGGTGAGGGCCAAGCTTCAGCTTCAGGTGGCCGCCAAGGCGCACACGCCAGGCCACCACGACCACGATCCTTCGGTAACGTCGATCCGACACCTGGTGCCAGCAGCTACGACATGCTACGAGACGCCCCCGAGCGTGGAAACGCGCCTTCTGCGTCTTCTAGCGAAGCGCCACAGGTAGCGGCCCGCCGCGGCCGTCTACAAGGTGTACCACCACCTCCAGACGCAGTCAACACAGGGGACCAACTACGGAGAGCTACAAGGAACCCTCTAGCCTCCACCGGCTCTGGGGCTCCACGACTTCCCGACTGGACGAGATTCGACATCCAACACAGTCTTACAGAGTCTCCGTAGTCACGAACCCCATGTCGTAAAAAAGGAACTCCGAAAACTGCATCTGCGATGGTATCATGCGAAGGAGCCAAAGATGAGGCTAATCCTCGAAAAAGTGAGGCTTGATAACGTCCGACTGAACATGATCAAGGAAGTTTGCGATACCTGTCGGGAATGCAGAGCATGGGAACGTCCAGGAAACTCAACACTACCATCGGTGAGCCTTCCTGGTAACTGGCTCGATGAAGGGGAAATGGACGCCATGTTCTACAAAAAACGGACCATATTTCATATTATGGATCGTTGTATTCGCCAGGCAGCAGGCCTAGAAATTTCCGACAGAGAACGTGACACTATCATCGACGCCTACCACTACTGCTGGATTGCCTATCACGGACCCTTCAAAGTTTTATACTCAGACGGAGAAGGCGCCCTGAATAACGATGCCGCTAAAACCATGATGGCCAATAAGGGCACGGAACTTCGTATCCGAGCACCTGGCCAACACGCGACTTCAATTGAGTCACGAAACGGCATTCTCAGAGGCGTCCTCCACATGATTGAGGAAGAATTGAATAGACACAACATCCCTGTTGTATTCACTAGAGTATTGGCGGAAGGCATCTTCGTTACTAATGCGTTTACGTTTTATAACGGAGTATCGCCATATCAGGCACGCACAGGACGTCAGCCCTCCTTCCTCCCTGATCTCGATACCCTTGACTTTCCCAAGGGACCCGAGACTTCAGGGCACGAACGAGAACGTCGTGTAAGGGAAGTCAGCCTAGAAGCTATAACTCAGGCTACTGCTGTGGCCAAGACAAATCGGGCTCTTAGGGCTAAGACGACTCCTGATGGTGCTCGCCGTTATTCATCAGGGGATTTGGTCGATTTCCACCGACCTACTGCCACCAAGGACGACCATGGAGGCTGGAATGGCCCATTCCCGGTGATCCGTAATGTGCCTGAAAGAGGACATATTGTTGTCAAGGCAGGATCTCGTGAGGTAATTGTGATGTGTCCTGATGCTCGTCACACGCTATACATCGAATGTCTCCTCGCACGGAAACTTGGCATGATAATATGGCCATGCAAACCGTCCTTGCTTATGTGCAGGGAAACCTGCCAAAGTTTTCGGTTATATCCCCGATTTCAAGGGAAACCTTAATCTTTCAGACGACAGCAAGTTTCACCCGCGCGTACACTTAGCACTACAGTATCTCGTACGAATTTTTTTCCGAGTAGAACATGTAGTAGCAGTTCGATCAGCTAAAAATGTGTCAAGCCTATCTGCAGTAAAGTACGCCACCGGGTCTACGCTGATCCACTATGACAACGACATCAGCCCGGCTTTCCACTATTACGAATGTGTGGGCACTGGCTTAAACATTTCTCAGATCACTGGTAGCACTCATTCCAGACTTATTCAATGCTTGACTTCACGTGTCCCTTCCTTAGGATTTCACGACGGTTTGGTTAAATATCAGCATTCAAGCAACACGTCTGGAGAACACGAGTCGCCTGGAAACAGGCCTTCTCCAGACACACCAGATGCTTCATCGCCGAGTGAAGGCCGTCTGTCGACAATCTATGAGGAAAATGAGGAACACAATATCGAAGCTATGATGCCGGAAGGGTGGTACGACGAGCTACGTATGGACCTTCATCCTACGACGATTACCGATGATTATCTTTATTGCGTCCCAACAACCATGCTGCCCGACCAATGTGTTTTGGTTTCAGCATTTGTGGACGAAGATGATATTTTATCATCAGATCTGCTCGGAGACGAGCCGAAATCACGTGAGTCTTGTCTAGTCTCTCTTTGTTCAACCACAACCGACGAGAGCTACTCTCTTGACAGTGATGAATATGGTCCTTACGTTGAGTTATGCTTTACATCAGAAGTGTCAAAAATAGTGTTGGATCAGACTCAACTTGCACAGCTCGACACCGATATGGTCGCAACGATGAGAGTATATGTATCTTCTGCTGCTAAACGTGCTGTGGTTGTCAAAGAAGATGACCTACTGACCAAAGCCGACATAGCAGCACATCCAAGGGAGGTTAGTGAAGCTTTGTATACTGAGTTCAAAATCTGGATTGACAACCGATGCTTTGAGATGTATGATTTATCCAAAGCTTCCAACATCATGACATCCAGGTATGTATACAAGTGGAAGTTCGTAAAGGTGGGTACCGAAAACGTTAAAACCATTCGTCTCAGACTTGTCCTTCGTGGATTTATGGATACTGAGGCTTTTGATGTGGAAACATTCTCGGGAACCGCCCGAAGGCAGTCCCAACGACTCCTGGCAAGTGAAGCGGCATGCCATTCAGAGTGGATCTTAGCATCCATGGATATCGATAAGGCGTTCCTCAAGGGTTTGACCTATGAGGAACTTGCCCATGCCACCGGCGAGGAAACTCGCATGGTTTGCTTTACTCTTCCACCAGGAAGTGCTCAGGTACTTCGTACATTACCCGGCTTCTCATCCAACGACGAAAGCCGACACTGTCTTAGATGCCTCAAACCAGGAACGGGTACAAAGGACGCTCCAAGAGCGTTCTCTCTCAAACTTCGTACGACCACACGAGCTATAGGCCTTACACCGACCAGCTACGATCCTGAATTTGAATGCAGCCAAGACCTGCTGACGGCAAAACATGTCGATGATATTAACATGACAGGTCTAGAGAAAAATATAGACGACTATGTACAGCGTGTCGAAAAGGTGTTTGGCAAATGCAAGCTCAATAAGCACACATATACGAACTGCGCCGTTCGCTACGCTAAGAATGATCAAGGAAATGTGATCATGGATCAGGACAAGTATATCAAACAACTACGTCCCATCAGACACCCAGAACTTACAGGAGCGGCGGCCGATGCCAAAGCAACGAAACTCATTGCCGACATGTTCGTTAGCCTGCGAGGAGCCCTCGCCTATGCCCTTCTTACTCAAATCTGGCTCATGGTATACGTGGTCTCTCTCTCTCCAGAAAATTCAAGAGCCCACCAATCTGCAAGTCAGACGTTTGAATGCTGTGACGCGAAAGCTGATCAGCAGCCCGAAACGTATCACCTTCCCTCGGATGAAGCCGACGAATGAAGTTGACATCCATAGCGATTCGGGGTATCGGAAGCTTACCAGGGAGGAGGATGACGAGACCAAGGGCTACGGCATACGCGGGGCCAATATACTACGGCGAGGAAACTCGCCTCAAGGCAAGTCCGTCGTTCACCTCTGTGACGGACTATGCAAATCACACCGACTACAGGTGAGGTCCAGCTATGCTGCGGAGGCACTTGCAGCCGCGCATAACCTCGATGAGTGTTACCCTACGCTCATTACTCTCCACGAGCTTAAGGCAGGAGCTTTGACTCCACGACAACTACGAGACATGCGTGAAGTTGGAGGCCTAGCTATCCAAGTCTCTCTTACCATAGACGCCGAGTCCGTCTATAAATCATTATCAAGCAGGGATCACAAGATACCTACAGAACGGACTCTGCTTGGACATATCAGCTGGATACGTGAGCTCATGGATATAGGTATAGTACATAATGTGCAGTGGTGTGATACTAGGGATATGACCGCAGATGGGCATACAAAGGGAAGCATCGATCGGGAGCTGCTTCTGGAAGTGATGTCAGGCACTCAGTCATTAAAGTATGATGTGAAGCAGTTTGTTCCCTTTCGGGGTCCCGAGGACAGAGACAAACCTAAGTCTAATCAATTTTAGTCTGTCCTTGTTGCCCTCGCGGTCCAATTTGCCAGCACGGGCGCCTACTATAAAGGCGCCCTTCTAGTTGCTCGGAAACGAGCCTTATATTTCACGCCTGGCAACGAGCCGGCTTCGTACAACTCAGGCTCTTTGCCTTAATACACATTTGCTTGGTGAGGTATGGCCTGTTTGGCTTACCTCTAACTGAGCCGATAGCCCTTCATTGTTCGAAAGGGGCTATCTTGTATTTGCGTGAAATACTTTGCGAGGAAGCTCGCCTTACAGTCTGGTGTTAGGCCAGACTGTACGCACTGTTTTCTTTCTTGCAAACAGTCGTGCGCGCGACCTTTGCGTGCGACTATGCTCTCCGTCTCCTCCCCTCCCGACTTTAAGGGTAGCTCTTTGGGAGATGTTACAGTACCGGGAGCATAGCTCGCGCGCCGTTGCCTTTGGCCCAAGGCACGCGCGCCCTATTTGCCCGGACACCGCGAGTGTTCGCTATGTGCTGGAAAGACCGATACATCGATCTTATTTTATCTTATCCGCCCATTCCTCATACTGAACTATCACAGCAGAGCGATGAACGCTATTTGCCATCCGATGTCTATCATGGAATCGGATGCTATTTGAGTTACCAGGCTCACTTTCGACTGGGGGGGGGGGGGGAACTACATCAGCTGAAGACGAGATCCAATCTGACCCAGACGGGCGAATGCAGCACATCTGAACGAAGGGGACACACACACAACGCTAACTACATGGACTCGCTGCTCCAATTGCGGGGCTAAGAAACAGCACCAGCATGCAAGCGTTGATTGGGTAGGTTTTAACAGAAGGGCAGCGCTAGCGCTGTCCGTCTGCGAAGACCTATATCAAGGAGCAGCACGAACACATTAGCTGATTTGTTCGTGCTGTTCCTTGGTCCCCCGTCCCCTTGGCTCTATACCCCCTTCTCTCGCTATCTCCCCGCCGTGCGTCGTCCTTCCCTCTTCCTCGTTCCGCGCATCTCTTTGCATCCGCCCTCCGCCATGGCCCCATCAAGCCTCGATCTCGGCTTCTTTGGATCGGTGCTCGAACTTGAGCACGGAGTACGAGAAGTCGGGCACGCTGCCTCATGGAGGCATTCGAGCAGTCGGGGGACGGTGCGCACCGAGATCAACGCGTCAAGCGGGGAAGACCTTCACGTCGACGCGACGGTCCTCCTTACTTGAACCGTGGAGCTCGGGGCATCACTGTTGGGATCCCCATCGTTTCTCATCGCTGCCTTTCCACATCGGCCAGTGCTCGAGACTGTTCGCCAAGGCTGCCGCCAACAGTGGCGGGTCAACTTTCGCAGTCGGGGCGCGCCTCGCCATCGATTTCCCCCCCCCCCCCCCAGGGGGGGGGGAACGAGACGGCCTCGCACTTTTGCTCATGGCGGCGCGGCAGGGGGAAGACTTGCCAGAGGGGGCATGGCCCGTCGCGTTTGACCCGAAGGCGCGGCGACGGTCGGCGAGGGCGCGACGGGGACGCCGTTTCGGGGGTCGGGGGGGAGGGGTGCTAAACCCCACGAGGGGGGAGGAACGCGAAGAACACGAACACAGAACCAGGGGAGGGAGCACGGGTGCATTCACTTCTTATCCCCACTTCCTTCTGGTACATCACCGACCTTCGTTTGTTAAGAAACGAAGGTCGGGGTTAAGCAACGAAGGTCGGGGATGTATCATACTTACCGCGGGCAGCCGCGCGCACGCGCAGGTCATATGCATATGTATACATGCATCTATACATATACATATTTATAGCTGGTCATATATTTGTATACCTATCGATATACGTATGCATACATATATATATATATATTCACAACTGGATCTAGATGTGTGCACATTCGCACGCGTATGCACGTGCATGGCGCGCGCGGGGCGACGCGCGCGCTCCAGCGTGGGTCACCCGTGCCCCAACATGATATGACATACAATATCGCTCGGAACGCGCGCACGCGACATCATATGGAGGAGAACGCTGGGTGGCATTCGTGTCCCCGAAGCGCCACTGATATCAGCCGCGTGTTTCTGTGAATAGAACCCGTGTAATACCCTCATATATACTCCTTGTCCTCACCTCTCCTGCGCCTGGCCGTTTGGGCTCAGGTATTGGGACATATCGATCAGACCTTTGATCGTGCAGGAGGGAAAGACATCCATCTATCCCTCCTTCCCTCTACCAACGGATCAGGGGTTCTGTGCCCTTGCACTTCAACCCCATGTACAGGTTATCAGCCCTTTAAAGCTCACTGTTCATCGAACCCCGCGTCGCGATCTCGCACGCGGCCTCGATGGAACCCAAGCGGCGCATGCGCCGTAAGGGGCCCATCGGGGCCTCGCGTCCGAGCTCTCCGACGGCGCGACGGCTCGGTGATGAGTTGGAGAGCCTTAGTGCGGACTGTGTTGGTGTCCCAGGTCCCCCCCCCCCAGCTCCGACGGACCCGAGGCGCGGCTAGCTGCTGAACTTCACCGCAGCGCTGCCCGCGGGGGGACAGGAGAAGGAGTAGGAACAGGTAGGAAGGAGTTTCACACGCCTACCTTCGATCCTCCATCTCCTCCTCAAACGGGGGCAATCCCAACTGCGTCAGGCGAAAGCCTCACTGGTCCTGATACTCCAGGGCGCTTTCGCGCTAACCGCCGATGGACCTCAGGTGCTGGCCCCCCAGCCCTGCGACCGTTCCTGTTGCGGAGCACGTAGCCACCTTCGAGGAACTCAGTAGACCAGTGGCGGCACAGCCGCAGACGCAGTATCCCAAGGTATCATCGGATGAGACACCACACACACACACACGGTCCTAGTCGCAGCTCGTCCGCGCGCAACCGTCGTGGGGCCCCAGGCCCATGCGGCGAGAGTAGGTCGAGCCCGCGTGCAGCCTCTCAGAGGCCAAGCACTCCTCGCGAGAGGGGGCAGAGGGAAGCCTATGCTCCCTACCTCTCCATCTCAGACGACCAGCTGGCGGAAACGTCCGCCGCAGGTGAAATAGCTGAGCTCAGAGACCAGGTTGAAACCTTCGTGTCCAGGCAATACTCGGGACTACTGTAGAGCGTTCAGACGAACGCTGCCAATACTGCAGCCATACGCCAAGATCTTGACGGCGCCTTAGGGATCATCGATTCCAGAATTGCCGAAGATCGACGCATCATAGGTGAACTGCATGCAGCACCAGGTTGATCGTGAGGTGTCACACTCAGGTGAACGAACGGCGATGGTCGAGAACCTGCGCAACTACCTAGCGCAGATGGAGCAACAGCTTGTGCTCGTACGCGACACAGGCGTTTCAGCAGTCAGGATCCTACACGATGAGATCCACGACCAGCTCCGCAACCGACCAACACCAGCCGAGGCCACCAACCTTGGCGACCGTCAGTCTCAGATCGATGATCTTCGATCCCACATAGACCACACTACGGCGACGCTTCGCAACGAAGCACACACCAACTCGTCGAACCTGATCGACATGTTGCAGCGTACTGAGAGAGTCATCACTCAAAAGCTTGATGCGACCAACGCTGTCGTGCAGCCACTCGCTAACCGGATCTCTGAAATCGAGCAGCGTTTTCCTGGTGTACAGGACGCCCTGGCAGAGTTGCGTGTCGGACGAGCCCAGACTGGCCAGCTGGATTCTCCTCCCACGGTTTACGATTTCGCCCGCCTCACTGACAGGTTGCAGGAGGTTGAGAAGGCGGCGGACCACGCGCAGTTGGAGCTCTCCCAGGTTATTCGTGAGAGAGATACTGAGAAGGTACGTGTTGAGGGGCACCTCGCACGTCTGGAAAGCGAGCTGGAGGCGCAAGGCGCCCGTCTCCGATCCTACGAGCAACGACTTGATCGGTACTCGCAACGTTCTCGGGATACAGATGAGTACACACGCCAAAAGGTGGCCCAGATACACGAAGACATGACGAGCTGGGCGAATCAGCTGATCGACCGCACCAACGACACCAGTCTCCACCTTCGACCTGCAACCGACCTGCACAGGCCGACGGCAGCGTCCGCCGAAGCACCACAAGCTTCTGCAGGACAACAACGACGTACGTCACCAGGAGCAGCCTCCGCGGCAGCTTCTGCATAGACACGCCATGTGTCTCCTGTGCGCACAGAACCGACTACTGACGGTGTACCGATACCCTCGCAACCATTGTCTGCGGTTTCGGTCAATAATACTACTCCTATCAAGGAGTCAGACACCGTCCGAGTCCCTGTGTTGCCTAAGATCACGCAGCTGCTCGAGTGGCAGCAAAAGGTACGGAAGAACTTTGGCGCCGCCTCAGGGCGACCATCCAAAGCATATGCCTTCCTATGCGTGGCTGAACAGCCCGAGTGTACCTTCGTTGACTTGCAAGACAGTGGAGATTTTGAGAGCATCGATTGCAAACTCGCTACCGCTCTGAGCGACATCTTATCCTCAGACTTGCGCTACCAAATCAGGCTCATCGAAACCAGAGAGCACAAAGCAGGACGCATGCTCAAGGGACGCCAGATCTACTGGCACATTCTACAGTCCTACAAAGTGGCAGAGGTTGATGACGACCTGCACGACTTCGAGCGCCTTAAAGAACTAAGGATGCGAGATAAAGATTTGCAACGTTTTATTACTGACTGGGACGCTTTACTATTGGAGTGCCGAGAAGCACCCGACCCAAAGATCTTGGAATCCCTGTTTCGTACACAGATTCGGAGACATGCCTGGATGAAACAAGATATGTACGAGTACCAGCGCATGAAGATCAGCGACCCGAATCGTACCTATGATTGGCTCCGGCAGCGCGTCCTGGACGTACTGGAGCTCAAACAATTGGAGAAGAATCAGAATAAGTTACGGTACGAACATGGGACACGTTCTCAAGTCAATGTGTGCTCTGCCTGGAAGAAAGGCAACTGTCGCAATGGTGAACGATGCAAGGCTTTGCATACATATTCCAGGGATTGGAAGAACAACAAGTCTTCCAGAGCATCGACAGCTGGTGGCAACTCCCGCCGCAGCGTGTCAACTCCTGCGAATCATAAGAAGCCAGCATTGAAACCATTTTGCTTCGAGTTCGCCAAGCGCAACACATGCGCCAGAGGCGACAAGTGCAACTTTCCACGCGTTGCACAGTGTAAAGACTTCGCACAGAACAAGTGCACCAAGGGCGGCAAATTCAAATACGCTCATCTTACACCTGGTGCGAAGACTCCCGAGCGAAGCCCGAGTCGACCACGGACCTCCAGTCAGGATAGTCGTGGCCGATCACCATCCCGCGGATCAGGAAGCCAACGTTCTTCATCACGCGGGGGGTTCCGCTGCGCAAACGACTCACGCCATGGGCGTGACAACCGACGCCAATACGACCGATCTCGTTCAACCTCCAGGAGGTCCCCAGACTCTCGCAGTCAATCGAGAAGTCGATGCGACAGATCTTCGAGATCTTCCTCCCGAGGACGAGACAACCGTGGCGGCGGACGTGGCAGCCTACGCGGCCGTGATAGATCATATGGTAGTGACAGAGGACGTGACAGACGTTCCCCGAGCCGTGGTTCGCCCCGTGGTTCTCCCCACGCCAGAGCACGTTCTCCAGCCAACTATCGACGTTCACGCCGTTCCGACCGCAGTTGCGTCATTCGTGATAAGACCCTCATGGCCAACACGAAGGTCACTACGACATCTACCAAACCACGCCGTCGGATACGCTTCGACACACGTAATGTGGACTACTACCTACATACCGTATCTGGCAGGGCCAGATTGGACAAGTGGAAGGAGATGCCGAATGAGGGTGACATTGTCAATGTACCAGACCCGCTACCACAACGATGGTGGGATCAGAGTGCAGACGCTCTACGAGAATGTCAAAAAGAGGCACAGCTGTGGTACAAAGATCTATATGACTATCGACACAACAAGGAGTCGGTGGTCACACCAACTGCGATCCGAGAATACGATGACGCTGTCAAGCTGTCATCAAAGACAGCCCATACGAAGACAACGACGATGCAAGTCGACCCACCACGCTCGACCGCTGCATTGACGCGATCTTGGGTTCTCGACAGTGGTTCTGCGCATCATATTCAGGGTAAACACGAACTGACGCAGACCGAATCGGATCGCATATCTATTCGCGAAGAGCATATTCTGGAAACTGCCAACGGTGATCGTATTGTCAACGAGCACTACGACATACGGCTACCCGAGGTTGGCTTACATAGTTTAGCCCTTGCCTTGCCAGACTGTCCATCATTACTATCAGTTGGGAAGTTGACTGAGGTTGATGGCTTTCGGCAGCTTTTGGATCCCGAGCTGGGCTACTTGCTTCAGGATCCGGGGGGCCAATGGTATGATATTCCAGTCAACAATAGAGTTCCAGAATTACGACTCGACGACCTGACACTGATACCAGCACCACGTCTATGCACTTCGTCAGCACCCCGACGTCGTCAGCGCAAGCGTTCATCCGCCCGCTGCAACGACATATGTTGGTGCTGCAAAACTACAGAGCAGGCAACAACTGCAGATGAGCTGTGGCCCCACATAGGGACCTGCCCCAAGAGACCACATGTCGGCGAGGGAGGAGGAGCACGGACCGCCACGGTCGAAGAACCTCCCGACACAAATAACGCCGAGCCTAATGTGGACACACCCACCGACTCGCCTACGTCTCAGACGCAGTGTTCTCCTCCAACATGCGGGTGGCTAGCAGATACAGCTCAAGCAGACACCGACATACCGACGGAGACGCTCGCACTAGTGCACCACGACAATGATCGCGTTCTTCCAAACAGACAGAAGAAACCGATTGACCCGATGCATTACACGACCCACAGTCCAAAACACCCTGACTCTGAGATTTGTTCTCGCACGATGGCGCAGAATGCTCCGTGTCGACGACAGCGCAAACCACATCCACCGGCAGACCCCACCGATGAGGATGCAGCCTGCGAAGTTTTTATCCCTGAAGAAGTTTGGGGAAGCTCTAACTGCCGACCATATCGTCTTGGCCAAAGACGATGCCGCAGACAAGCACGGCGACAAGTATGCACTTGTTGTCCTGGATAGATACACCGGCATCTTCATGGCTTACCCAGCACTACACAAAGACGCAGCTACCACAAAGGCATCCTTTCAACAGTGCATCGCCGCGAACGATGAGGTGAAGCATATTTACACAGACAATTCTGGACAGCTTCTGAAGGCTTGCCGCCAACTGGGATGGAGACACGACACGAGTGCGCCGCATCGTCCGCAAACGAATGGGTTGATCGAGCGCATCGTCAAGATTGTCATTCTCGGTGCGAGAGCTGTGTTGCATATGTCTGGTCTGGGACATGAGCGGTGGAAAGAGGCCATGCAAGCCTTTTGCTGTGGACATAATTTTGTGCATCCATCCACGGGCGTTGCTGCCCTCAGCGAGGAGCACGTCGACAAGACAGCTCATGAAATACGTTTTGGTGAAAGTTTTCCCTGGCACTGCATTCCATTTGGTGCTCGGATCTTCTGGAAATGCCTCAACCCTGAGATTAATAACGAGATTGCAAAGTTCAAAGAAAATGCTCGGGAAGGGCTATTCATGGGTTACCATTTACACTCTGGTGGACGATGGTCAGGTGATTATCTTGTCTTGGACACAGCTACATATGCCAAGAACCCCGATGGGGAACTGTGTCGCGTGCACAGAGTCAAAGACATCATCATCCCTGATGGCAAGTTCACCTACCCAGTGAAAGAAGGTACTCTGCGACACCATAACCCTGAGGCACACGACGAGGTCAAGGCATCTACCTCTCGCCCCCTTGGGCGACAAACCAATGCCTGATTCTCCACTTTCCTACCCTAAATAAAGAATGGGATGACCCGTCTATGATGACAACGGAAGGCAACACCGCTGATATCCAAGCATCGGCCTCTGAAGTTGCTGCGCCAGCGCCGGAGCCCGACTACTGGGAACAGCACGGATATTGCGTCATCAGACATATACGTTTTCCACGCAAGAAATTGTTCATTCCGACGGACGACGTCATGAACATACCTGTATCTGTTGATCAACTCGACGTGACACGAGATTTCAAGACGACTTTTACTTTTGAAGGAGAAAGTGACTTTCGCGATGTTTGGGACGGTGTCAGCGCCAACGACCACAGGGAGTTGGGCGAGCCATGGACCGGCCTGGTTCGATTCTATGAGCTTCCAAACATAACGCCAGATGGCAAAATGGTGGCCCGTGGCCGCGAGACACGTGTACAGACTACTACGCGTCCTGATCACATTTTTCCCGAGCGTTGGAAAACCTTATCTCGTGGACAACAGAAGGAAGAAATCGAGTACGCCGAAGACGTTAAACGAGCTCGTGAAATTCGTGACCGAGCTGCACTTCGAGTGTGGACAAGACAGGACAAACAGGCCAACAATTTCCGTACCACTGCAGCCGGCGGACCCACATGGAATGCTGTGGAACGAAGGATTACGTACGACACTGACAACGGCGCGGTCATCCGTGACGAAAACGTCAAGGGCGTGACGAACAAAGAAATTCTGTATGCCAAACTACCTGGTGGGCCACGTGACATTACTACGGTACTGTACTACCGCCGACCCCCACAACAGCATGCTGGAGACGAACGTGCCTTGGTGCTTTTGGATAGTGAGGGGGCCGACTTTTGGACCATGAGCCCGCTTATACGCCAGTTCACCCAGTCGGTAGCAGTACCCACTATGCCACGTGAGACGACCTATACACCGGCACACAGAGACAAAATTCCCGACTCCTCATGGGCACGCCCGGCCAAAGTTACCAGAAATCTGAGTAAGAAAGAAGTTGCCGCTGAACCACGTGCACAGGAAGCCCTACGAAAATAATACGAGCGACTGGAGAAGAAACAAACGTGGATGTTGGAGACCGTTGCAGAAAAAGCTGATATAGAGTCGCAAGATATTCGCACTGGGACGAAAGTTCATGTCTTCAACATCTTGGAGCTATCTTCAGTCAAACATGAGGAACTTCCACCTGATCTACGTAAATTCAAGGGCCGAGTGGTGGTTCAGGGCAATACAGGCAAAGATGAAACTGGTTTGGCCGCCATATTCGCCGACGCCGCTTCCAGTGCCTCGCATATTGAGGCTTCCAAACTTTGCGATGCTACTGCATTATTGCCACAATATGCGGGCGAACAAAGTGACGCACCTGGAGCCTACACGCAGGCATTATTATACGGCGACGGACGAATCGATCCAGTTGATACTTGGATTACCATACCCAAATGGCGCCAATCTGCATCCTGGTCAAAATGCAAAAATCCAGTGTGCCGATTACGATTGGCACTATACGGACACCCTCTTGCAGGTGTCTTTTGGGAACGCAAGTGTCGCACATGCTTGGAAAGCGTTGGTTTCGAGCCTATTCCAGGATGGGAATGCGTATGGAGACACAACAAACTGGGACTGATACTTTCAGTATTTGTGGACGACTTCAAATTAGCTGGACCAGCTAACAATCTACAAGCCGGCTGGGATTATATCCGCAAAAGCGGTATTGACTTGGATCCACCTACTCCATACTCGCAATATCTTGGCTGTGGACAACAGGCATACGATGTACCGCAGAACATCTTCGACAAAATAATGTCTACCATGCGACCTATGTTGCCCGTGTACAGTGAGAAAAATTACAATACAGCCAAAAAGGTTCGTGGAATTCGACATGACATGCTTGGTTTTACTGATCAGTGCATTGAGCGGTACCCGGAATGCGCTTCCAAGCGCGCCCAGGGACCAAGGTCACGTCGGAAACGGTCCGACTCGCCGAGGACTTCGCGATCCAAATCGCTTGTTTCCTCCGGGTCGGTCGCCAGACCTACTAGCGTGCTCAGCGCACGGCCGCGATCATCCAGCCCAGCAAGATCGGTCGATACACCATCTACTACAACAGAATCCATACCAATCACATACGATGACCTACCTGGCGCCGAAACTCCTGGCATCGAGGACACCTCCTTCACCGATTCCGACTACTCCGACGAGGGCATCCTTGGCCAGGACGCAGCGAGTGTACTGATGAAGATTCTCTACCTGGCACGTTGCTGTCGTTTCGATCTTTTGCATCCAGTATGTATGCTAGCCAGAGAAATTACCAAATGGAATACCACGTGTGATAAACGTCTACATCGATTGATATGCTACATCAAAACGACGCGTGCACATTGTTTACACGGATGGATAGGCGATTCGTCAGACAAGTTATCCATCCTGCTCTTCACTGACGCTTCGTTCGCCGGTTGCATTACATCCTCCAAGTCCACTACCGGCGTCTTCGCCGCGCTTGTCGGACCAAATACGTTCTTCCCGGTCAACGCTGTGTGTAAGAAACAAACGGTTGTATCGCACTCATCTACATAATCCGAGATCGTTGCTCTTGACTCAGCACTACGACTGGAAGGACTACCACTACTCTCATTCTGGGAAACCGTGGTGGGAGTGGCCAACACATGCAAAGAGAAGAATACTTGCCTTGGCTGCCAAGGACGCGCCGACACGGCGACGTGTCCGACGTTGGCCGCCAAAAAGAGGTGCAAGCCATCGCCTCGCAAGGCCCCCCCCACAAGGGGATCTTCTCCTAGCCGTGGGCAACTACCGCCGAAGACGGAGTTACCTACGCCTCCAAAGAGGCGTACGATATCCCATGAGGGTACCGTATTGCACGTGGATCCAGAACCAGCTCAGGAGATCAGCTCTCCCAAAGTGCGTCTTATCGTCCTCGGATATGATCAAAATTGTCCAAAAGGGACGTACACCAGCACTTCGTCATCTTCATCGTGCTCATCGTATCAACCTGGATTGGATATGTGAGACATGCCAACTTGAACATATTGAGCTCAAGTATGTAGGTGCAAAAGAACAGATTGCAGATATGATGACCAAACATTTCGAGCCAAAGAAAGCAGACCTCTGGAGGGACTTCTTGGAACACTCGCTCATCTTTCCCGTTACTCCGGTACAATGTCCTCCAAAGAAACCATGGAAACCACTGAAAGGGCCTCGGAGGCCCGACGGTTCACCTCATGTTGCTGAACCTCCAAAACTGGATGGATGTCCGGAAGTATGCAAAATCTTACTTACAGAGAAAGAAAGATGGGGCGAGGTAGGATCATAATGTGGAATGCAGTGCGTTGGACAAGCCAATCACGAGGGCATATGTGCATGTATGTACCGCATTGGTGTACCCGCTGCAACTACCGGTTCGCGCACACCTCGTTCGAGAGCACGTTCCCCTCACGGTAGACAGCCCCGCCAGCCTCCCTCACCTCCCCAGGATACAGAGAGGTTTAGGACACTCATTATGCGCTCGTGCCGCAGCAATTTTACGACTCGAGCTACAAAGCTTACAAGCATCTTGTTCGCCGTGTGCGAGGCGCAAATAAGTGAGATCGGTTCTAATCCCGATACCCCCATCCACGAGATGGATCAGGCACAGCCGCTCCACCTCATCGGCTGGCCCATCGGCTGCGACGCCGAGTACGACCCGAACGCCAAGGACGACGACCGCGTGGGCTTCACGTACCACGCTCAAACTGGTCGTCCTCGTGATCCTGATGATGGATACATATGCATACATCAACGGCGTCCGCTCTGCGTCCGCTGACGTCAAGAGTTGGATCAGCGAAACTGGTGGATCAGTCGGCGGCGACGCCAACTACGGGTACAGCACGATTACGGCTACACCATGGCTATCTTTCACGAGGGCCATGTGCATGATCTCCAGCCTCTTCACTCGTAACTCGTCTGTACAAGAAAGTGTTCGTGGTTTACATGATCATTTGAACGCAGTGATCCCCGGAGCACAGCGCAAGTGTCCGCCAGTGGAACTCACGACGGTGAAATTGAAAACGGAGTGAATTATGATTCACAACGATTGGTCCCAAACTGGCTGTGCAATACTGGGACAATATGCCTAGGACAGCGTTCAGGATACAAAATACTATTATGGAAATGGTCTTTGTGCACCTTCTGATGTATACAGCAATGGAGTGACAACTCCAAGCTATGCTCCTAAGCTTGATCGTGGAAAGATCAAGTTACCCACGCGCCCACCTGGCTTAGCCAGGACATCAGATACTGCGGGACACATCGGCCACGTTGTTGAAGATAATCTTGTCACCGAAATGAGGGCATTTTCCGACATTAGCCAGACAAGCAAATTCCGCCGCGAACTCAGCACATGGCTGACTGCACGCGGAGGCTTCGGAGGTATCGGATCATACTCCAAGACGGTGGCAACACCATCCGATCACCCAGACGGCTGGCAGGCACTACCAGAGTGCGACGACACTATGACGAGTACTTATCGTTGGCGACCATGCGACGAGGGCTCTGTCTTCATTGGCGAGGCCCCTACTGAGGTTGACCTTGGTCTTACTCCTGGTCCTGATATTGACCCACTCGAGCTTGAACAAGCAAAATACAGCGCGTTTTGTGGTGGTCGGTTAGTTTCTACTCTTCTTTCAGACAACGGGTGGTGCTCACTCGTACAGGAAGATCTGGGACTTCTCTTGCATCATGCCTTCGGTCCATCAGGGCACGCATACACATGGACCAACTTGTACACCGATTCAACATGGATTATGCAGCCCAAGAAAAGGTCCAAGGCCGCCAAGCACAAGAAGTACCCAAGTCACGGCATCGACGAGCTCAGCAGTCCACGGAAGCGAGACCATCTCGCCAAAGTATCCCACGTTGGTCTTGTACCATTATTTATGCCGTAGGAGAGCCGTACCACAGCTATTCTCAACAACCAGTTCGAGTCCACCCTCGAGCAGCGCAACATGATCAAGATGATCCGCGAGGCCAGAGGCCTGATGTTATACAGCGACAATGCCTCTATCAAAAAGTGGCGCGAATTCAACGAGGTCATCTGGAATTATTGGGCCAATGATTTTCCTGCATACTTGAAACAAAGGCACTATTGCAGAGGCCTCAATGCCATGGTGGTATGGAGCGCGAACGACATCGCATGTGCCAACCACGGACAGAATACCGTGGACATGCGTCGCCACGAGGATCGTGCACCTACTTCTGTGCGCGAGCTCCAGAAGATGGAATGTGAGGGCGGCGTCCCGACGCACATGCCAGTACACGTACAAGTGGATGTATCACGCTTTGTCGATGTGATGCAGTACTTCCGTTGCCCTACGGTTATGGGGCCTGGCAAAGCAGCGCAATGGGGCGTGCATCCGAACTTTGATTACCACACGGGCGATTTGGTCAAGACGATGCAAAATCGTGGTATTTCAGTTCTTCCCCACTGGATAGAAGCGTGCGGTAGAATTACGCCTCAGGCTTGGCACGCAAAACAGAACAATCACAACATGGCGATGTTTACGACACAGTTCTGTGACGCAGTATGCTATCGTAATTTCTGTGCTTTGATTCAGTCACTGCCTTCTCAGCCATATCCATTCAGACCTCCTATCATGACTCCCGTCACGGACGAGCAGGCCTACACACAGGCCAAATATATCATGGAGGCTCTCGACTTTAGAGAGAGGATCACCAATGAATGGAAGAGATATCTCAGCCTCACGACGCTGATGACACAGACAGCAGGCGAGATGGCTCATTGTGCTTGGATGGCATCATGTGCCCATGGTACGCTGCCGGCATCACTGCCTGCTACCGCAGGTGACCCAAGCATACCTATTCCTGGAATCCCGACACAGCCACCAGCACTTGATCCCCGCGAGCCGAACAAAGCTATTCCTCAGAACGATCCATTTGGACCTGCATATGACGAGTTATTCAGTTCCCTCTTACTGCTGATCAAGGACTACCCTGGGGCGTGGGCATCCTGGGATTCAGTCGAGAAACAAGAGCTCCTCCACCCCAAGATCATCAAAACAGTTGAAGATGCACATGCTGTTACTTGGGTTGTGTTTGAGCGGTTTATACAGCAGATTACCGATTTGGGCGGAGACGATGAGGCGACCAAATCACGACTCATTGCAGAAGGTCACAGGCTGAACGCCCACCGTGTAGGCCCTGCTGCCGAGAACCAACAGACCATCGAAGCATGCAAAACATTCTTCACACAGAATGCATTGGATCGAGTGGCACTGGGACACGATCCTGATGTTCCGACTGCCGTATGGCGCGCAGCGGTTGAGGCGGACCAGCCAGCACCACCAGGCCCATTGCCTGAGCCACTACAGCCTGGCCCCTAACCGATAACCGTGCTAGAGCCATCAACGCCTGGCCCGCTCCCAAACCACACGCCAGCAGACCAATCGCCAGCATAACAGCTCCCGAAAGCCGAGGCAGTCCAGATCCCCGACGACGGCACTGACCTAGATGCGATGGAGCTGGAGGCAACTCCTGCCGACGACGTTCCTTCTCCACGCACGTTGAACTTATTGTCGTGGCAGGACAGCTGCGACCGTTCCATGTACGAGGACATCAGCCAGGTCGGGATGTTCGACAACGCATGCACTATTCGAGAGTACAAGCTTCAAGCAGGCATCGTGGACGACCATCCGTACGTTTCTCCAGTATTGCGGGGTACATCCGCGACCAGTGGATTTGCTTGCCTGCAGAATGAGGAATGGTTCGATCAATTGCAACACGACGACTGTGTGATTGCTCATGCTCCCGATATTGCACAATTTGGTTGTTTTCCAGAATGGAAATGGATATCGTTACCACATTACGACGAGATACGTTATGGTCCTGAATTACTTCATGAGTGGCTCGGAGATCCTAAATACATGAGCAAAGACATCGCGACGATGTTACGCCACGGGATCCACTACAAGATGATCCACATCAATCAATTTCACGATCGACGTATTAACATATGGCCGAATACAACAGATCGTGATTGGAAGATCCCAAGTAATTGGAAATCCTTTCAGGCTATGGTCCAATGGAAATTCAGTGATCGTAAAAACCACCACGGGCCATCCACCGATGCGGCCATGACGCACTTCAAAGAGGATGGTGAGAAAGATGGGTATCACGATTGGAATGATTACTACCCGATCTTCATCATTCGTGCGTTCCAGAACCATATTGACCCGCAGAAGAATCGGATCGAGATATACGCCAAACCAATCCCCGAAGGAGGCGACCCCAGCTGTTTCGATTGGAACAGCGTTATTGCCATTCGATGTGTTGGAGGCCACAGTTGCGTCAATCCACGTTCCAAACCGTGGAACATGGGCTGGGAGAGCCTACAATGGACAGACGTGAAATACCTCCACCATGGCACGACATTCCGTGCTTGGCGCAACATCCTCAAGTCAGGGATCATTCCCTGCTATATCGATCCATCTTCTCAGAGGGACAAGTATTATAAACCATCACCACGCACGGAGGCATTCTTCAGTTCCAGCACATACATAGACAATGTCCAGAAGAATCCCACACCTCGGTACAGTCATACAAGTTCAATCACTGCAAGAACGAGGTCGAGCTGGTGATCAATATGGAGATTGCCACAAAAGCTGGTTGCAGATTTTGGTTTGGCGCCCAAGGCGCTATTATGACAGAAGACGTGGTTCCCGCAGCGGCAGTTATTGCAATTCGCCGTCTCCAACCACGCCACGCGCATGGCCGGCAGATATGGCCGGAGGGCCCGGCCTGGGACTATCCGCCATTGGCCGCGAGACAACCATTGGGCAAATGCGAAATTTGTGCCGTTCTTCCTGGGCATGAGTTCATTGATAACCCTCCTGGGATTGCACCAGCTGACACGGATCGCGACATGGATCAGCAGCCAAGGACGTCATCAGCATCAGCATCTTCGGCTCAGCGACCGATTGCCCCTCAGCTGGGGGCAACCCCTGCTGGCCGCATATCTGGCGCCGACGCCTTGGACGAACAAATGGTCCGCGCTATGATCGACGAATGCAGGCACAAAACAGAAGATAAAGAATGGTTAATCGCTATGTCATACTGCCGAGAGGCTCTTCGACCCATCACATCAAATATTTCGCAGAAAGATTGGAAACGTCGGCCTATATTTCATGATGTTCGCATGGGGGACTTCATTGTCACTAAGAATTGGGGATCTACCAATTGTTATCATTATGACAATCACTACCCCAAGGGCAATCACAACACCAAGGTCCTCATGAACAAGGGCCACATATACGGCCCAATCATTCATTTCGGAGTCTTTGACAAGTTCTTTGCGGTGCAAATACCTATCCCCAACTACGGTTTACGATGGGTAAACATATGGTACAACGGCAAAAGCATGCCTCTCAAGGGTGTTGTCTTTGCTTTGCCAGTACGTGCCGACATCGACCCGAGATGTGAATACTGCGCTGGAAGGACCATCCTCATGCCGCGACAAAATACATCAGCATAAAACAGATGGTGATCTACCATATCTTGGAATGCCGAGCATTTATAAGCCACGTATTCCACGTGCGCCGGCCAGGCAGCCCGCTCTTCGGACACCCGATCCCGAAGAGCTGGTGGCCACACCTGCCGAGGATACTGCTCCCGCGGATGATGGACCCCAACAAAAGGCAGGCCAATCTTCTGAACCTCTGGTTGCCGTCATTGTGGATATATCAAACATCCCACTCACTGCCGAGGAGAAAGCGGCAAATGGCAACATGAGATCAGATATATCAGCAGAGATCCAAGCAGATGAGCACGTCGACGGGAGCATCCTCGACAATATTATCGACCCGCCAGAAGACTTCCTCAACCACCCCGACTACGACCCAGAGGAGGACTCCAAGTGGATCAAACAATCATATGGCCACCGCATATACCGCTGGACATCGCAGTTGTTGGTGGACTCACCTATGATAAAGGTGAACCGAATCATGGAGGTGCACACTGGCGCGGACAGGTTTGTGGTGGATAGAGCACAGTCGTACTTACGATTTGAAATTCAATTCGGATCCGAAACATGGAACGCGGAGACATACTATTTGGATTACAATCATACCCACAAATGGGCACGTGACTTACCAATTTGCAGTGCAGATAGTTTCTTCAAAAAGTTGGTACACTACCTGGACCCAGAGGTCATCGAGGAGTCGACTACAGGCCTCTTCCAATGGATCTCTAAAGTGTATCAAATCATATTGCTGGACAGTATTGGGGAGCTCCGTGATTTCACAAAATATGCTATTCATCAGAACCATCCTGCATTCAAGACGTTGCGTGATCTATTTACGCATTGCACCCAGACATTCGACAATCCAGGCTTCCCCGTGTGGACGGAGCTGGTGGAAACACCTGCCGCGCCACGTGACCCAGGCGCGGAGCAGGACATTCCCCAGGATCCAGGCAGCGTTGCATCCGCAGCTCCAGATCAGGAAACTATGGTACGGATCATCGCCCAACAGAAGGGAACCAACCGCGAGGAGGGTGACAACGAGTCCGCCTTGCAGGAAGAGGCTAGCCGTATCCGTACAGAAAACGTATGCCATGGTGATACCGATGACGCGGACAACGACACGACCGAGCGCGTAGGACTGCCAGGGGAAAGATTGTCTAAGATCGAGATCGAGGGAATGAGCAGATCGATCGCTTCCCGCCCGGCCGCCGAGATCAACCGCGATGCCATCGATCAGATCGGCCGCTGTCTTGCTCGTGGTGGGGACACTCGCTGGGGATCTCGTGAGCACCTCACGATTGACGGAGCCCCAGAAGATATTCAGCATGATATCGCGCGATGTCGGAATTGCGATCGCATCTTGTCCCTAGGGATCGTTACAGATGAAGGTACCCTTTGTGACATCTGCTGGCAGTACACTGTTGCCGTAGGTGCTACGGGTAAAAATACCGCTGTCGAGAGCGACCTGGCATACCTCCATAAGCTGGCCCACTGGATCAAGGCGACGCTCTCCCAGGACGACGTCACGAGGTACATGAGAGATGGAGCGCAGATCATCATGACGGGCAAGCGCTCCATTCCAGGCAATGAGAAAGACGTGCTGAGGAGAATGGCCAATTCCGCTAGGAAGAGGTATGAGAAGTGGGTCGCCTCTGGCTCCCCTCCTGCACGCATGTGCAGATTGATGGGCGAGCGTGATGACGACAGACCTCTATACCATCCCTTTGCCAATCTCATCCAGCGCTTACTCAATGTTTTGAAGTTCCACCACCAAATGACAGGCGCTCGTGTCAATAAAGGCAAGAACGCCTATACCATTGAGGATCTGCGCGACGCCTGTGAAACCCTCGAGACCAGCATCAGGACTGGCCAGGCTGGTCGGAAGAAGTGGTGGTTGAACGCAGGCAGACTCGACCGAAGCACGCGGCAGGCACGCGGACTTGTCACGATTGCCCATCCCAGAGGGGATGGCACCCGTGAGAGAGGCGCAAGCTTGCCGCGCTTGCTTATGTTGAACCCGCCTTTGGTTCCACTGACCAGAGGGGCGTTGATTCAGGGATGAGAACCGATCCGATCGAACCTGATACACACTCCCAGTACTCTGATGATGCCATGGAGCCACGCATGCCGCGGCACCCGCCGCCGCCGCCGCGCCCCGCTCCTGGCGGCGCTGCAAGGTCCAGCGCCTATGGCGCGCAGGGCCACATGCCCGCGGGGCCGCGCGGCACTGCAGCGCAGCGGCAGGACAGCGACGACAGCCGCAGACCTGCGACACCTCCCCGCGCCAAGGGGGCGCGCACGACGGAGGACTACGCTACGTGGTGGCGCGACGACCTGGAGGACAGCCAGTGGGGCCCCAGATACTGGAGCTACTACATCAAGTGCTGGATGTACATCACGGACAACAACGACGAGTTCGTATACGTCCGCGACATCCAGTACAACGGGTGGTTCCGCCACTGGATCATGCGGACGCCTTGGGAGACATTCACGACGAGCTACGTGTCGTACGACGGCCACAGGATGTGGGACCGCAGGTTCTACGAGAGGGGCAACGCGTAGTAGAGTCGGCCGCCAGGCCCACCGTTCGAAAGGCTTGAATTTCATCATTGTGCAAGTTCGCCGTGGGCGGTGGCTATTATATTCTTTTAGGCCACTTCACTATCCAAGACAAGCGGCCACACACATATCTTTGCGATGCCCAAGGCAGCATCCTAAGGAGCAACGCCAACGGGAGTCGCCAATCACAGGAATCATATATATATATATATATATATATGCAGTTTTTTTTCGTGTTTGTTAACGCGACTTTGCGTCTGGCCAGACATTTGCTTTGATATTTAGAGGTGTTTCGTAACACGATCGTGTTCATCAGCACGATCTCAGAATACATTTTTTTAACCGTTTACTCTTTAGACTTTGCTTACATTGCGTTGAGAATGATCTGGCGGCCAGCTCTCTACCCACAGCTGGTGGCAACGCCTGCCTCGCTTAGGCGAGGCAGATTCTGATGTTGCTTTAACTGGCTCAGATCCTCTTTCTCCGCCCACCCGTGTCTCATTCTTCTCCGTCCTCGAGTGCCGAAGCGTTTTTGGGGGGGCGCACCGAGGGGGCGCCAAAGCGTGCTTGGCGAAGAAATAGGGACCCTTGGTGTTCCTTCTTACCTTACCTTGCAGCTGAGGCTATACTG
Organism: Prorocentrum cordatum; assembly: GCA_963575745.1. Taxonomy (NCBI): domain Eukaryota; class Dinophyceae; order Prorocentrales; family Prorocentraceae; genus Prorocentrum; species Prorocentrum cordatum. The sequence continues at coordinate 49,676 of CAUYUJ010014666.1, forward strand.
ATTTTGCGCTCAGCTGCCTGACAGAATTGAGGATTGAAGGAGTCAAAGGGTGACGGATTCTTTTCCTCTGTTCCCGAGTCCTACCCTCACGGGCGGGATTCGGGACGGGGGGTGTGAATAGAACCCGTGTAATACCCTCATATATACTCCTTATCCTCACCTCTCCTGCGCCTGGCCGTTTGGGCTCAGGTATTGGGACAGATCGATCAGACCTTTGATCGTGCAGGAGGGAAAGACATCCATCTATCCCTCCTTCCCTCTACCAACGGATCAGGGGTTCTGTGCCCTTGTACTTCAACGCCATACACAGTTTCATTGGCATCATGAACCTCGCCATGACATGGCACATGGGCAAGTAGCACAAGGGCTAGGAAAACGCACGGGTGGCACGCGTCACCCCGGAAACTCAAATTGTGAAAACCAATTGTTTCACTTGTAGTCTGGGCCCCAACATGGGCTGATCGGTTTTCAAACGATAAGGGGGGTCCTATTGCGCGCGCGCTGGGTGACCCACCCCACGGTGGGTCGCCAGAAAACTGGATTGCGAGGATGAATTTGGCGCTTCGGTCATAGATGTTGGGCCCCAAGGAGATGCTGCATGCAGAAAAAAACGAGGGGTGACGCGTGCAGACCCGCCCCGAAAACTCAACCGTGAAGACCAATTGTTTCATTTGTATATTCTGGGCCCCAACATGGGCTGATATAGTATCAAACGCTAGGAGATTCTATTGCGCGCGCGCGCGCTGGGTGACCCACCCCAGGGTGGGTCACCAGAAAACTGTATGGTGAAAATCTAGCGTTTCATATTTTGGGCCCCACGGTGAGATGAATTCAGAATGAAAAAACGCACGGGTGACACGTGCCGCCCGCCCCGAAAATTCAATAGTGAAAACCAATTGTTTCACTTGTGTTCTGGGCCCAAACATGAGATGGTAGATTGTGGAACAAACGGAGTTTCCTATGGCGCGCGCAGGGCTACCCACCCAAGCGTGGGTCCCAATTCTTGAAGCAATGCGCATGGGGTGACACGAGCCACTCCGACAACTCAATGGTGAAAACCCATGGTCTTACTTGTATTGTGGACCTCAGCAGGCGACGACGATCTGTGAAACAACAAGAATTTCCTATCGCGCGCGCGCGTTGAGTGACCCACCCCAATGGTAGGTCACCCGAGAACTGCATGGTGAAAACCAATTCTTTGATTTGTAGTCTGGGCCTCAAGTGCGCGCGCGTGCGTGCGCATTGCAATGGGTGACCCACCCCAGGGTGGGTCACCCGAAGACTGAATTGTGAAAACCAATCTTGTATCGTCAAAATTTTGAGCCTCGGCATGATATAATATATTGGGAAACGGTGAAAGTTTCCTATTGTGGGCGCGCGGGTGCGCTGGGTGACCATGCCGAGAGTGGGCCACCCGAAAACGCCATGGTGATCAATCCATGTTAGAAACCAAAAAATCAATCCATTTTGCAAAACATCAATCCGTCTGACAAAAAGTCAATCATCCATCATGCAAACAATCAATCCATAACACCAAAAATCAATCCGACTTGAAAAATCAATCCATCCACTCAAATCAATTCGTTCACCACAAATCAATTCATGGAGAGCGGATTGAAAAAAAAAAAAAAAAATGACCCAGGATCTCTGGGAACAAACAACACCTCTCCGCTGCCCGGTCTGGCCCTGGTCCCCTGACGCAATTCTGTCCCGATCTGGTGTCCTCTTCTGATCAAACAGCACCCTTCCCCTGCTCGGTGTGGCCCCGGTCCCCTGACACAATTCTGTCCCGATCTGCAGTCCTCTTTAACAAACAACACCCCTCCCCTGCCCGGTGTGGCCTCGGTCCCCTGACACAATTCTGTCCCGATCTGGTGTCCTGTTTTAACAAACAACAGCCCGCCCTTGCCCGGTGTGGCCCCGGTCCCCTGACACAATTCTGTCCCGATCTGCTGTCCCCTTTAACAAACGACGCCCCGCCTCTTCCCGGTGTGGCCCCGGTCCCCTGACACAATTCTGTCCCGATCTGCTGTCCTCTGTAACAAACAACACACCCCCCTGGTCGGTGTGGCCCCGGTTCCCTGACACAATTCTGTCCCGATCTGCTATCCTCTTTAACCAACAACACCCCGCCCCTGCCCGGTGTGGCCCCGGTCCCTGACACAATTCTTTCCCGATCTGCAGTCCTCTTTAACAAACAACACCCCGCCCCTGCCCGATGTGGCCCCGGTCCCTTGACACAATTCTGTCCCGATCTGATGTCCTCTTTAACAAACAACACCCCGCCCCTGCCCGGTGTGGCCTCGGTTCCCTGACACAATTCTGTCCCGATCTGCAGTCATCTTTAACAAACAACACCTCCCCTGCCCGGTGTGGCCCCGATGTGCTGCCAGGTCGTCCGAATGGTCGTCAAGCTTGGCGTGTTGCCGCTTGTTTTAATCGATGGCAAGCGTGTGCGCGCCTTTTTTCCGTGACACCGCGATCAGCAGTTTGCCGATAGTGAATGGAGGAGTCGAGGGTGAGCAGGAGGGATGGTGGCAGAAGAAGCCGGAGCAGTCGGTCGGTGGAGTAGGCAGGGGACGGCCAGCCAGCGGGGGCGCTGTGTTCCGTGCCAGATTTTGTTGCCAGCGCTTCACGCGCGAGTCAGGCGTAGCGTGCTGCCGCTTGTTTGAATCGATGTCAAGCGTGTGCGCGCCTCGACTCCGTGCAACCGCGTTCGGCCGTCTCCGTTGCAGACGGTGGACGGAGCAGGTCAGGGTTAGCAGGAGGGATGCTTCGGAAAGAAATCATACATGTAAGAATTCAGACACCGAAATTCAAGACTGAATGGTCCTCTGGTACTTCTTCAGGTGAGCTTCATAAGCTTGCGATATCAAAAAACGGTGCGTAATGTTCCGTGGCGCCGATGGCGCGAAATTTTGTGTATTCCTGGTTTGTGTTTTGGGAACTCAATGTCCCCGTTGCCGAGCAGTCCCCTTCGCCCCAGGGCCCGCAGGTTTTCTTTGGAGTCCTGGGCTGTAAGTGGGCGCGCGTGCAGCAAAGGTTTTGTCCATAGCCTTGCGTTACAGCCTCCTTCGAGTGCCCCCCATCCGCATCCTCCTCATCCTTCCTTCCTCTACGCATGTCTCCCCTCTTCCATTTTCCACTTGCCATGCGTTTTGCATTGTCTTGCGGCGGATCCCCAGCCCGTCCTAGAGTTGTCCGCTCGCTGCGAGTTCTCTCCGATGTCGCTGATGCGGTGACGTGGCCGCGCGTGCAGAGCGCATGTCGTTCCTTGTCCCTCCTCTCTGTCGAGGACTGTGTCCTCGACCTCTGCCTTCCCCACTTTCCTGTTGCTTCTTTTGATCCGTGAGCCACTCAAATCCGGATGCTCGCGCGGAGCTCCGCCTGTGCCTTTGCGTGCAGACATGACTGCGCCTGACTCCCGTGGGTTTTCGAGGGCCGGTGACGTCGCGATTCTCGGCGGCGGCGTCTGGGAATGCCTAGGAATTCACCACCCGCCAAACGACCCCAACCCAACCCGAAGGCTTCAATTTTCCTTACATTTCCAATGGGAGGGGGTCGGGGAACATCGAACAAAACACATGGAACCCGCCCCCTCCCCAACCCGAAATTCGGGTCAAATTCGGGTCTGCGGGTTGGGTTGGCGTGGTCTGGTAGATAGTCAGGAATGATCGAGGAGGGGTAGAAGCACCATGTAGGTGGCGATCTGCACCACAGCGCCTGTGTACACCACAGTGCTTGCGTGCACCACAGTGCCTGTGTACATCACAGCGCCCATGTACACCACACAGCAGCCGCGTACAACACAGCGCCAGTGTGTGTGTGTGTGTGTGTGTGTCACAGTGCCTGCGGGCACCACAGCGATTTTGTACACCACAGCGCATGCGTACACCACACCAGCCGTGTGCAACACAGCAACGGTGTACACCACAATGCTTGCGTGCACTACAGCGCCTGTGTACACCACGGCGCCTGCGTGCACCACAGCAAAAGTGTGCAACAGAGCACCACTGTTGCATATGTCGAAGTTGAGAAATCCCTATGACAGATGGGAGCGCCTGGGGATTATACTGAAACACTTGTGTTGTTCTAGGGGTTTGAAACATTTTTATATAGGTGCAATCGACCTACTCATCCTCCTGATCCTGCTCCTGCTCCTCATTCTCCTCCTGCCCTCCCTCCCTCCCTCCCTCCTCCTCCTCCGCCACCTCCTCCTCTTCCTCCTTCTCCTCCCTCTTCTCTCCTCTCTCCTTTCTCCTCCTCTTCCTCCTCCTCCTCCTCCTCCCTCCTCTCTTCTCTCTCCTCTCCCCTCTCTCCTCCGCCTCCTCCTCATCATCATCCTCCCCCTCATCCTCCTCATCACCCCATCCTAGAACGTCCTCCTCATCCCTTATCCCTCCTCCTCCTCCTCCTCTTTCTCCTCTTTCCTCCTCCTCCTGCTCCCCGTCACCCTCCTCCTCCTCCTCCTCCTTCTCCTTCGCCCCCTCCTAATGCTGCTGACCCTCTCATCATCCTTGCCGTCCGCCCCATCATCGTACTCCTACTCCTCCCTCATCATGCTAGCTGCCCCCCCCTCCCTCGTCCTCCGCAAGTGCCACATCTTCCCTCACATATGTATGTGTTTATGCTGCAGCGTCTTCTCCTCGTCCGCGTCGTCCTCCTCCTCCTCCTCCTCCTCCTCCTCCAGCATCCTCATATGTGCCCCCCCTCATCTCCTCCGTCCTCCTCCACCTCCAGTAGCATCCCCCCAGTGCCGCCACCCTTCCAGTGCCTCCCCCCCCTCCCTCCCCCCCCTTCCCCCTCCTCCACCTTCCCCCCTCCGCCCTCCTCCAGTGCCATCTCCTCCTCCTCCTCCCTCACTCCCCCCCTCCCTCCCTCCCTCCCTCCCCAGCTCCCTCCAGTCATTCCTGTTTCCCTCCCTCCCCTTCCTTCGCTCCCTCCCGCCATTCCTCCCTCCCTTCCGCCCTCCCTCTCTCATCCCCTCCCTTCCCTTCCCTCCCTCCATACCCCATCTCCCTCCCTCCCTCCCTCCCTCTCTCCCTCTCTCCCTCCCTCTCTCCCTCCTTCCCTCCCTCACTCCCTCCCCCTATCTTCTTGTCCCCTCTCCTCATCCGTGTCGCCCTCCCCCTCAATCGTGGCCTTTTTCCTCGTCGTCGTCGTCGTCGTCCTCCGAGTGCTGTTCCTCCAACTCATCCCCCTCCCTCGTCAACCTACCCCCCGCAGCGACGCTTCCTGCAGCCCTCGTTCGCCCGCCGCGCGCGTGGCCCCGCCTCGGTGCATGCGCTCCGGCTGGCGCAGGTCGTTGCGGAAGCTGAACCCGGTTTTTAGGTTCGCCGGCTCACGGAATCGGGCTCCGATGCCAGCGGCAATGCAACCAGTCTTGGGAGGCCAGGTGCCAAAGGACAGGATGCGATGCTGCTGGTTAGGTGTTTGTAGCGGCATGGCTGCGCTCGGTGCCGCCTCGCTCGCAGCTTCTTGCTGCCGCGCGCAGCTTTCGTAAGCGGGGGCTGACCCATGCGCGCAGGCTCGCCGACGCACGGGATTGGGGCCCGAGGCCAGCGGCCATGCAACTACGTCCAGCAGAGGCCAGGTGCCAAGAGACACGTTGCGTTGCTGTCGATCCTGTTCCGTCGGCGTGCGCCTCTCTCCGCCTTCTGAAACCCTCTATTGTAGCAAGCACGGTGCTAGTGCATGGCCTGCCACGACGAGTGGGAGCTGAACCAGGCGTGTAGGTCCACTTACACATTGGGTCGGGCTCCGTTGCCAGCGGCGCTGCGACAGTCTTGTTTAGGCCTCTGGCCTCAGGGGAGTGTCGCGATGCTGTTGGCGAGGTGCGTCGCGGCGCGTCGTCTGACGCGCACTTTTGCGCCCGCCCGCCCATCTGTCTGGCGCGGGGCGCCCTTCCACATGAAGCGGCACGTCCTGTGCCCTGCTTGTCTCGCAGCCTCTGGCTGCTCTCGCGATTGCAGTCCTCGGCGGGCACTGACCTAGTTGCGTAGGTTCGCTTGCGCACGGGATCGGGCTCCGCCGAGTGATGCCTTCGGCAATGCAACGAAGTCCAGCAGTGGCCAGGTGCCAGAGGACCTGTTGCGATGCCGGGGGCAGGCCTTCGCTACGCTGCGCGGCGCGCTTGTGCATCGCCGCGGCCCTTTCGGCCTGCGACGGCTCAGCTGTCGAGCGGAAACTGAGCCAGCTGCGTGGGCTTGCCGACGCATGGGATCGGGTTCCGTTGCTAGCGGCACTGCGACACCCCCGGACATTTAGAATAGCGGATGTCCGCCGCCGAACGAGGCGGCACCGGCTGCACTATGGGGAGGGCACGTCCCCCGATCCATGGATTTGGCGACCGCGCGCCAAATCCATGGGTCGCTAATCCATGTTTGCGCGTCCCCGATGCTTGTCTTCCTTTACTATGGGCTTCGGGCTCTCTAGGATGGCCTCTTGGAGCCCTCTTGGGCCGTCTTGGTGGCGTCATGAATTGTCTGGAGGCTATTGTGGGAGCCTCTTGGGTGGTGTTGGGCCCTTGATCTCATCGTTGCTGTCTTGAGCGTCGTCCTGGGGACCATGAGGCCCGCAAGAAGGCCCCAAGACAGATCAATGAGCCCCCAAGACGGCCCAATCCGTCTCCAAAAGGCCAAACCGTTGATTTGCCTGAAGTTTTGATGGATTCTGAGGCTCTGGCATGTTTGGGTATCCGACCGCCCCAAAAAACCCGAGAGATTCCTCTGGGCCGTTGTGTTATTTCTTCGGTGCGCTTCAGAGCCGTCTTGGGGCCATCTTCGGAGCCCCTTGGACGATCTTGGGGTCCTCTTGAGCCGACTTGGGGCCCTCTTGGATGCCTCTTGGACTGTCTTGGAGCTATGTTGGAGACATCTGGGCGGCCTCTTGGGCCGCTTTGGGCGATCGGAAACCCGAATCGGCGAGCACTTCAAAAAACATCAAACACCTGAGGCACATAAGTGGTGCTGCCCCCCTCGGGCTCTCCAGGAAGGCATTTGTTTTCTGAGCTTCGTGGGCAGTCTTGGAGGTCTCTTGGGCCGTCTCCAGGCCCTCTTGGGGGCCTCGTGGGCCGTCTTGCGGCCGTCTTTAGAGGCTTGCGACCTATCTTGGGCCATATTGAGCCGTTTTGTTGTCGTCTTGGTTGTCGTGGAAGCCGTCTGGGAGGCCATCTTGACCGTCTGGAGGCCGAACAGACCGCCAGAAAACGATTCCAGAGGGGGCGGGTTTCGAAGCGCGCGTGCCGACAGGGGAGGGGGGTCAGCCCTAGAACATGTTACAGACCTCCCAGGCAACAGACGAGCAATCTAACACGCCCATTCCGTGCACACGCGACTATTATGGTTCATTTCTCGTGCTGGGCGCTGTGCGGGTCGCTCTCGACATTGCCTTTGTTCCACGCGTCCTGGCTCGGCACTCTGACCTGGGTGGCGTCGTTCGTCTCTTCCTGTGGCTCTCGGCGTCCGAGCGGCATCGTGAATGAGGTCCTCGCGCCAGCTGTGACCGTCTTCTTGATCTTGCTCTGGACTGGTGATGCCCGTGGCGCTCTCGTGTCTGGACTGCGCGGGTGTTGGCTCATTTTGATCGGTCCCAGCAAAAATGCCTCGTCGGACCCACTGTTCTAGTACTGCTGCGCCTCTTTTGCACCATCCCCTGCAGCCTCGCACTCCTTGGCGTCGCTGCCAGTGTGGGCACCTCTGTTGGAGATGACGGCGCATGTCTGATGATCTCCGTCGGCGACAGGACTGATTGTAGTGAGGGCTATGCTTTTTCTGTTGGTGCCAGCGGAGTCCATGGAGCTGCTTGCTGTGACTACTGAAATGTCTGCTGCTGATCCAGCGGTCGTTCAATCATCGTCTGCATATTGCGATATGTTGCAGTACTGGGTACATCTGTGACTGCACCTGCTGCTGAATGATGTCTGCCTGCGATGTTGTCGGGGGCCCATCCCCTGCCAAGGCTGCTGCCGTACGATTGGGCTGGGCTGTTGACGTTTGCGACCCTGACGACATCGTTGTCCGACGATGCTCCGTGGTCAGACTTTCTTCGCAACACTCAGGGTCCATCTCCATATGTTCTGCTCGTATGCACCTGATCAGCTTGATCTGCTGCTTGCTTCTTTTACACTGTCATTTCGTGAATCTCGGACTTGGTGCGCTTGAGGGCGTCGAGTTGATCCTGAAAATTGTCGCGCATGGCCACCCTTGTCTCGTAGATCTCCTTTTGGACTTCCACTGCCTTGTTTGCCGCTTCGACTCTCAACATCATTCTCGCTACAGCATTATCCTTAAGATAGAAGTCTGCCGACAAATATCATGGACTGACTCCTTTGTGGCCCATGCGATCTGGTACCTCTGCTGGAACAAGTTCAGCTTGGACATGGTCTTCTTGTAGTAGATCCTCTTCTCGCCCTCGTCTGCCTTCGTCGAGAGCGTCTTGTAGTCTGTGTGCGCTGCTGCTTCTGCTTGCGTCACCATTCTCACGGAGGGGGGGCCGGCTGTTATCTTCTCCTCCTCTTCGTCTTCCCATGGGCGGGTGTCTGACTTTCGACTCTGCGATCTCTGGCGGCGCTCGTCTTTCGGGCTGTTGTTGACCTGCCCGTCGGATGCTCGCCAATGACTCCCGCACTTCGTACAATTCACGTGTTTGTTACAGTTTTGCCGTCCGCATTTGCATTTCCACGCTGCTGCCCACTGCGTCATCTAGAACGGGGTTCGCTGATTGATTTCCCGTCGTAGAGACAGAACTCGAGTGAGAAATGTTGCCTGACGAAGCCGTGTGGGCAAGTGTGTATCCTTGGACCCGCGAAAGTACTGCCCTCTTCCGCAGTCTTCGGAGGCTTCGAGCCTCCCCCTCGGCCGTGGACAAGCACGAAGCCGCAGGGTGACGGTTTCGCACTGAGCCAAAATGACTATGGTCCCTTCCTCCTCCTCCTCCTCCTCCTCCTCCTTCTCCTCCTCCTCCGCCTCCGCCTCCGCCTCCTCCTCCTCCTCCTCCTCCTCCTCCTCCTCCTCCTCCTCCTCCTCCTCCCTCCTCTCTCCTCCTCCTCCTCCTCCTCCTCCCCCCCCCTCCTCCCCCCCCCCCTCCTCCTCCTCCTCCTCCTCCTCCTCCTCCTCCTCCTCCTCCTCCTCCTCCTCCTCCTCCTCCTCCTCCTCCTCCTCCTCCCAGTCCTCCTTCCTCGAGGCCCTCGCCAGGAAGGAAAGGCGCCCCGAGGGCAGGAGGCCCCGAGCCTCCGTCGCCCCCCGTTTCCGGCCCCCCCCCCCCCCCCTTGGACGCCTCGCCGGGGCCCCCGGGGGGGCCGTCTCAGGAGCGACGCGGGATGAGGAGGAGGAGGAGGATGAGGAGGAGGAGGGGGAGGAGGAGGAGGGGGAGGAGGAGGAGGAGGAGGAGGAGGAGGAGGAGGAGGAGGGGGAGGAGGAGGAGGAGGAGGGGGGGGGGAGGGTCCTTCGGGGTCCAGGGCCCGTTTCCTTCGGGAGCCCTTCCCCGGGGGCCTCGGGCGGCGCGCCGAGGGGGGCGGGGAGGGGAGGGGGGAGCTTCTGAGAGGGCTGGATGCTGCCCTCTAAGAAGCAAGAAGCCCTCGCGGGGCTTCTGAGAAGTGCCGTGCCTTCTAAGACCTGAGAGGCCCCCCCCTCTCGGCGCGCATCCGCGGCCTGGGCGACTTCCGTATGGGGCCGGCCTTTCGTCCCGAGTTGTTCTTTGTGGCCGTGGCCCGTTGCGGGCACGTTGTGTTGGGAATGGCCTACCAATTGGTCGTTGCAATTGGTTCATGAGCCTCGGATCCTTTGGCAGGCCGCGCCCGAGGCGGATGGGGGGGCCCGTGCCTCCCAGCCCCCATGGACCGGTACAGTCGGGCCGCCAAAATAGGAGCCTTTCTCGCTGGGGAGGGGATCGGTGTTCCCTGATTGTTTTGCAGCTTGCCTTAGGTAGGTGTTCCTCAGGTTTCCCTTGGGAAATCGATGTTTGGCCTTTGAAAGACAGGGGCATCGTTCCTTATTGAAGGTTCATTACGACAGCGGCCCGACTGTACCGCGAAAAAGAAACACGCTCTCCTGTCATAATCCATAATCTCACTTGATTCGTCGGCGAGCGCAGGGCGGGGGCGGGAAGGATGAGCGGGGGCAGACCTTCTCGGAAGGCGGCGGGGCTTCTCGGAAGCCCTCTGGCGTTCGGAGAGGCCGGCTCTGGCATGGGAGGTGGCCCAAAACTCATGCGCTCGCAAACGTGGATCAAGGGGGCGTGGATCAGCGACGGGCCCCGTTTCCATTGGAAATCGCGGATTGTCGCCGCCGAGCGAGGCGGCACCAGCCGCATTTTGGGGAGGGCCCCTCCCCCGATCCATGGATTTGGCGACCGCGCGCCAAATCCATGGATCGCTGATCCATGTCTGCGCGCTCCCGAGAAACATGTCCCGGGAGGCCGGAAGCCTCCGGAGCCTGCGGAGAAGGCCCGCCCCCTCTCGCCTGGCATCGCTCGGACGTGTGCATTTTTCCTTCGGCGAGGACCATCGAGGAGCATCCTCGATCATTTGGCGAAAAAAACACGCACGAACACCCCCAAAAAACACAGGAAATGGACGTCCGAGCGATGGCCAGCTCTCGCTTCCCCCCCCCGGCTCGCCGTCGTCCCGTTGCCTCCGCACTTGGCGGGGCTGACTGCCCCCCTCCCCTCGTCCTCGCCCTCCGCGTCCTCCTGGCCCCTGCCCTCGCCACCAATGCTCTGCCTCCTCGCTCGTGTCCCAACTGTGGCAATCAATGGTTGTGTGGGGATTGCTTCCAGATGGAAGAGCATGACTGCTCGTACCTTCTCATCCAAGCTATGCAGGATCAGGCTAGATTTGTCGAGGCCAAGACTCATCAATAAATTCTGGTCCGTGAAGCCCAGGGGGCCGAGCAGGCCCGACTGGACCGAAAAGAAATTAATGCAGTTATTGAGGACGTTCGGAAGAAGTTCGAGGCTGAATGACTCGCTCTGGCCCAAGCTGCCAGAAAGCGGGAACAAGAGCTGATGGGGCATCTGCCCCATCAATCCGCGGCTGCCCAGCAGCGCGCGGCAGAAGAAACCGAAAACAGAATTGCTGAGGCGATATTCTCCGAACGACAGGCCGCAATGACGGCGAACAGTCAGTCTGTTGATGCCGAGACCGCATCCGCCGCTGTTGCGGTGGCGAGAATAGAAGGAGAGAGGGCCGCCACAGCCAGGGCAAAACAAGAAAAACAGGAGCTCCCAGAACAACTTCACACTGCCAGGCTGGAGGTCGCCAGCGCCCAGGTTGTAGCTGCGACGATAGTTGATCATAATCATCAGTATCGAGAAGAGCTCAAGTTACATGAAAACACCAGAGCATCTCTTCAGCGTATGCAGTTAGGCGACGACGCGTGCCCACCGGCTAAGCCGGCTGGGGCGAGTAGACGACCATCGCAGGCGGCCCACCCGTCCAGCGCAACGTCCTCGCAGGCCCAGCCTGGCTTGGCGACCATGGGGGGCGGGATGCCGCCAATGCTGCGGGTAAGGGCTGCGCGGCAGCCACAGCCCGCGAGATGGGCTGACGAAGGGAGTTGCTCGATTTGCTCGAATCCGAAAGTTGGAGAATGCGCCGCTTGTGGATTGCCAAGCTGTAAAGACCACTTCAATACCGGCACCAGACGGTGTTCCACATGTACTCAACGAAAGAGCTTGCCGGCAGAACAGGAGGAGTGGGACGAGCAATGGCAAAGACATAGTGTTGATCATAACTTTCGGGCTCAACAGCAGAAGCTCCTTGATGAATTTAGTGCTGATAAGCTTAACGCGCAGCGGATAAAGGAGCAAGCTGAGGAGCAGATTCGTATGAGCTCAGAAAAGGTCATTTGCCAACTTCCGGGAGAAGGATGAGGCTCTGGCACGCGCAAATGTATCAGAGAAAGAATTGATGAAGCTCAAAACTATCATCAACGAGTCCTTGAAAGAGAAAGGGCAGAACGTGCAGCTTTCGCTGCAAATTGCCGACCGTGAAGCGGCCATGATCGAAATAACGAAAGAGATGACGAGGTCGATTGGACTGGAAACTTTTCCATATATCGAGAAAGGATAGGATAAATCGCCCAAGTTTAGTCCATTTGATATGCCTTTGCTTTCACAGAAGACGCCTGTGAGGCCCATGCAACCCCAACATGCCATTCCTGGCCCTGTAACCGAAGGTCCGGCCAAGCCTGGTACCTCCGGGAAGGGCGTACCCATCAACGCGGATTTGACAGGTACCCCCGATAACATGACCTTCGTCAATTATCACCCTTTCACCAAGGAAGGGCCAGCAAAACCGCTAACCGCCCAGCCGTCTGGCGGAGATAAAGGTCATGCGCGGCGGCCACGCTGCCAGGCGGGGCAGGACAAGAAAAGGATGGGGATGATCATAGTACCGCACCAAGTACCGAGATTTTGTCGGCACTCGCTAGCGCTATTCGAGACCAGTCGGATAAGCCGCCTCCAGGGGGTCCGGGGGGTCCTGGATCCCCGGGCGGTGGAGGTGGTCGTGGCGGACCTCAGGGTCCGGGAGGGCCACGTGGCCCGGGAGGTCTTGATGAGAGTACCTTTTTAGATCAGTGGAGACAGATGGGAAACAATCAGAAGGTTGATCTGATTGACATTCCCGATGTTACAAGCATGCAGAAGTGGCAGATGCATGCGGTTCGTGCTGTTGCTGGCTCGTCTCCAGAGATTCGAGAAGCACTGCTCTGGATCATGGAAGCAATGGACCCTTCTTTGGAGAACGAACAGCTCAGAAGCCCGGGTCGCTTCCAACGTCTGGACATTATGATCGCCACTAACTTGATTCAACAAGATGCGTAGGAATCGCGGTCTTTCCATTCATCACATGCGTTTCCTTCAACAGATCAATCGAATGGAATGCGGCGCTCAGAATGGGCAGAGGCTTCTGACGGGGCGCGAAATGATACGAGCCATTTGTTACTGGTATTCCGTCAGATCGGAGTTAGGTCAACGTCGCATTTCGCGTGACATCTTTAAGGTAGTCATTGACCCCAATCGCCCAGACGCTGATCTATACCATTTCTATAATGAGTCGACATATGTTTATCAGCAACTTTACGGCGTCCGACCCCCATCTGACGAGATGAGAGCTTTGATCCACGCACACTTCATCGAGCAATGTACGAAGCCGAAGAAGTTGGAGCTTGTTTGCCAACTTCATGATTTGTCCACGGACATGCGAGGAGAGGGCGTAAGAGCCTACGACTGGCTCATATATCAAATTGAATGGGTGATGTTGCGTGAGAAGGAAGAATGGAACATCAGTATGCATGAGGGTACTATGAACCAATGTGCTCGACAGACGCGGTTAGGCGGTGGTGGAGGCAACGGCAGTGACAATCGTCGAGGTGCCAACGGCAAAGCCGCTGCGGCAGAAGTGGCAGCCCGTCTCGGGAAATCCACGGATGTTTGAAGAGCGGATTGACCAAGGGCGAGACGACGTGCAAGTTCGTACGCAAGGGAGATACCTGCCCGTGTGCAGGTCAGGGCAAAGCCGCCGCACCGGCCCAGCCGGGTGCGGGGGCTAAGTCGAACGCTGCCCAGGCCCCGGGTTCGAACCCCAGAGGGAGGCCCTGAGAAACCTAAAGGCGGAGGCCGACAGGCCCAGAGCCGGTCGCAGACACCGACGGGTAGCCGTAAAAAGGGTGCGCAGCAACGGAATAGGAGTCAATTCGATCGTTCAGGTAGAAAACAGAGCAAGATGCCGTGTTACCCTTTCTCACGGGATCCCAAGAACTGCCGTGGACCTCCTGGCGGTTGTTACAGGGAACACAGAGCCTTGACCGACGCAGAAAAGCTCGTGCGGGACAAGTATGAACAAGCGAAGCTTAATGCAGGCCAATGTCGTTGCCGCAAATGTTGCCTCGTCTGCGGGTGGCGGTGGCTCCAGGGCCTCCAGCGCCAGTTTGGAAACGCGAAAGAAAGATGGAGACAATATCAAAGGCAGAGGCAAAGGTAAAGACATGATATGTCGCTCTTTCAAGGAAACGGGAAAGTGCACGCGTGGAAAGGAGTGTTGGTTCGCTCAGACCACGCCCGACCATCCGCGACGCTGGCTCCGCACTGGCGGCCGAGCCGCCAGTGCAGGAAGACTGATTGGAATCATTATGTTAAGGGTGCTCTTTCTTGCCTTCCTCGCTAGACGGTTGCGGCGACGCCCGCGTCGGTCAAACCGAAAGCGGGGGGGCAGGGAGGTGTCTACTGACCCAGTCAGCATGGGCGCGATAGCATGCCCCGCCCCGTTAGTTCGGGGCCCCCCTGGGCAGGAGCAGGCCGGCCCTCATTTTCCAAAGGCCTTTATAAATATAAGTGGAGGAGTTGAAACATACCCCTCCAGTGGAGAGCCCCTCCTCGAGTGCAGGCGGCAAGTTGAAAGTCTTGTAAATTTTCTTGCCAATTTACTGCGTCCTCTTTCTCGGGGCGCTATCAAGATGTATTGGAGCGAGTCCCCTAACAAGAGTTGCATTCGATCTCAGACGAAGGGTCGGTGCAAATTCCGCGTCCGATTTCACCCCTCGACTGCGGGGCCCGCCGTCGCATGTAGGAAGGCGCGTCGCCACGACCTAAAAGAGTTGCCCTCATGTGACGACGACAGGCGGAGGTTCCCAGCTAAAATACGCCAGCAGTTGTCCACCCAGTGGAGAGCGTCTGCGGCGGAGGCCCTGATCAGGGCGTCAGACCTACAAGTTGACGTCTGGCACCTTTGGTTGAGGACTGAGGAGGGGGAAGAGGGCCCACACGGCACAGCCGCTGCGGGATGCACAGACAACAGACGCTGCGTATCCTGGAGCGCTGAGCTTTATGATTGATACAGGGTGTGGGTATAACCTCATAGCGGGAAGATATTAAGAGTGCAGGTGCAATGAGACTGATCCGAAAGCTTCCGCAATCGATCATTCTGAATACTGCCGGGGGGGAATCAAAAGCCCTCGAGTCAGTTCGCATCGCATGCCCTAAATCTAAATTTAAGGGTGGTAGTTTTAACGCTTTGGTCATGCCGGAGACCCCGTGCGTGATCTCGGCAGGAGAGCGGTGCATGGATCGCGGCTTTAGTTTCCTCTGGCCAGCCGGCGGAAGGCCCTACCTTTTGTTGCCCAGCGGTCAAAGAGTGGACCTGATCGTTGAGGGCAAGATCCCATACTTGACCCTTTCAGGCAAAGAGGCGCTGGGTCAGTGGATGTGCGCGGTTGCCGCTGGGGAGGGTGGACCTCCCGAGCGGCGGTGTTGCGTGACGCCAGGCGCCGAGGCATTTCTGGGCAATGTGGAATTGGCGGGGGGCCCTCCGCCCCATGCTCTTCAGACTCGCGTAACCATAGACTTGCATACACATGAGTTGATTGGCAACCACAGCTACGTTGACGGGCGGCCGACTGAGCTCGCGCCCGTTTTTCCGTCCTCATTCGACTCTGCGGATACCATCATTTTTTCTACTATTCGCCTCGTAAGGCTCGGACACCGACCGGCGTTGCTGCTTCCAAATCTCTCTCGACTTTGCCCTGCCACGGCCAAGCCGTTGGTCAGACCGATGAACAGCCCGGCAAAGCTGTGGCCTGCGCAGCCGCATATAAGAGCCCTTTGTTAGCACGGGGTCTCAGGATACCTGCCCTACGACATGGATCGAGGCATGGACTCCAATGCGTGCGACGCGGCCCCCGGGCCCGAGGGGGGCGAAGTTGGAGACGCTGACGGTGTCGACCTGGTCGACGTCGACGCACCGTCAGAACCGGACCCAGACGATGCAGAGGTTGAGGTGTCGGGTTTCCTTGCCGAGCGGCTCAAAAAGGCCGCGGCCTCCCTGCCGCATCTTCTAACTCGCGCTCCCAAGATCCCGTGTTGCTCAGTATGCAATTGGGCCAAAGCTATCAGACGACAGCAGCGCAAAGCGCGCAACAAAGGGCTGAAGGTTCCCCGCCCATACGCTAACCCCATTTCGTTTGGACACCTGACGACGATGCATCATTGGTTTGCGATGGATGTACTCTCGCGGGGGCTCCACGATGAGACCGCGTGCGTGACTTTTCGCGACCGAGCGACTGATTTCCTCGCCGCTCAGGGTGTACACGACAAGTCTGCGGTTCACATCTGTAACTTTTTCGTGAACCTTGAAGCCCCGGGAGAGACGTTAGAGTATTGTTATACAGATGGTGCACGTGAGCTTGCAAGGGCATGTTGCGAGCTCAAGATTGCCCATGATCGTACCATCCCAGGAAATAACAAGCAAAACGCTGTTGCCGAGAGTGCGAACGGCGTGGTACAGATGGGGGCCCGAGCGCTGCTCATGCAGGCTGGTCTCCCACCACCATATTGGACGTATGCCGTCAGATATTCTTGTCTTTGCTACAATGCAAGGGCCCCTGAGGAAGGGAAGTCTAGTTGGGAGCGTCGCTTCGGACACCCGTTTGAGGCGCCGCTTCTTCACTTCGGGTCTCTCGTACGCTATGTACCTCCGCCAGAATCGAGATTTCGGACAGCCAAGACTGGCGGAACAATGATCCCTGGGATATACCTAGGGTATTTGCACAAAGCGGGGGATATGGTTGGTCCAGAGAGCTACGTTGTGCCGCTAAGACAACTAGATGGGCTTAATATGGAATCAGGGCGCACGCCCGAGGGTAAACGACCCACCATAGAGAAGTCTGATCAGGTCTACAGCAACATCTTGGACGGCGCTGCGGAGGACCAATCTCCACAGTTCCCTTTGAGGAAAGCGCACGAGCAGGCAATGGCCGAAGTGCGCTCCGTTACGATCCCTCCAGCCGGCGAGGCCGCGGCCGTCCCAGACGGTTCGGGGCAGGGGGCAGGGGCGCAATCGGTCCATCCTGTTTGCGCAGAGGATCCCGCCATAATCATGCCGCCGCCTCCTCGAGGAGGCGAGGACGCTACGCCGCCGGACTCCGAGGCCGATTCCGATGATGACGACGATGCGGGGGTTTTGTGCGTGGATGACGAACCTGTGGTAATTGACGGTCGGGGCCCGCAGCGAGACTCTCGTCCAGACGAAGATGAAGATCAGAAGTTAGGTCTCGCACATATTGAGTATCGTTTGGATCGACAATCTAACTTCTCAGCGGCCAAGCCGCGCGAGAAAGTTCCCGGGAAAGGGCAGCTCCTTGTGCGCGCGACCCAGAACCTTGATACGATGAAATACTATGAGGACAGGCGTATCGTCGTCGGCCTAACGAAAGAGGAGTTAACGCAAAAGCTCCCGTTGACAGGTCGTCGCAAGACGTGCAGCATGCGGGTTGTACTTTATTATGATCCCGCCTACGTTCCCGTGACCCGTGTGTGGGTCACCGATCCCGATCCTAAGTGCGGTGCTCAATGGCTGAAGAAATTGCCTGAATCCACCAATCCTGGAATTCATCCCGGACGCTGTTTCAACGTGAATCAGGCTCAACGCCGACAGGCCGTCGATCAATACAAGGCCGAAGAGAGAGGATTTTTCGGTATAGACGATCCCGGCCCTTGTCTTCCCCCCTTGCGTCATATAGGATTGGACGTGGAAGATCCACCAACTCCGCCCGATCCCGCAGTGGCCCAGCCACCCGCGGCTCGGCCGTTCTCCGAGGAGGGCGCTGCCTACCTTGCGACGCATCCAATGGCAAGAAGAGCCGCGCCGTGCGTTGTCGAGCGATTCCGTCGTCATCTTTGCCGAGCCTGACGATGCTTTCCTGGGTTAACGACACCTGGAGAACGGGCGACACGACTGAAAATAGCTCGCTGAATTGCCCGGCCGACATCCGCAAGAATAATCAGAGCCCTATTCGAAAAACCACAAGCAAAACCTCTCTGAACCGCATGCGCCCAAGCCCCAAGAACAGCTGCATGCATATCATGAGCCTGTGACCGCCATGCGACTGTGGAAGACGACGGGTGCGAGGAAGCTGCCCGCTGCCATACTGCAAAAACATTTCGAAGCCATGCCGGCGAGAGACGCTCGAGCGCTTGGCGAAACCCTCTACGGTGGACTCGGAGCTGCTCCAAAGCTCGCCTGGTATCCTCAGGGAGCTCGCCTTGAGACGTGACCGAGTCAAGCTTGAAACATTGTATCATGCCCTCGTACATGTGCTTATTAACAATATGACAATGAACAGAACAGTGGGTGGTACATCCCATTCTGGTGTTGGATATTCACACACGTGTGTTATGAACGCACTGCGGCACGCTGGATCAGCTAGCCGAACATCAGATATGCGTGGACGTGTATTCTTGACATACATGGAAACATGCTCATGCTCTATGGGTATGTTGACCGAAAGCTGCACGAGGTAGTGATCAGGTCGCGATATAGCGAGCTCGACTGTACGATTCACAAGTACATCATGTACGCACGACATAGTAGTGAGCGGAGCGGCTATGTAGTCAATCCGCCTGGTGGGAAAAAAGCCTTGAGGCGGCGTCCACGTGGCTGCTGCCGTCGGGTCACCTTGGGAAGGTAGCTGGCAAGCCCACCTCGGCCTGACGAAGGGCACGATGTAATGCATGCCCGTTTTGATTCTGGTTAGCTGCTGCCAAGGACCCAATAGAAGGAGACACCACCGACCCCGCCGTAGCGTTAGCATCTAAAAGCCAGAACACATAATCTGAATGTTGTTTAGCACGAGCGGCCTCCCCTCTGATTTCCTCTCACCATTCGTGACGTTCCTCCTGTTCAACCTTCGAGTGGGGCGAGTGGGCGACGATGAAGGCTATGTTGAAGGACAACACCGAAACATTGACGCTGAGAAGGGTGGGGAGGGCTTTCACGACGACCATGCTTTGACGAGACACCGTGGTGTCAGGTCTCCCCGGGACCCACTGCATTTTTCGACGAAACCACAGCGATCACCCATGGGGCCCAGAAGGCTTCCGAGGCCCGTAGATAGCTAGATACCAATTTGAGACCAGCCTGACCTTGGCATGCGGGTCTCCGCGAGCCCGACCACGTCGAGCCCAGCATGCTGAAACTGGGCTGCGAACTGTCGAGGTCGGCCCACCGAGTAGAGGCCCACGAGAAACTGCTTGCCCCTTTTAGTCTGCTGGAGCGTGGGGGCGTTGGCGAAGGCGAGGGTGAGCTGCAGCTGCAATGGCGGCTGACCTTCAGCTGCTGCGGCTGGAGGTCGAGAAGGTAGGTCATGCCCGTCGTCTTGCCCGAGCTCGGGGCTCTGGGTGGTTGTAGCTGCTGCAGGAGGCTGTAGAGGAATGTCATGAAACTTGTGTGTGTATGCCGTTGCCGTGAGCTGCGCGCCAGGCACATCAGTTGACCTTGCGACCAAAGCCCCGTTGAGAAGCGGCGGATACTGTCGTCGCATGCTCGTAGGCAGGGACTTTAGCCACGCCCACGACGCGGACCTCGGGTCACGAACGAAGGGCTCCCACGGGCATCCGACTGGCTCCTTGATGACCCCCAGCGAGACAAGCCCGGCCAGCGTGTCGACCATCTCATTGAAGGGGTCCTCGCTGTGAGCTTTGACGTGTGCAAACTGCGAGCCGCTGAAGGTTTCGCGAACCAGAACCAGCGAACGGAGTGCCGTGGCAAGTCCATTGAGCGGGGGCAAGTTCCATTTGCCTGGCGCGAAGTTGAGGACGGACTTGTTGTCCAAGTAGAAGGTCGTGCAGGGTGCCTGGGCCTGCATCGTCCAGGACACAGCCCAGAGCATGCCCAAACATTCTGCTGCCAGGCTGACTTGCGACGGAGACATGCCCAGAAGCTCCGGGTCAGAGAGATTCGTATTCTTTTTGTGGAACTGGTGCTCCGGTAAATCGCGTAATGCGGTATCTGAAACATAAGGATTTGGATTCTTTTTGTGGCGAGTTCCGTCGTGGAGCACTCTGCCGCTGCCTCTGGCGCAGGTGCCCGCGGGTGCCTCAAGGCGCCCATCGAGTGCCAGCAATTTACGCCAACGAGTTTAACGCTCTCCGAAACGTCTCCGCTGCCTCTGGCGCGTCCGCTCGCTCTGGCGCGTTCGCTGTAGGATGCAGTGGTGTTTGTGGTGTACTATGTGATTGTTCTTTCACGCGGCAATGGCTTGCAGGCTGACTCTGGCGCTTCCTTCGCAGGGTTCTCGAGACTAGGGCTGCGTACTAGGAGCTCTGGATTGCGACTCCCCGACTCTCCGACTCCCCGACTCCCCGACTCCCCGGCCGACTCCCCGACTCCCCGACTCCCCGATTCCGACTCCCCGACAATTCCCGGACTCTCCGACGACTCTCCGACTCCCCGATTCCCCGACTCCCCGACTCCCCGACTTCCCGACTCCGCGACTCCCCGATTATCCGACTCCGCCCCCCGTCTCCGACTCGCCGACTCCCCGATTCCCCGACCCCCTGACTCCCCGACTCCCCAAGATGGCGCCATAGGAAGGCCCCGCGCGCCATCGCAGCCTCATCGGCCCAAGCGAGCCTCTGAGCCTCAGCCGCTGCCTCCCAGCCCCGGCGAAGACTCTGAGCCTCAGCCGCTGCCTCTGGCGCGCCCCCCCCCTCGACCGAGACTCCGCGGGCCGCGCGCGCGGGGCCGGCCGCTCCCGCGATGCAGGCTTTCCTCGGCGCGTGGCTGGATGAGCTGTCCGCGATGGACGCCCTGCGCTTCTGCGCCGCGCGCAGGGGCGCGCGCGAGGCCCTCGGCGCGGACGGGGTGGCCACGGCGGCGTTCGCGGTGACGCGCCCCTGGGGGGCGAACCTGGCAGGCAGCTTGCGCCTGTGGCGCAGGGCGTGGGAAGCCTGTTCCAACGCCTCGTGCGCGCTCGGCCTGCGCGGCGGGGCCTGGCTCAAGACGGCAACGGTGATTCCGGCGACCGCGGCGAATTCCCCCGCTGCTTTCTTTTGGACTTGGCTTCTGCTGGAGCACTAGCGGCGAACAGTGTGGATATGTTGCCTTTTCGAACCTCACTTCTGGCAGGGGAGGTAATCGCCGTCCTTCTCGTCTCTGGCAAGGACGCTAGGATCGACCCATTGAACGGTTCCTGCGAGATGGAATTGCAGATGCTCGTTCTTTTCGAAGACTCGCAGTTTGGTGCTGCGATCGCCGCCCCTTCTTGGCGGACCGGCCAGATGCAGCTGACTCCCAACCCGCTAGACGTGTGCGACGCAGTCCTCGCCGACGGTTTCGACATATGCCTTTTGGCCCCTCAGACTGAGAAGCGCGGCCCCTCATTGTCCAAGCCCCTGGGTCCCCGCCATGGCAGTTGGATTAGCTTGGAGGGGCTGTCATCTGGTATGAAGCGCGTGGCTCGAGATGGGGAAGCCTACGATCTTTTTGAATTCGCAGTTTGGTACGACTCAGCCCTTCAAACAACCGGGCGCTGGCGGGAGGCGCCGCCTTTGGCCGAGGTCCAGGACGAGCGCGAGATCGCCCTGGAAGGGATGCTGACGAGGTCGGCGCTGAGGATTCTGACGAGGTTAACGGAAAGGATGCTGACGAGGTTAACTCACGAGTGATGGGAGGTCCTACCTCTGGCGGGAGAGAGCGATTGAGGCTGTTCAGTAAGTGAGCGGCGGTCCAGGCCTTTTTCTCTGTGGTCGCGGGTGTGAGTGACTGATTCAGGCCTTGCTCTTGCTAAGGCGATAGGGTGCCCACCGCGCCTTTTCAACTGCGCGCTGGGGCTCAGCTGCTGCTCGTTCTGATGGCTGCTCGTTCCTGGCCGAACCTAGGCCTTGCCTAGGCCTCTGGCGTGGCCGAGTCACTGCTTCTGGCGTGCCGCTGCCTCTGGTGCGCCTTCTGCGGCCAATTTCTCCGTCGCGGCAGCTCGCGCCGCGACACTTGCGAGCGGGAAAAGACGTCGTCGTCATCGCCGCCATCGTAGTAGGCGCCATCATGACCACCCACATCATCAGCACAATCAGCGACATCATGACCACCGACACCAGGACCATCGTCGTCATGACCCCTGACATCATGACCACCGACATCATGACCATTGTCATCATGACCACCGACAGCATCTCAATCCTCAGCTTCGCTCCCTCCGCCCTCATCGACCACCGACCATGGTCGTGTGAGTCGTGCTGTAGTGGTCTCCATCATCACCACCGACCTTGGTCGTGTTTAGTTTTCTCCTGGGTCGTGTTTAGTACGGCGCCAATGCTCTACCCCGGCCTGCCGAAGGCATGATGACGAAATTGAAGATGATGACGATGATGGCGATGATGGTTGTGATGATGGTGATGACGATGCTGACGGTGACATTCATATGAGAACTTGGGAAAGGACGACTATGGTGAGGACGACGCTGACGATGCTGCTGAGGAAAATTAGACGAGGCCCTGGAAAAACTAAACAGGACCCTCGCAAAACTAAACAAGACCCTAGGACAACTAGACAAGACCCAAGGACAACTAAACGATACCCCAGGAACATTAAACAGGACCCTACCAAAACTAAACGAGAACCTCGGACAACTAAACAGGACCCTACCAAAACCAAACGAGACCGTAGTGAAATTAAACAGGACCCTAGCAATACTAAGCGATACCCTAGGAAAAGTAAACACGACCCTACCACAACCAAACGAGACCTTAGGACAACTAAACAAGACCCTCGCAAAACCAAGCAAGACCCAAGGATCACTAATCAGGACTGTAGCAAAAGTACACGAGACCCTCCGACAACTAAACGGGACCCTACCATAATTAAACGAGACCCTAGGACAACTAAACATGACCCTGCCAATACTAAACGATACTTTAGGAAAACTAAACATGACCCTACCACAACTAAACGAGACCTGAGGAGACTAAACAAGACCCTCGCACAACTAAACGAGACCCTAGGACAACTAAACAGGACCCTAGCAAAACTAAACGAGACCCTGGGAACATTAAAAAAAAGACCCTCCCAACATTAAACGAGACCCCAGGAAAACTGAACAGGACCCTCGGGAAACTAAACGAGACCCTAGGAAAACTAGACAAGACCCTATGACAAGTAAACGAGAACCCAAACGAAACATGACCCTAACACATCTAAACGAGATCCTAGGACAACTAAGCAAGACCGTAGCACAACTAAACGAGACCCTGGGACAATTAAGCAGGACCCTGCCAAACTAAGCGAGACCCTTGGAAAACTAAACAGGACCCTACCACAACTAAACGAGACCCTAGGAACACCTCAGCAAAACTAAACGAGACCCTAGGACAAGTAAACATGCCCCTGCCGAAACTAAACGAGACCCTAGGACAACTAAGCGAGACCCTAGGAAAACTAAACAAGACCCTCGCAAAACTAAACGAGACCCTAGGGCAACTAAACAGGACCCTAGCAAAACTAAACGAGACCCTGGGACAATTAAACAAGACCTTCCCACAATTAAACGAGACCCTTGGAAAATTGAACAGGACCCTCGGGAAACTAAACGAGACCCTAGGAAAACTAGGCAAGACTCTATGACAACTAAACGGGAGCCCAAACGAAGCAGGACCCTAGCACATCTAAACGAGATCCTAGGACAACTAAACAATACCCTAGCAAAACTAAACGAGACCCTAGGACAACTAAACAGGACCCTGCCAGACTAAACGAGACCCTAGGAAAACTAAACAGGACCCTACCACAACTAAACGAGACCCTAGGAACACCCTAGCAAAACTAAACGAGACCCTAGGAAAAACTAAACATGACCCTGCCGAAACTAAACGAGACCCTCGGACAACTAAACAGGACCCTAGCAAAACTAAACGAGACCCTAGCACAACTAAACCTGACCCTGCCGAAACTAAACGAGACCCTAGGACAACTAAACAGGACCCTAGCAAAGCTACACAAGACCCTGGGAAAATAAGCAGGACCCTGCCAAAACCAAACGAGAACCCTGCCAACAGAACCCTCAGAACCCTCAGAACCTTCAGAACCCTGCCAAAACTAAACGGGACCCTAGGAAATCTAAGCAGAACCCTGCCAAAACTAAACGAGACCCTAGGACAACTATACAGTGACCCTGGCACAGGTAAGCGAGACCCTAGGACAACTAAACAGTACCCAGCCACAACTAAACGAGACCCAAGGAAAACTAAGCAGGACCCTGCCGAAACTAAACGAGACCCTAGGACAACTAAACAGGACCCTGCCAAAACTAAACGAGACCCTAGGACAACTAAACAGGACCCCAGCAAAACTAAACGAGACCCTAGGAAAACGAAGCAGGACCTTACCAAAACTAAACAAGACCCTCGGACAACTAAACAATACGCTGGACTGGAGACGGCGGCTCTGCACCAGGCGCACGGAGGCAGACTGCACCTCCGGGGCGGAGACCGCGGGATGAGGCGGCGTCGAGCGACGCTGCACATTCGAATTCACAGCGCAGCCGTCGCGCAGCGCGCCAGCGCCGCACGCGCGCGCGGTGGCGCGAGAAGATCGAACACAACCAGAACGACGCGTACCGCTGCTGCTTCCACTACTTGAACAAGTGAACCTACATCGACCGGCACGATTCTAACTGCAATTGGCTCGACCAGAACAGTACGCGCACGATTGGGTGGTTCGATCGGCGCGGCAACCGTCGCTGGGATAACAATTATTTCAATTTCCAGTGGCGCACAGAGGGCGCCAGTGATATTATCACTATGAAGATTTCTCTGTTTTATTGTCGCATGGATGACGCTGGTTCCTTTTCCTTTTGTGTTTTATTTGAAAAACACATATATACAAAGAGTTGTATATATGCATATATATATACACAAACGATATGATACAGTGTGCTGGTGGGGATTTCCTGTGCATTGCATCTTCTTTTGCTCATTCTACATGTTCATGGAAATGGCGTCAATTACTACGATTTGGCACTTAGGGCATGGACGCGCCCAGGCAGGTCGCCCGCCAACAATCTTATTGAATCTGGAACAACACATTTTACTTCCATGCGGGGTCGCAAGCACAGAGTACGACACATGCAAAGTAAAATGCCCATGCCATGTGCGATGTAATATTCGCCGCATTGTACGCTGTCTGGATGACCGGGTATTGTTATGTTGAAGGCCTTCGCATCGCACGGTTTGCGTTGCATAGATGATCAGCTGTTATCGCACCTTCGATTTGAATATCGATCCAAATTCGAGCCTGGAGAGCCCTGAGATGAGCATATATCTGGGCTTGGAGCGCCCCGTGAGTGATTTTTTTTCCTTTGATCGAGTTGTCGTCACCATTCGGATCCATCGTACTTCGATTTGCATTCGTTTGCGCTCCTGTCTCACTGCGCCGGTGGAAGCATCTGCATTCTCCTATGCAGCATTGCTTGTCTACTTGCTCTTCGATTTCTTGCTCTCCCAGCTTCGTTACCCGTG
The DNA here is from genome assembly GCA_963575745.1 of Prorocentrum cordatum. Lineage (NCBI taxonomy): Eukaryota > Dinophyceae > Prorocentrales > Prorocentraceae > Prorocentrum > Prorocentrum cordatum. The sequence continues at coordinate 74,960 of CAUYUJ010014666.1, forward strand.
GTGACGGGGAGTCGCCCGGGAGTGCCGAAGCGTTTTTGGGGGGCGCGCCCTGGGCCCGATAAAGGCGGGTAGACACCCCTGAGCACCCTGCGTCTGCCAGATCTCCTCCCGCTTCGGGCCCACTCCTCCTCCTCCTCCTCCTCCTCCTCCTCCTCCTCCCTCCTCCTCTTCCTCCTCCTCCTCCTCCTCCTCCTCCTCCTCCTCCCCCCTCCCCCTCCTCCTCCTCCTCCTCCTCCTCCTCCTCCTCCTCCTCCTCCTCCTCCTCCTCGACGTCTTTTGGCCTCCCCTCGGGGCCTCGTGGGCCTCCCCCTCCCCCCGCCGCCCCAGCAGCTCCGGAGGCCACGCCGCAGCGACCAGGGCGGCCCGTTCGTTTACTCTGGCGACCCCTGGGGTGGCCGTGCCGTGGGGCGTGCTGTTCTCACCTCCCGGGGCCCTGTTCTGCACGCGCGAAACGGGTACTGAAAGACTGGGTACAATGCCCAACAGCGGATCTTGTTCATTTTGGACAGGGCTCGCTGTCCACGCCGCCGCGGCCTGTGTCCATTCGAGACAGGAGGCCGCCTGCCCAACAGCCGCCGCTGTCGGTTTGGGGCAACATTTGCTGTTGGGCATTGTACCCATTTTTCGGTGCCCATTTTGGGCGTCCAAACCTGTGCTCCGAGCCCCCTCGCCTCGGAGCTGGCCACTCACGGAGGCGAAGTCGCCTCTTTCCTTTGCGCTGCAGGCTTCCTGTTGTCGGAGATTCCTGTCTCAAGCCGTGCTGGCATCGCTGCCATGGGCTCGTAGTCCTCTCCAGGTCCACGGCTTTCGCGTTCCAGAAGAACTCTTGTCAGTTTGTTCAGAGCCGTGACGTTTGGGTCTTGCCGTTGCCAGCATCACAATGCATCTGACGACATCACATCATCGTCGTCGGACTTCTCGAGGATTGGAGCATTGCTGTTTTCGTTTTGTCTCACGAGCGACCCACAGGCCTCCAAGATCGGTCTCAAAGGGCCCTCCGAGGGTCCCCAGCTGGCTCCAGGAGGCCAGGAGTTCCCCGGGACTCCCGAGGAGGCGCCACGAGAGCTCTACGTTTAAGTCGGGCCTGTCCTTCTACAGGGGGAATATCCTCAAAATGCGGAAAAAATAGTCCGGGGACGATTTGTTGACTACTTTTGAGCATTTTGGGAGTATTTTCTGAGTACTTCCAATTTTTCGCTCAAAATCCCCCTGTAGGGGGACAAGCCCGACTTCACTCTACGTGTGTCTCAAGAGTTCCAAGAAGGCCCTCCGCAGCCAATTTGATTCGAGTCGTTGGCATTCCGTTTTGCCCGCGCACAAGCACCTTCCTTCATACATCAGTTTATACCGGACTTGCATAGCGTCCTCTCGCCCAGGTCGCTGGGATGCCGGCCGCTGGGAAGGCACAGTGGACCACATATGCGGTGGCGCTGCTCGTCCAGGGCGTCCCCAGCGTGACCGCCTTGGTGGTGCAGGTGTCGCCAGGAAAAAATCGGGCGTTGAGGGAAACAGGTCCGCGCGTTTTGCGCTTCCCTTGACCCCCCAGGCACTCTTTGGAGCCTCGGGGCGATCAGACAGCGACTCGGGACCAGACGCGGATCCCGGGGCCCCTGGGTCCGGGGCCCGTTTCCTTCGGGACCCGCTTCTCTCATGCAAGAGGTTGGCGATGGCGTCCACCGCGACATCTCCCAACACAGCGCCTCGCGCACGACTGCCCAGGCGCAGGTTGCGCCGCTCGACGGCGTCCTCGTGGACATCGGCGCTACGGAGTGCCCTGCCGGGTACAGGGTCATGACCGAGACCGAGTGCTCCTATGGCGTTCACGTCAATGGGGCGGATATCACGACTTACAGCCACAGCGGTTGCTATCATGACAATGGTGGTTGGCCGGCGCAGGGCTGCTTTCTTAACGCCGGGAGTTCTACAGCAACGGTTGGCTGGTTGTACTACAGCACCTGCACTGAATACAGTGCTTTGTCCAAGAACAACGCCTACGGCATCTGTACGGCTGTCCAGGAACTCTTGATCACCGTGCGGCCGTCCCAATGGCTGAGTTTGTTGGAAGTCACGGCGTACGATGCGGCTGGCAACACGGTCGCAGCCCTTGGGGCGTCGATGTCTTCTACCAAGTATTGGTATCGTCCCGCTTCCCATTGTATCGATGGGAATCTCGGAACGTGGTGCCATTCTGACCTGGGTGGATCGTTGAAGATCACGTACCCGACGACCACTATTTCGCGCGTTGTCGTTGATAATTTTATGACTTATCCGTACAGAATCCAGGGAGCTTCACTTAATTTGTCCCTTGGCGGGCAGACGTTGTGGTCAGAGCAATTCTCCGGGATACACGCGTCGTATGAGTTCGTGGAGCCAACGCCCAGCCCGACGCCTTTCCCGACGCCTTTCCCGACGCCCTACCCGACGACCTACCCGACAGCCTTCCCGACGCCCTACCCGACAGCCTTTCCAACGCCTGACCCGACGTTGAGCCCGACTCCAGACCCGACGCCTTACCCGACGGCTTTCCCGACGCCTTTCCCGACGCCATACCCGACGCCATACCCGACGTTTTTCCCGACGCTTTTCCCCACGGCTTTCCCGACGCCTTACCCGACGCTGTACCCGACGCTTTACCCGACGTTTTACCCGACGCCTTTCCCGACAGCTTTCCCGACGGCGAGTCCCACGACCAGCCCCACGCCCAGCCCCACAGCGAGCCCCACGCCCAGCCCCACGGCCAGCCCGACGCCATATCCGACGGCCTTCCCAACAGCGTTTCCGACGCCTTACCCGACGGCCTTCCCGACAGCCTTCCCGACACCGTACCCGACAGCCTTCCCGACGGCCGACCCGACGCCCAGCCCAACGGCCTTCCCGACGCCGTATCCAACGGCCTTCCCGACGCCATATCCGACGGCCTTCCCGACGCCGTACCCTACGGCCTTCCCGACTTTGTACCCGACGGCCGATCCGACGCCACACCCGACGGCCTTCCCGACGCTGTATCCGACGGCCTTCCCGACGCCGTATCCGACGGCATTCCCGACAGCGTTTCCGACGCCGTACCCTACGGCCTTTCCGACGGCCGAACCGACGCCCGACCCGACGGCCGACCCGACGTCTTACCCGACGGCCTTCCCGACGCCATACCCGACGGCCTTCCCGACGCCGTTCCCGACGCCGTACCCAACTTCCTTCCCGACAGCCGACCCGACGCCACACCCGACGGCCTTCCCGACGCCGTATCCAACGGCCTTCCCGACGCCATACCCGACGGCCTTCCCGACGCCGTACCCTACGGCCTTCCCGACTTTGTACCCGACGGCCGATCCGACGCCACACCCGACGGCCTTCCCGACGCTGTATCCGACGGCCTTCCCGACGCCGTATCCGACGGCCTTCCCGACAGCTTTCCCGACGCCGTACCCGACGGCCGACCCGACGCCCGACCCGACGCCCGGCCCGACGGTGGACCCGACGTTTTACCCGACGTCGTTCCCGACGCCATACCCGACGGCCTTCCCGACGCGGCGGTGCGTCTTCGTGGCACGTCCCTTGGCACGTCGCCTGGCGCATCCCTTGGGACGTTCCGCGGCGCGTCTTCCTGGCATGTTCCCCTGTCACTTAGCTCTGTGGCAGCTACTATGTGCTGAGGCAGCTCGAGCTTAAGTTCATATCAGTTCGGTCAGGACCCCGATGCAAAGGAGGACTCGATCCACAACGCGGCATGGCACATCGCAATTCAGCACGGTGCTGCACAGCACAGCCCTCGGCACGGTACATCAAGATCGATCCTTTCAGCATTGCGTTTTGCCCGTCGCCTAATCAGGTGTCTTTGAAACGTTGCTATGCCTTACATTTCTATATTCCTTTCCGCGTTCGTGGGTCGATCATGTTCATAATTTGTTGAGGATGTCTCGAGCGAAACGCTGGTTTTGCAAACTTGGGGGATGTCTCGAGCGGGGGCCTCGTGGGGGGCCAGAATTCAGAGGATGTCTCAGGCGAAATGTTTGTTTTCACGTCCCGCTCGCAGGAATTCCGGGGATGTCTCGCGCGTGCCACGTCCCGCGCGCAGGAATTTTGAGGATGTCCCGTAGCGCGTCCCCTTGGCACGGCCTACGGTGCGACCCCATGGCACGTCCCTTGGCACGTCGCCTGGCGCGTCCCTTGGGACGTTTCGCGGCGCGTCCTCCTGGCATGTCCCCCTGTCAATTAGCTCTGGGGCAGCTACTATGTGTTCAGGCAGCTCGAGCTTAAGATCCAGATCAGTTCGGTCAGGACTCGGATGCAAAGGAGGACTCGATCCACGACGCTATAGAGCACAACCGCGGCATGGCACATCGCAATTCAGCACGGTGCAGCACAGCACAGCCCTCGGCACGGTACATCAAGATCGATACAATCAGCATTGCACTTGCCCGTCACCCTATCAGGTGTCTTTGAAAACATTGCCATGCGTTACATTTCTATATTCCTTTCGGGGTTCGTGGGTCGATCATGATTTTTTCCCGGAAAGGGCTCCGGCCCAGGGTTCTCTTTCAGCTGTTTACCCGCAGAACTGACGGCTCTAGGGCAGGCGAAATTATTTGCGATAAATTACGAGGTCGTTTTGGGCTGGCGAATTTTTGTTTGAGGATGTCTTGAGCGAAACGCTTGTTCGCGGAAAGGGCTTAGGTCCAGGGTTCTCTTTTAGTTTGTTTATTCCCGGTTTTGACTTGAGGCGAGCCGGCTAATTTCTTTTGCGATAAATAACGAGTCGGTGGGCCGGCGAATTAAAATTTTCAGGATGTCTCGAGCGAAACGCTTGTGTTTCAGAATTTGTTGAGGATGTCTCGAGCGAAACGCTTGTTTTGTGTTATAGAGTGTCCTCTCCTGGGGACCTGAATTCAGAGGATCTCTCAAGTGGAAATGTTGTTTTCACGTGCCCAGGTCTTGAGGATGTCTCGAGCGAGACGCTTGGTTTCACGCCTCCAGGTTGCCCAGCAGATGTCTAGCATGAGGATTTGTTGAGGATGTCTCGAACCAGAGGCTTGTTGTAAAGGCGATTTGTGGAGGTTGGCTCACCTCCGCGAGGCTGCGCGTCCATGCAGGGGTGAGCGACTGTCTTTTCGAGTGCGGGTGCGAGCAGCAGCGCGACACCTTCGCTCACTACCTTCGTTGCCCTATTCTTTGGTCGAGGAGTGTCGCTAGTCTAGTGGACGCTCCGCAGAGCGTCGCGTCCAGACTCGGGCTGGATGGGGCGCCGACCATCGAGCAAGTGGAGTCGATGGTTCTTGCTTTTCATTGTTACAATTCCATGCGTGCTCGGTCTCGCCCTGCGGAGGTTGAGATGAGCACGTATCTGTCCCAGATTCGACGGGCAGCGATGGCGCTCGTCGATGCATCTCGTGCGCTGTAGGCTCTCTCGAGACCCTTGTGGCGCCTCTTTGTACGAGCGACGTGTCCAGGTCGCCCAGGCGGATGTCTAGCATGAGGATGTGTCGAGGAAGTCTCGATCGAGACGCTTGTTTGCACGTGGCCAGGTTGCCCAGGCGGATGCCTAGCATGAGGATGTGTTGAGAATGTCTCGAGAGATACGCTTGTTTTCACGTGTCAAGGTCGCCCGCCGTACCATTTTGGCTCAAGTCCGGATTGTTTCTCTCAGACTTGTCCGCGGGGGGCGCGGCCGCGGTATCTCGCGTGCGCCTCTCGCGGGCGTGGCCGCTATCTCATATCTAACGACTGCGCTGAGGCCACCGCCTCTCGACTTTTCAGTCGCGCTTCGTTTCCCGCGCTTCCTGTGCTCGCAGTCATGGCTTCCCATTCTGTTGCCGCTTCTCAACCTGCTGGTTCTCAAAAGGTTGCCCGTCGCAAGTCCAGGCGCCCGCAACGGGCCACCCCCGCAGCCAGCGAGAGGTCTCGCACGGATACCCCTGAGGGCAAGCGCGCAAAGACCCTTGACGAGGACGGCGGTGACGGCGACGTGCTGGTGGATGGTCTTGGGGCCGCAGGTCTCACTGATCCTCTGCAGGCCCGCGACCCGTGGGATGCCGCGAGCAAGCCTGGGGAGTCCGACGACAACGTTGGTGGCACAGCTACTCCAGTCGCTCCCGACCCCAACGCTTTCGTGTGCAGATTCGAGGTGGAAGCTCTGGTGGCGAATCTTAAGCTCGATCTCCTGTCCTCTGTCAACAACGCCTCGTCTGCGCTGGCGACTCAACTGGCGGACAAAACGGCTTCTTGTCTGCGCAAGTTTGCGGCGCAGCAGGAGGCCGAGCATGAGGGGGCTGCTCTTCGTCTTCGGGGACTCAGCCAGAGGCAAACGTCTTTGGAGCAGGCTCATATCAAAATGGCTGCTGACATGGATCGTCTCAAGCACGCTCTCCACATCTGCGAGCAGGCCGCCCCGCAGTCGGACTATGCCGACGTCGCGGGCTTCGCGCGGGAGCCCAGTCGCACCTGCTTTGTGGCCTTTGCGAAGGCTGCGATCTCTTCTTCCAGTGTCAAAGAGGCTGTTCTTCCATGGCTGGGGGCCGCTGGCTTCAAGGATGACCAGTTGCATGTCGTGGGTGACTCTCCTTCTCGGCGATTGGTGGTCGCTTTCAAGGGCGCGCCTGGGCTGGCTTCGAAGCGCGTCGTCCACGCGCGTAAGGCCCTCAAGTTGCCCGACGGTGGAGGTTGGCGCAAGTTCGAGACTCGCGATGCAGAGTCCCAGGTGCAGGAGCTCTTCATCAGTCTTGACCAGAATGGGCAGCAGATCCGCCGCGAGTTCCAGTGCAAAAAGCTTTTCGAGCTCATCCAGAGCGCCAACCTCCCAGTGCGATGGCGGGCCAACCGTTCCCAGGGAGTTGTGTTTCGAGCCTTGACCCCTGGGGCCACATGGTTGCTGCCTTCAACAACCTATTCGGGGAAGCCGAGAAAGTTGCATGGAGTCTTTAGCCGCCGCTTTGCCCCGTGGAAGGCGCCTAGTGAGCTGAAGGCTCCGCTGTCGTTTGCGACGTGGAACGCTCGAGCACTGTTGCACCACGACTTGCGCATGCGGCAGCACAAAATGAAGTACTTGCCCCAGTTTCTCTCTAAGGGAACGGTCATGGCGCTGCAAGGAGTCCACGCTACGGAGTTGGAGCTTCAGCAGGACTTGTTCAAGCTCCACATCCCACACCTGGCTTTCTCTTCTTTCGGTGCGCAGCGAAACACTGGTGGGGTGGCTACTATCATACCTTGTCCTCAGAGTGGCGTTCATCAGCGGGCAAAGTTCTGGCGCGAGGAGCTGATGTCAGGAAGAATTCAGAGGCTTCGCATTTCCAGCATCAGTCGCGACACCTGTCCATCGGTGTCCACAGTCATCTACAATGCCCACAATTATAACATATCGAGACAGCGGGCGCAGTCGCTTCGGCAAAGGGTCGCTCGTGACGTGGCGCTCGCCAACACGGCGCCTGACAGGATCTCGATCATATTCTTGGGGGACTGCAATATCTACGCTGTTCTGCCCATGTATCCGCGTGCTCCTGAGATCGACCGTCGTAGGCCTGTCTCGGACGTTGCACCACATGTGGCTGAAGCTGTTTGGAAACGTATCTTCGCTCTGCTCCTCGAGGTGGACAATGAGATGCCCGCCCACTACGTCGCGCAGGAGGGGCAACAGCCGACGCTGACGCAGAATGACCGTATCTTTTTGTCGTCTCAGTGTTGGGAAGTTATTCGATGGACGATGTCGGTCTCCACTCCAGACTTTCCTGAATTTCTTTTCGAAAAGGGCATCAGCGATCATTCCCCTGTTGTGCTTTCTCTTGCGCCGCGACCGGCGGCGCATCCAGACGCTCAGCGTATTCCTTCTTCTATCTTCCAGGATCCCGACTATGCTCGGTTCATTAAGGATATGGCGTCGGAAGTCGACTGGCAATCTCTCACGGCTGCGTCCAAGCGGAGGGTCACTAAGAATATCATGAAGGAGTCAGCGAGGATGGTGCGCTCTCGTCTGGTTCGCAACCCTCAATCGACGGAAGCGAGATTCATGGTCTTTCGCTCTGTGGCTCGGGCGGTGTTCAGAGATGACGTGCGGCTGGCGAGGCGACTACTGTCCTCGTCGGCTCTTGCTCGCGAGCATGTGCACGTGGAAGGGGGCCTAGTGGAGCTGCGTGACGCGATCGCATTTGCGCGAGCGTGCACTCTCGAGCAGCAGGCTTTCTCAGAGGAGCGGGAGGCGACGCTGGCTCAGCGTGAGGCTCGGGCCAAACCGACGCTGCTTCCTTCTCATTCATTAATGCTCAACGTCGTGCGCTGCGCAGGAGGGCATCACTGTGGGCTCCCCTTGCTCGGGCGCTCAAACATCAAGGCATCCGTCTCCCTGGCGATGGTGAAGTGGTGGACTCTCAGAGTGACGCGGTTAGTGAGCTGCGCCGCCATTGGGGCCCAGTGTTTCAGCATAAGCCGAGGTGCTCCAAATGGGAGCAGCTCTCGGATAAGTATCTCGAGAAGTTCGGCACCCAGTTTGATTTCTCCGAGGTGCCCCCTCCGACGGCTGCTCAGCTTATGGAGGCGGCCCGTCGTGCTCGGCCGTCGGCTCCTGGGCCAGATGGGTCACCGTATGAGGCGTGGCGCAGGTCGCCGTTGGGCCTGCAGTCGCTGGAGGAAATCGCCCTCGAGCTTGCCGCTGGTCTACCGCCGCCGACGGATTGGAATGAGCATCTTATGGTTTTCTCACCGAAGGGGAGGGGGGACTCGGATGACGCGGCTGGGGCCTTCAGGTCGGCATCTACTACGAGAGCGTTGGCGCTGAAAAATTCTGACTAAACTTGTGGCGAGTGCTATCAATATGAAACTCAAACGGACGGTGGCGGCAACTTCCCCTGAGGCTCAACAGGGGTTTTCTGGCCGGCAGAAGCTTTCTTAACAATATCACTTTGTTGGATGCAGTTGCAAGGGCGCGCGGTTTCCAGTCCAGAGACGAGGACCTTGTTATGGTGTTGTACGGCTTTGGGGACGCCTTCCCGTCCCTGGAGAATGACTGGCTTCTCAAGTCGCTCGCGCATGCGGGGGTCGAGGACGGCATCTTCGCGCTGCTTGCCTCGCTGTACTGGTTGCCGACGGCATGCGTTCAGGTTGCTGGCCTACAGCAGCACTTCTTGTGTATTTCATGTGGATTGGCTCAGGGGTGCCCTTCAAGTGGGACGCTCTGGGCCATCGCGATGAAACCTTTCGTGAAGGCGACGCAGGTTCTACCTCACTCATGTGTCCGATCGGCGGTCGGCGTGTGTGCCGACGGGTTGTTGAGGGCGACCAAGCAAAACCGTGCCCCCCCAACAGGATCTGCTTCGTGTAATTCCGTGCAGCGTGATGTACATCGGGGGCCCCCAGAACTCAAATCTCAAAGTGCGTCATCATGCCGACTGGAGGGGAATTTTCTACGGTGCTGGAAAAGGAGATGCGCAATGGCTCTGTGAAGCATGCGCCGCAGAGGGCATCCACGAAGATCGTTGGCTCTGGGGATACTTGGGTGTGCAGGTGGGCCCCGCGGCAGACGAGCACAGTATATGGCGCAAGTTATGGCGGCCTAAGTGGTCGCTATTATCGTGAGCATGATTGCTCGCCAAGTCAGGCGCTCCTGTGCCCGCGACCACTGACATTTACACAAGTAATGAGCTGACAGTCATTGGGAATAATAGCGAGCAACTGGCATGCCTAACCCGAAGGGTCTGTTGGCACGAGAGTCTTGGGCGCTGCACAAGGTGTGGCATCTGCCACCGCAGTGTCTGTCACGTGCCGACATCTTTTCACTCGCCAGCTGGTCGCACATCCGTCCCATGTCTATGCTACCTCGTGGTACCGCTACTCTCATGAGGTCGGCGGAGGAGACGGTGACCAACTGGCGTTTCCTCATTGAATGGTTACAAGAAGAGGTGTGCTCCCACGGATCGTTGTTCGACATTGGTCGTGGCTGGCTATCCCCGCCGTTTTGGAAGCTGCGGCCCACGGTTCAGTACCAGGACAAGGCCGCCCACGACTTCGACCGCCGCCCGCCGCCTGGGGCGCAGACAGTGGACAGTGTGCTGCACGGGCCTGCGACGCAGGCTCGGCAAAAAGTGAAAGAGGCTCGCGCCGCCGCCGTCGCCAGTCAATCTCGATTCAAGCTTCAGCGTGTTCTTACCTCCTCCCTCCGTGCTGCTCTTTTTCCTGACTCGCTCCATCTCACCATCGAGAGGCGGCTCCAGACGTGGCAGGTCCCACATCCCAGGGGCCCATGGCCTCCGCTTAGAGCCCTGCTGGAGCCCCTACCTCCCGCGTGGCAGTCGGCGGTTGTAAAGACGATTTGTGGAGGTTGGCTCACCTCCGCGAGGCTGCGCGTCCATACAGGGGTGAGCGACTGTCTTTTCGAATGCGGGTGCGAGCAGCAGCGCGACACCTTCGCTCACTACCTTCGTTGCCGTATTCTTTGGTCGAGGAGTGTCGCTGGTCTAGTGGACGCACCGCAGAGCGTCGCGTCCAGACTCGGGCTGGATGGGGCGCCGACCATCGAGCAAGTGGAGTCGATGGTTCTTGCTTTTCATTGTTACAATTCCATGCGTGCTCGGTCTCGCCCTGCGAAGGTTGAGATGAGCACGTATCTATTCCAGAATCGACGGGCAGCGATGGCGCTCGTCGATGCATCTCGTGCGCTGTAGGCTCTTTCGAGACCCTTGTGGCGCCCATGTGTACGAGCGACGTGTCCAGGCGCCCGGGCGGAATGTCGAACTTGAAGATTGTTTGAGGATGGTCTCGGGCGAGAGGTTTTTTTGGTTGCAGCTGTCCTGGGTCGCCCATGCGCGGGTCTAGAATGAGGATGTGTCGACAACGTCTCGAGCGAAACGCTGGTTTTCACGTGCCCAGGTCACCCAGGCGGAACGTCTCACATGTAGATGTATTGCCGGATGAAACGTCTCTGGAGCAGGCTCATAGCAAAATGGCTGCTGAAGTGGATCGTCTCAAGCACACTCTCCACCTCTGTGAGCAGGCCGCTCCGCAGTCGGACTATGCCGACGTCGCGGGCTTCGCGCGGGAGCCCAGTCGCACCTGCTTCGTGGCCTCCGCGAAGGCTGCGGTCTCTTCTTCCAGTGTCAAAGAGGCTGTTCTTCCATGGCTGGAGGCCGCTGGCTTCAAGGATGACCAGTGGCAGGTCGTGGGTGACTCTCCCTCTCGGCGATTTGTGGTCGCTTTCAAAGGCGCGCCTGGGCTGGCTTCGACGCACGCCGTCCACGCGCATAAAGGCCCTCAAGTTGCCCGACGGTGGAGGTTGGCGCAAATTCGAGACTCGCGATGCCGAGCCCCAGGTGCAGGAGCTCTTCATCAGTCTTGTCAAGAATGGGCAGCAGATCCGCCGCGAGGTCCAGTGCAAAAAGCTTTTCGAGCTAATCAAGAGCGCCAACCTCCCAGGACGATGGCGGGCTAACCGTTCCCAGGGGTCTGTGTTTCGAGCCTCGACCCCTGCGGTCCGCGTCATCGTCCCAGATGATCCCACGCAGGCGTCTTCTTTGGAGTGGAATTACCGTCTTGTCAATGATGCTGGTTTGGGCAAGGATGCCATGGTTTCTGCCTTCAACAACCTATTCGGGGAAGCCGAGAAAGTTGCATGGAGTCTTTAGTCGCCGCTTTGCCCCGTGGAAGGCGCCTAGTGAGCTGAAGGCTCCGCTGTCGTTTGCGACGTGGAACGCTCGAGCACTGTTGCACCACGACCTGCGCATACGGCAGCACAAAATGAAGTACTTGTCTCAGTTTCTTTCGAAGGGAACGATCCTGGCGCTGCAAGAGGTCCACGCTACGGAGTTGGAGCTTCAGCAGGACTTGTTCAAGCTCCACATCCCACACCTGGCTTTCTCTTCTTTCGGTGCGCAGCGAAACACTGGTGGGGTGGCTATTATCACACCATGTTCCCAGAGTGGTGTTCATCAGCGGGCAAAGTTCTGGCACGAGGAGCTGGTGCCAGGAAGAATTGAGAGGCTTCGCATTTCCAGTATCAGTCACGACACATGTCCATCGGTGTCCACAGTCATCTACAATGTTCACAATTATAACATATCGAGACAGCAGGCTCAGTCGCTTCGGCAAAGGGTCGCTCGTGACGTGGCGCTCGCCAACACGGCGCCCGACAGGACCTCGATCATCTTCTTGGGGGACTTCAATATCAACGCTGCTCTGCCCATGTATCCGCGTGCTCCTGAGATCGACCGTCGTAGGCCTGCCTCGGACGTTGCACCGCATGTGGCTGAAGCTGTGTGGAAACGTATTTTCGCTCTGCTCCTTGAGGTGGGCAATGAGATGCCCACCCACTACGTCGCACAGGAGGGGCAACAGCCGAAGCTGACGCAGATTGACCGTATCTTTATGTCGTCTCAGAGTTGGGAAGCTATTCAGTGGACGATGTCGGTCTCCACTCCAGACTTTCCTGAATTTCTCTTCGAAAAGGGCATCAGCGACCATTCCCCCGTTGTGCTGTCTCTTGCGCCGCGGCCGGCGGCGCATCCAGACCCTCGACGTATTCCTTCTTTTATCCTCCAGGATCCCGACTATGCTCGGTTCATCAAGAATACGGCGTCGGAAGTCGACTGGCAATCTCTCACGGCTGCGTCCAAGCGGAGGGCCACTAAGAATATCATGAAGGAGTCAGCGAGGATGGTGCGCTCTCGTTTGGTTCGCAACCCTCAATCGACGGAAGCGAGACTCATGGTCTTTCGCTCTGTGGTTCGGGCGGTGTTCAGAGATGACGCGCGGCTGGCGAGGCGACTACCGTCCTCGTCGGCTCTTGCTCGTGAGCATGTGCACGTGGAAGGGGGCCTAGTGGAGCTTCGTGACACGATCGCATTTGCTCGCGCGTTCACTCTCGAGCATCAGGCTTTCTCAGAGGAGCGGGAGGCGTCGCTGGCTCAGCGTGAGGCTCGGGCCAAACCCGACGCTACTTCCTTCTCATTCATTCATGCTCAACGTCGTGCGCTGCGCAGGAGGGCATCGCTGTGGGATCCCTTTGCTCGCGCGCTCAAACTTCAAGGCGTCCGTCTCCCTGGGGATGGTGAAGTGGTGGGCTCTCAGAGTGACATGGTCAGTGAGCTGCGCCGCCACTGGGGTCCTGTGTTTCAGCATAGGCCGAGGTGCTCCAACTGGGAGCAGATCTCGGATAAGTATCTCGAGAAGTTCGGCACCCAGTTTGATTTCTCCGAGGTGCCCCCCCCCCGACGGCTGCTCAGCTTTCGGAGGCGGCCCGTCGTGCTCGGCCGTCGGCTCCTGGGCCGAATGGGTTGCCGTATGAGGCGTGGCGCAGGTCGCCGTTGGGCTTGCCGTCGCTGGAGGAAATCGCCCTCGAGCTTGCAGCTGGTCTACCACCGCCGACGGATTGGAATGAGCATCTTATGGTTTTCTTACCGAAAGGGAGGGAGGACTCGGACGACACGGCTGGGGCCTTCAGGTCGGCATCTACTACGAGAGCGTTGGCGCTGAAAAATTATGACAGTAAAATCGTGGCGAGTGCTATCAATATGAAGCTCAAACGGACGGTGGCGGCAACTTCCCCCGAGGCTCAAAGGGGCTTCCTGGTTGGCAGAAACTTTCTTGACAATATCACGTTGTTGGATGCAGTTGCAAGGGCGTGCGGTTTCCAGCCCAGAGACGAGTACCCTGTTATGGTGTTGTACGCCTTTGGGGACGCCTTCCCGTCCCTGGAGAATGACTGGCTTCTCAAGTCGCTCGCGCATGCGGGGGTCGAGGACGGCGTCTTCGCGCTGCTCGCCTCGCTGTACTGGTTGCCGACGGCATGCGTTCAGGTTGCTGGCCTACAGCAGCACTTCTTGTGTATCTCATGTGGATTGGCTCAGGGGTGCCCATCAAGTGGGACGCTCTGGGCCATCGCGATGAACCCTTTCGTGAAGGCGATGCAGGTTCTACATCACTCATGTGTCCGATCGGTGGCCGGCGTGTGTGCCGACGATGTTGGGGCGACGCTGCAAAACCGTGCTCGTCTAAAGGATATGTTTCGTGTATTCCGTGCTGCAGATGTACTCGGGGGCCTCAGACTCAAATTTCACAAGTGCGCCATCATGCCACTGGAGGGTGAATTCTCTACGGTGCTGCAAAAGGAGATGCGCCAATGGCTCTGTGAGCATGTTCCACCATGGGCATCCATGAAGATCGCTGGCTCTGGGGAATACCTGGGTGCGCAGGTGGGCCCCGCGGCGGACGAGCACAGTATATGGCGCGAGGTGGCGGCTAAGTGGTCGCTTCGTGCGCTGCTGCTCGCCAAGTCAGGCGCTCCTGCATCCACGGCCACTGACATTTACAACAAGAGTGTGCTGACAGTCAGGGGGTATTTGCAACAACTGTATCCTACGCCGAAGGTGTTACTGGCACGAGAGTCTTGGGCGCTGCACACGGTGTGGCATCTGCCAGCGCAGTGTCTGTCACGTGCCGACATCTTTTCACTTGCCAGTTGGTCGCACATCCGTCCCATGTCTATGCTGCCTCGTGGTACCGCTACTCTCATGAGGTCGGCGGAGGAGACGGTGACCAACTGGCGTTTCTCATTGAATGGTTACAAGAAGAGGTGTGCTCCCACGGTTCGTTGTTCGACATTGGTCGGGGCTGGCTATCCCCACCGTTTTGGAAGCTGCGGCCCACGGTTCAGTACTTGAACAGGGCCGCCCACGACTTCGACCGCCGCCCGCCGCCTGGGGCGCAGACAGTGGACAGTGTGCTGCACGGGCCTGCGACGCAGGCTCGGCAAAAATGAGGCTCGCGCCGCCGCCGTCGCCAGCCAATCTCGATTCAAGCTTTAGCGTGTTCTTACCTCCTCCCTCCGTGCTGCTCTTTTCCTGATTCGCTCCATCTCACCATCGAGAGGCGGCTCCAGACGTGGCATTTCCCACATCCCAGGGACCCATGGCCCCCGCTTAGAGCCTTGCTGGAGCCCCTTTCTCCCGCGCGGCAGTCGGCGGTTGTAAAGACGATTTGTGGAGGTTGGCTCACCTCCGCGAGGCTGCACGTCCATACAGGGGTGAGCGACTGTCTTTTCGAGTGCGGGTGCGAGCAGCAGCGCGACACCTTCGCTCACTACCTTCGTTGCCTTATTCTTTGGTCGAGGAGTGTCGCTGGTCTAGTGGACGCACCGCAGAGCGTCGCGTCCAGACTCGGGCTGGACGGGGCGCCGACCATCGAGCAAGTGGAGTCGATGGTTCTTGCTTTTCGTTGTTACAATTCCATGCGTGCTCGGCCTCGCGCTGCGGGGGTTGAGATGAGCACGTATCTATTCCAGATTCGACGGGCAGCGATGGCGCTCGTCGATGCATCTCGTGCGCTGTAGGCTCTCTCGAGACCCTTGTGGCGCCCATTTGTACGAGCGACGTGTCCAGTTCGCCCAGGCGGATGTCTAGCATGAGAATGCGTTGAGGACGCGTTGAGCGACGCGCTTGTTTTTACGCGCCCAGGTCGCTCAGGCGGATGTCCAGCATGAGGATTTTGACCGGATGTCTCGAGCGAAACGCTTGTCCCCAGCACGTTCCGTAGCGCGTCCTCTTGGCACGTCCCGCGGTGCGTCCCCATGGCACGTCCCTTGGCACGTCGCTTGGCGCGTCCCTTGAGACGTTCCGCGGCGTGTCCTCCTGGCATGTCCCCCCGTCAATTAGCTCTGGGGCAGCTACTATGTGTTCAGGCAGCTCGAGCTTAAGATCCAGATCAGTCTCGGACGCAAAGGAGGACTCGACCCACAACGCTATAAAGCACAATCGCGGCATGGCACATCGTAATTCAGCACGGCGCAGCAGAGCACATATTTCGGCACGGTACATCAGGATCGATACACTCAGCATTGCAACTTGGCACGTTCCTTGGCACGCTCCGTGGGGCGTCCCTTGGCGAGTCCCCTTGGCACGTCGCGTGGCGCGTCCCCTGGCACATCCCGTGGCACACCCATTGGCACGTTCCGTAGCGCGTCCCCTTGGCACGTCCCGCGGTGCGACCCCATGGCTCGTCCCCTGGCACGTCGCCTGGCGCGTCCCATGGGACGTTCCGCGGCGCGCCCTCCTGGCATGTCCCCTTGTCAAGTAGCTCTGGGGCAACTACTATGTGTTCAGACAGCTCGAGCTTAAGATCCAAATCAGTTCGGTCAGGACTCGGATGCAAAGGAGGACTCGATCCACGACGCTATAGAGCACAATCGCGGCATGGCACATCGCAATTCAGCATGGCGCAGCACAGCACAGCCCTCGGCAGGGCACATCAATATCGATACACTCAGCATCGCATTTGCCCGTCACCCAATCAGGTGTCCTTGAAAACGTTGCCATGCGTTACATTTCTATATTTCTTTCCCAGTTCGTGGGTCGATCATGTTTGACGTGGGCGAGTTCCGAAGCTATGTTCGAGAGCATCTTGGCCAGAACACAAAACACCCTTCCTGGGCATAATGGCGTACCTTTGCAGCATGGATGCTTGCCAGAGCACTTGCCCACAAGCTTGCCTGTGAAAGCGCTTGGAACCAGGAGAAGTGCCGCATGGCCAAAAGGTGGCTAGAGGAACTTTCTCACAGAAAAAGTTGCGTTGCCGCTCTGTGCCGGCCTTGATCATGTGCCGTGCCACGATTCGTTTCGCGAGTGCAAATCAATTGCCGTGTCGTGCCGTGCCATGCCCGTGTGCCGTGCCGTGCAGTTTGATTTCAAACCTGCGAAGCAATTGCCGTACCGCGCCCCCATGCCGTGCCGTGCCGGGCTTGGTTTCGACAATGTGGACATTTGCCGTGAGGTGCCGTGATTGCGTGTCGTTCCGTGGTTGGGTTCGGGATTTCGGTAAAGTGACCGTGCCGTGTTTGGTTCGGAAGCTGCGAACACAGCAGTGCTTGGCTTTCAGAATGCGAAACAGTTGTCGTGCTGTGTCGTCTTAGGTTCTCAGTGTGCGAACCAAGTTGGCGTACCGTTGAGTGCCGACTATGTACTTTATCATGCAGCGTTGGCATTTCGGCCTCTATATGTGTGCACGTATCAGGGAGCAGGCTTTCTGGTGCAAGGGTCTGGCCTGGCGTCCGCTAAGTTGTTGCTTTTCTTGGAAAGGGCATAGGCCCAGGGTTCTCTTTTAGTATTGTTCATGAACCGGGGGGGGGCACCGGCGGATTTCCGTTCGATCAAAAACAAAGTAAAGTCCAATTCGGCGTGGAACAAATGCGTTTCGCGCGTGCCCGCTCGAGGAAAGTGCGCCCCCCATCTCGGATCCTCGATAAATAAGGGTGTCTGCAGACAGCCGTGTTCCATTGTAAAAAAAGACATGGCACATAGCAATTCAGCAGGGCGCAGCACAGCACATCCCTCGGCACGGTACATCCAGATCGATACACTCAGCATTGCAACCTGGCACGTTCCTTGGCACGTTCCGTGGCGCGTCCCGTGGCACGTCCCGCGGTGCGTCCCCATGGCACGTCCCCTGGCACGTCGTTTGGCGCGTCCCTTGGTACGTTCCGCGGCGCGTCATCCTGGCATGTTTCCCTGTCAATTAGCTCTGGGGCAGCTACTATGTGCTCAGGCAGCTCGAGCTTAAGATCCAGATCAGTTCGGTCAGGACTCGGATGCAATGGAGGACTGAATCCACAACGCTATAGAGCATAGAGCACAATCGCGGCATGGCACATAGCAATTCAGCAGGGCGCAGCACAGCACATCCCTCGGCACGGTACATCCAGATCGATACACTCAGCATTGCAACTTGGCACGTTCCTTGGCACGTTCCGTGGCGCATCCCGTGGCGAGTCCCCTTGGCACGTCGCGCGGCGCGTCCCCTGGCACGTCCCGTAGCACGTCCATTGGCACGTTTCGTAGCGCGTCCCCTTGGCACGTCCCGCGGTGCGTCCCCGTGGCACGTACCCCGGCACGTCGTTTGGCGCGTTCCTTGGGACGTTCCACGGCGCGTCATCCTGGCATGCTCCCTTGTCAATTAGCTCTGGGGCAGCTACTATGTGCTCATGCAGCTCGAGCTTAAGATCCAGATCAGTTCGGTCGTGACTCGGATGCAAAGGAGGACTCGATCCACAACACCGTAGAGCACAACGCTATACAGCACAGTCGTGGCATCGCACATCGCAGTTCAGCAGGGCGCAGCACAGCACAGCCCTCGGCACGGTACATCCAGATCGATACACTCAGCATTGCAACTTGGCACGTTCCCTGGCACGTTCCGTGGCGCGTCCCGTGGCGAGTCCCCCTGGCACGTCGCGCGGCGCGTCCCCTGGCACGTCCCGAGGCAGCTCGAGCTTAAGATCCAGATCAGTTCGGTCAGGACTCGGATGCAAAGGAGGACTCGATCCGCAACGCTATGCAGAACAATCGCGGCATCGCACATCGCAGTTCAGCAGGGCGCAGCACAGCACAGCCCTCGGCACGGTACATCAAGATCGATACACTTAGCATTGCATTTGCCCGTCGCCCAATCAGGTGTCTTTGAATCGTTGCCATGCTCTACATTTCTATCTTCTTTTCCGGGTTCGTGGGTCGATCATGTTCCCGGAAAGGGAGCGGACCCAGGGTTCTCTTTAAGTAGGTATCCCCCCCCGGTTGTGACTTGAAGAGGACCGGCATAATTATTCTGTGATAACTAACGAGGTCGAAGAGGGCCGGCATATTTGTTTGAGGATGTCCCGAGCGAAACACTTGTTTGTTTCAGAATTTGTTGAGGATGTCTAGGGCGAAAAGTAAATAAGCCCCTCTCCGCCTCATATTAATATTGCTTTTCGCATCACTTGCATTGCTGCGCATTGTCTGACTATGACTGCGGTGATCTTCCGCAGCTGTATG
Organism: Prorocentrum cordatum; assembly: GCA_963575745.1. Classification (NCBI taxonomy): domain Eukaryota; class Dinophyceae; order Prorocentrales; family Prorocentraceae; genus Prorocentrum; species Prorocentrum cordatum. Next base: position 93,733 of record CAUYUJ010014666.1, read on the forward strand.
TTTGCATACAGGAGATGAAAGGTGCGTGCTTGTCCGCACGCGCGCGCCGAGGGGTCGTCCCCGTGTCGTAGTCGTGTCGTCGGCTGGCCGGCCACTTCACTTACTATTCCTGACAGAGTAAACTTGCTTACCGCTTACTTGTCTTATCGATGCTTCATCCCGTACCCTCTCTCACTGAGCAGAGTGAACATGAGATCTTAATTCCTTTGTCATCTTACCCCGATTCTCAGAGGAAAGATTGGTTATCAGCCGAAAGCCGCGACATAGTCGAAGCGGGTTTATATCGGCCAGAGGCATGGTCTTCTGATGAACCCCATAAGACAGATGAAATGTCCGTCGCTTCGCGAAACGCTGATCAGCATGTTGTACAACATGACGGACATGATCCACAGGAGAGCGGCACTGGTCGGGGCCGCCTTCCTTCTTCTAGTACCGCCACTCGGGTCTCTCGGGGTAGAGGCAGTGAAGAGGTTGTTGAGATGTCAGAAGATGGCTCTCCCTCCGGAGTTCCGATCGGTAATCGTGAACAAACCCCAGACCCGCATGGACGGAATGGCACAACAGCGAGATCTAGACGAGGAGCATTTTCGTCTTTGATCGCCGAATCGACGGAGCCAATCAGTCCCATTCCGATTGCTGCAAATACATTCGTGCCGGCCGCTGGTGAAGCCAGTGGATCGGGGGAAGCTCACAAGTCCACAGGCGTGTACCCCAACGTCCCAGGCGGATGGGGAGGCACGAGTGGACATGTTCCCATCCTAATAGCATTGAACGGACAATTTGGCCAGGATAGTGATGATCGAATTGATAGAGAGCATGAAATAAACTCCATGGAGGAAGATTTCGATTATGCCAACAAAGGAGTCTCCTTGAGCCGAGAATTGTCTTCGTTAATGGAAGCAGACCACCCCGCCCAAGGCGAGAGGTGGTCCCCAGATGGTTCAGATGAAGATACCAGTGACCTGACGCCTCAGGCGGACAAGGCTGAGATCGACTACCAATCTCAGGCGAAGCACGATAGAGAGTCAACAGGACGGACTCCTGCACCTCAACTCAAGAAGCAGAGGAACGAGGATTACGATTTAAACGACTCGCCGCTTAAAGAAGGTTTCTATCGTCCCGCCGTCGCCTCAGGCGGTTGGCAACCCTCGGTACCGGCTGTGGTTGAGGATGAAGAAATGGTTGAACAACCAGCTTCGTGCACTGAGCCTATAAGACAGGATGAAAGGGATGAGGAGCTTCGAGAGGTGCCTAAACCCCCGGAAGGCACGTCTGTGCGTCCTCGATCGAACGCTTCTGGCAGGGGAAGGCCCAAAATACCGAGATCAGGAGCGCGATCTACTTCAAGGAGCAACAGCAATATCTCCATGATTGACACATGCTGGAACTGGAATTCTAACTGCGCGCCTCAGGCGGAGAGCAGATGCCCGGGTAAAGCCAACAAGCCAGAAGGTGCATGTAGGCGTCCAGTATGTAAGAGTTGTTCTGAAGTATGCCCTAAGTGTAGCAACCAATGGTTGTGTGGAGATTGCTTCCCTATGAACGAGCATAACTGCACATATCTTCTTATGCAGGCTATTCAGGATCAGGCTAGACTCGTTGAAGTCAAGACTCAGCAGGAGTTCCTGGCAAGCGAAGCGCAGCTGGCCGAAAGGGCCCGACTGGATCGAGAGAAGATGATTGCAACCATGGGAGAAGTTCGGGAGACGTTCGAGGCTGAAAGGCTCGCTCTAGCCAAGGCTGCCAGAGAGCGAGAACAATAATTGGTGGAACAGGTGCACCATCAGACCGCGGCCGCTAAGCGGCAGGCGGAGAGAGAAGCCGAGAACAGATTTATCGAGATGCTGGCTTCAGAACGACAGGCCGTTGTGGCGGCGACTAATCAGTCTGTTGATGCCAGAACGGTCACCGCTGCTGTTGCGGCGGCTAGGGGGGAAGGACAACAAATCGCTACAGCCAGGGCGGGACGAGAAAAACAGGAGCTTCAAGAAAGGCTTAAGAAACGCCAGGCTGGAAGTGGTTAACTCTCAAGTTGTAGCTGCGAAGATAGCTGACCAGAACAATCAATATCGAGAAGAACTCAAATCACATGAAATTGCTAAAGCACCCCTGCAGCGTATGCAAGTGAGCAAAGACAAATGCCCGCCAGCTAAGCCAGCTGGGGCGGGCAGACGACCATCGCCGACGGCTCAGTCGTCTGGCGCAGCGTCCGTTCCGCCTCAGCCCGACTTGATGACCGTAACGAATGCGGGATCGTCAACGTTGCAGGTGAGGGCTGCACCGCAGCCTCAGCCTGCGAAAGGGGAAGAGACTGGCATAGCGAGTTTCACAGTTTCTCAGTTTTGCTCAGTTTGCTTCAACCCGAAGACGGATGATTGCGCTGGTTGTGGATTGCCGGCTTGCAAAAATCATTTTGCTGCGAGTACTAGAACATGTTCTACATGTATTCTAAAGAAGAGCGAAAGGTCAGCTGCCAATATCCGAGATGGTGAGGCCATAACAAATGCAGCCGAGTCAGAGAAAGGAATGATGAAGCTTAAAACTATCATCACAAATCCATTCCCGCACACTGAGAGTGGACAAGATTATCCCGGCAAGGCAACCTAACATTGATGTGTAGAAGCATATCTGAAAGCATTCCCCTTAAGATTGAGATGAACATCCAGTTGTCAAATTCTGCTGTTCTCGCAGTCGTAGTCGCATTCGCGATGACAGTCGCAGCGGCAACGGCAGTCGCAGTCACAGCCTCAGCCTCAGCCTGCCTCAGCCTCAGCCTCAGCCTGCCTCAGCCTCAGCCTGCCTCAGCCTCAGCCTCAGCCTGCTTCAGCCTCAGCCTCAGTCTGCCTTCAGCCTCGGCCTCAGCCTCAGCCTGCCTCAGCCTCAGCCTGCATCAGCCTCAGCCTCAGCCTCAGCCTGCCTCAGCATCAGCCTGCTTCAGCCTCAGCCTCAGCCTGCCTCAGCCTCAGCCTCAGTCTGCTTCAGCCTCAGCCTCAGTCTGCCTTCAGCCTCGGCCTCAGCCTCAGCCTGCCTCAGCCTCAGCCTGCCTCGGCCGCAGCATCAGCTTGCCTCAGCATTCAAAATGTGGCCCAGGAATGAAGTTCTGGGAACTAGAAGAACACGACGTGGAGCACCAAGAGCGACTTTGCGAGAATGTCCCAAGCGATTTCGGCTTCGTCGGCAGCCTGTCCGGGTCCCGCCCAGACCCCCCTGAGGAGTCAGGATGCTCTCTTTTGAGACCACTAGAAACCTATCAGCGAGAGCTGTTAGGTAAAAAAGTGCCCACCTCAAGTTCGTTCGATTTGCCATTACTTTCACAAGAAACTCCTGTGAGGTCTTTGATGCGACCCAACTTTACCGTTCCCGGTCCTGCTCTCGAAGGTCCGGCTAAACCGAGTACCCCTGATAATGGATTACCAATCAACATGAAATTGACAAGATCCAACGACGATGACCGTTTCGTCAACTATTATCCATTTTCCAGGGATGGACCTGCGAGGCCGCCAGCGGTTAAGCCGCATGGCGGGGCAGGACAGGACAAAGGAGGGGCGCGCCGAGCACTGAGATCATATCGACGCGCGACGAAGATAACGCTAAACGACCAGATAAACCGCCCCCAGGGAGTCCGGGGGGATCGGGGCCCTCAGACGGTGGAGGTGGCCGTGGAGGACCTCAGGGCCCAGGCGGGCCACATGATCCAGGAGGTATTGATGAAAGTACGCCGTTGGACCAGTGGAGACAGGTTGGAAACAATCAGAAGATTGAGTTGTAAGACATCCCGGATGTTACAAACATACGGGAGTGGCAAATGCATGCAATCCGCGCGATCGCTGGGTCGTCGCCTGAGAGCCAAGCAGCACAGAGCTGGATTACGGAAGCTATGAACCCTGCTGTGGATGATGAACAACTGAGAGAAGCAGGTCGCTTCCAGCGTCTTGACCTAATGGTCGCTACTAATCTGATTGAGAAATTCAACAACATGCGAAGAAATCGTAACCAGCCTAGTCATCACATACACTTCCTCCAGCAGATCACTCGAATGGAGTCCAGCGCCCAGAATGAGGGGGGACTCTTAACGGGACGCGAGATGGTACGAGCCATTCGTCATTGGTGTTCTGTTAGGTCGGAGTTGGGCCAACATCGCATTTCACGCGATATCTTCAAGGTCGTCATTGACCCCAACAAGCCAGACGCTGACCTGTATCATTTCTATAACGAGTGGACAGATGTATACCAACAGCTCTATGGCGCCCGACCTCCGTCTGATGAAATGAGAGCTTCGGTTCATGCACACTTTATCGAACAATGCAGAAAGCCCGACAAGTTGAATTTCGCGTGCCAACTCTATGACGTGTCCAAGGATAAAGTGGGACACGGTGCGAAGACTTACGAATGGCTGATGGAGCGAATCGAAGGAATGATGTTGCGTGATAAAGAAGAGTGGAACATCAGCGTACATGAGAGTACCTTGAATCAACGTGCTCGGCAGGCCAGGTTGGACGGAGGTGGGGGCAATGACGATCGAAGAGATGCCGGCGGCAAAGCCGCCCCGTCAGAAGTAGCAGCTCAACTAGGGAAACCCACCGATGTCATGAAAAGTGGATTGACTAAGGGCGAGACGACGTGTAGGTACGTGCGCAAGGGCGAAACCTGCCCGTATGCCGGAAAAGGTTGTCCTTTCAATCATAAGAAGCCCGAGACTGCCGCGCCAGCTCAGCCAGCTGCGGGAAATAAGTCTAATGCCGCTCCTGCCAAGGACAAGAACCCCAGAGGGAGATCCAAGGACCGAGGCCGAAAGGGGCAGAGTCGATCGCAGACCCCAATGGGTGGACGTGGGAAGGGAGCGCAACAGAGAAACAGGAGTCAATCCAATCGATCGCGTGGGAAAGAGAGCACAATACCATGCTACGCGTGGTCGCGAGACCCCAAGAATTGTCGCGGAGCAGCAGGTGGTTGTAATAGAATCCACAGAGGGTTGTCCGATGCTGAGAAGCTCAAACGCGACAAATGGGAACAAGCGAAGCTTGACGCGGGGCAATCTTTGGGGTACGAGCGCACAGCCAAACAAGCCAATGCCGCCGCTGAGACAAGAACAAAGGCAAAGGCAAAGGTAAAGACATGATCTGTCGCTCCTTCAAGGAAACAGGTAAATGCTCGCTTGGCAAGGAGTGTTGGTTTGCCCAGACCACGACTGGTCATCCATGACATTGGCTCCGCACTGGCGGCTCAGCCGCCTGCGCAGGAGGAATGCTTGACATAATTTTATTAAGGGTATTATTTCTTGTCTTCCTTGCTCGACGGATGCGGCGAAGTCCGCGTCGGTCAAACCGAAAGCGGGGGGATCAGAAGATGCCCGCTGACCAAGCCAGCTTGGGTGCCATTGCGTGCCCCGCTCCGTTGTTTCGGGGCCTCCCAGGACAGAAACAGACCAGCCCTAAATTTTTGCAGGTATTTACTGATGCCGGCGGAGGAGACTACAGGAATCCCTCCGACGATGAGTGTCACCGCGAAGGCAGGGAACAGGTCGAGAGTCTCGTCAATGTCCTTGCGAATTTTCTATATCCTCTTTCTCGGGACGCTATCAAGAAGTGCTGGGGCGCCCCCCCTAGTAAGAGTTGCATCCGGTATCGAAAGAACGATAGGTGCAATCTCCGTGTCCGATTTCCCCCCTCCACTGAGGAGCTTACCATCGCTTGGAGGAAGGCGCGTCGCCACGACTTGAAAGAGTTGCCTTCAAGTGGCAAAGATCGGTGGCATTTCCCAGGAGAAATGCGCAGACATATGTCTACTCAGTCGAGGGCGTCTGCTGCGGAGGCCCTGATCAGAGCGTCGGACCTGCAGGATGAAGTCTGGCATCTCTGGCTGAGAAGCGAGGAGGGGGAAGAGGGCCCACGCGGCACAGCCGCTGCTGGATGCACAGACAAAGACGCCGCGTATCTTGGCGCGCCGACCTTTATAATAGATACTGGGTGTGGGTATAACTTCATAGCGGAGAGATATATTAGAAGTGCAGGTGCAATGATATTGATTCGAAAGCTTCCGCAATCGATCACTATGAATACTGCTGGGGGAGAGTCGAAGGCCCTCGGTTCAGTTCGCATCGCATGCCCCAAATTTAAGGGCGGTAGTTTGAATGCTTCAGTCATGCCAGAAACCCCGTGCGTGATTTCAGTAGGAGAGCGGTGCATGGATCACGGCTTTAGCTTCTTCTGGCCAGCAGGCCAAAGACCCTACCTGGTGTTGCCCAACGGTCAAAGAGTGGACCTGGCCGTTGAGGGCAAGATACCATACTTGACTCTATCAGGCAAAGAGGCGCTGGGTCAGTGGATGTGCGCGGTTGCCGCCGGAGGGGGTGAACCTCCCGAGCGGTGGTGTTGCGTGACGCCAGGCGCCAAGGCATTGTTGGACAATGTGGAATCGGCGGGAGGCCCTCCGCCCCACGCTGTCCAGACTCGCGTGACCATAGACCTGCATACACATGAGTTGATTAGTACCCACAGCTACGCTGATGGACGGCCGACTGAGATCGCGCCTGTTTTTCCGTCCTCGATAGACTCTGCGGATACCATCACCTACTTCTACTATTCGCCTCAAAAGGCTCGTGAAAGCGGTTGAAATCGGACGCCGACCGGCATCGCTGCCTTCAAAAGTCTCTCAATTTTGCCCTGCCACGGTCAAGCCGTCGGACAGTGCGACGAGCAGCCCGGCAAAGCCGAGGCCTGCGCCGCCGCATGCAGAAGCTCTCACGGGTACGGAGTCTTAGGATATCTTCCCTATGAAATGAATCGAGGACTGGACTCCAGTGCGTGCGACGCGGCCCCAGGACCCGAGGAGGGTGAAGTTGGAGACGCTGACGGTGTCGACTTAGTCGACGTCGACGCACCGCCAGACTTAGACCCAGATGATGCGGAGGTTGAGGTGTAGGAGACCCTTGCCGAGCGGCTCAAAAAGGCCGCAGCCTCCCTGCCGCACCTTCTAACTCAGACTCCCAAGAACCCATATTGTCCAGTATGCAATTGGGCCAAAGCTATCAGAAAGCAACAGCGCATGGCGCAAAACAAAGGGCTAAAGGTTCCCCGCCCATACGCTAACCCCACTTCGTGCGGACACCTGACGACGATGGATCATTGGTTTGCGATGGATGAACTCTCGCGGGGGCTCCACGATGAGACCGCGTGCGTGACTTTTCGCGACCGAGCTACGTATTTTCTTGCCGCTCAGGGTGTACACGACAAGTCTGCGGTTCACGTTTGCAATTGTTTGGTAAACCTAAAAGCCCCGGAGGAGAAGTTAGCATATTGTTTTACAGATGGTGCAGGAGAGCTTGCGAGGGCATGTTGCGAGCTCAAGATTGCCCATGATCCTACCATCCCAGGAAACAAGAAACATAACGCCGTTGCTGAGCGTGCAAATGGTGTGGTACAGATGGGGACTAGAGCCTTGCTCATGCAGGCCGGTCTTCCGCCGCCATATTGGACCCACGCAGTCCGATACTTCTGTCTTTGCTATAATATGAGGACCCCAGCGGAGGGACAATCAAGTTGGGAGCGACGCTTCGGATGTAGATTCGATGTTCCGCTCCTTCCTTTTGGGTCCCGGAGTCCAGATTTCGGACCGCCAAGACTGGCGCAACGATGATTCCGGGGATGTACTTGGGGTATGTGCACAATGCGGGGGGATTGGTTGGACCGGACAGTTATGATGTGCCGTTGAGACAACTGGGCGGTCTGAGCATGGAGTCAGGGCGTACCCCAGAGGGTAAACGACCCACGATTGAGAAGTCCGACCAGTTGTACAGCAACATCTAAGATGGCACTGCTGATGACCAATCTCCCCAATTTCCTTTGAGAAAAGCGTACGACAAGGCGGCGACCGAAGTGCGTTCCGTCACGATCCCTCCAGCAGGAGAAGCTGCGGCCGTCCCAGACGGACCACAACCAGCAACAGGAATACGACCGGACAACTTATTTGGTGCCGATGATCCTGCTGTTGTGATGCCACCGCCTTCCCAAGGAGGCGAGGACGCTCCACACTTCGACTCAGAGGCCGAATTAGAAGACGAAGGCCCTGGGGAATTGTGTGTGGATGACGAGCCTATGGTAGTTGACGGCAGAGATCCACAGCGCGATTCCCATCCAGCAGATAAGAACCGGAAATTGGGACTCGCGCAAATTGGGTACCGTTTGGACAGACAATCCAACTTCTCAGCGGCTAAGCCGCGCGAGAAGGTTCCCGGGAAAGGACAACTTCTTGCTCGAACGACTCAAATCCTGGACACGATGGAATACTTCGAAGACAGACGAATTGTTGCTGGACGGACAAAAGAAGAGTTGACGCAGAAGCTTCCATTGAGAGGTCGTCGAAAGACATGTAGCATTCGAGTTGTTCTATATTATGATCCCGATTAGGCGCCTATAACTCGTGTGTGGGTCACCGACCCAGACCCGAAATACAGTGCCCAATGGCTGAAAAAGCTGCCTGGATCCACCAATCCTGGGATCCATCCTGGACGATGGTTCAACATGAATCAAGCGCAACGCCGACAGGCCGTGGAACAATACATGGCAGAAAATAGAGGATTTTCTGGTATAGAAGATCTGGGTCCTTGTCTTGGCCTTCTGCGTGATACTGGCCTGGACGTGGATGATCCGCCGACTCCGCCCGAACCCGCAGTGGCTCAGCCACTTGCGGCATGTCCCGAAGCCAGGCTAGCAGCACCGCAGGTGGCTAAGCGGCTCCGTCGTTTGAGGGCGGCCAGCCTGTGCTACACCCCTGGCAGCGGACGCGGGGCGGCGTCGCGGCCCGCGCAGGGCGGCCAAGCCGCAACTGTGGCTACTGAGTCCTCGGAGGAAGGTGATTCCGACGAACATCTTTCGGATGATGAGGACGTTTGGTGGAAACCGACATGGTGCGGAGGCGCAATTGCACGAGATGGGATTCCCTCCAGCTCAGCCGGTAGGGGCCCGCTGTCGGATGATGATGAGACTGAGGACATTCATGGGGCAAGCCTGACCTTGAGTCCGGCGGCCGCCGCGTCGCGGCGAAGCGTGCCTCGAATGCCGTTGCAGAATGGCTCGGCTTCAGTTCTCATTCATCGTGATTGCAATATTTTTACAACCCTTTTACTGACCTTATCTCAGTTATCGACGAACCCTTTCAACTTCCCAACGACTGGCAACACACCTACATTGATGCCGCCGTCGCCAGATCTGTCTAAAAGGGCGAGGCCAAAGCGAACAAAGACGCCCAAGCTGCCTTGAGAAAAGAATGGGATAGACTGCGTGACATTGGCACATGGAAAGAGGACGGTGTCAGGGAATACTCTGACGTTGTCGCCGAACTCGAGGGACAGACGGCACACTTTGGCCGGCTGTTTGCAATCCTTGTTGACAAGAACTCAGAGTTACCGTTAGGACACAAAGATCGCAAGTACAAAGGTCGGATAGTTTTTGATGGTTCGAGTGTAAGAGATCAGAACATGGATGTTGCATTGTTTCAAGAACTTTCCAGCAGTCCTGCTACGATGCAGGCTAGCAAAGCAGCTGACACCTACGGGCTATTCGAAGGCCATAGCATTGAGCAAGCTGACGCCCGCCAAGCCTATACTCAATCGAAGCTAGGCGGCACCCCGACTTGGGTTTTCCTACCTCGTGATGAATGGCCTAAAGAATGGTGTCACATGCGTAATCCCGTATGCCCGTTATATCTCTCATTGTACGGGCACCCTGATTCAGGAGGATATTGGGAACAGCATTGCGAGGGGCACGTTGCAGCAAAAGGCTTTGTGAAGTGTAGCCCGTGGCGCAGCTGTTATTTCCACGAAGAATTGCAAACTTTCCTGATTATCTATGTTGATGATTTCAAGCTGTCGGGACCTGCCGACAAGCTTGCAGAGGGCTGGAAACTACTACAAGAACCCTCTGAAAATTGTCCCAAGGGAAAAGAAATAGACCTCCAACGGCTGTTGGAAGATAGTTGGGATGTGAACATAGACTCTCAACGCAGTGGGTTGAATGGCAAGGAGAGTTACCTACAATCTTAGACCCGCCTCCTCCTAAGGTTAAGAAAAACGCCTCCGTCATAGACGAGAGCAGCAAGGAGGAAACGGGGGGTGACTCGGCGGCTCAGCCGTCCGAGCCATATCAACCGAGAGAGCCGAGGCTAGCCAAAGTCATAGAATATGACATGACAGAATTATTCGATTCCTGTGTTACATTATCTGCTCAACTGACGGACACTGATCCAGCTACTTACCCAGCTTCTGGAACACCCTTTGGCCCTGAACTAACTGATCTCGAGGATGGCCAAGGAGGCCCCAGAGGCGAGGTTTACTCCCCGGCAGGGGAGGCCATAGCATCAGCATTACAACTTAACGTTGACTCAGGCCCTCCTGATCAGAAAGTAGAAGTTCTCGGCCTTGACGCCGCAGCGGCGAGCCCCAATGACCCAGAGCCACCGACACAGTCGGGAGTGCTTCAACCCATTACAGCAAAAGTCTTGATGAAAATACTTTATGGTGCGAGAGTGGCCAGATATGACTTGCTCCGCGCTGTATGCCAGACTGCCAGTTGCATTGCCAAATGGACAGAGCAACAAGACATTGATCTTTTCCGCCTCATATGTTATATAAAATGTACCTCTCACTACCGTATGACTTCGTGGGTAGGTGACACAATGGAAGATGTCTTGTTGAAGCAATGCTCTGACGCAGATCTCGCAAGTGACATTCGAACGCATCGTAGCACGAGCGCCAGCTTTCAAGCCATTTGGGGCCCATGCGCTAGAGCTGGACAGTCCATGGGATCGCAACGATAGACATGCGTTTCCCACAGTGCACTTGATGCAGAGATTGTCGCTGCTGACCTTGCTTTGCGCAAGGAGCTGCTTGCGGCACTACCGCTTTGGGAAATGCGATGTTTGTTCTCAGAAGATAATCAAGCAGTTTGTAAAGTCATCAAAGCGGGTGGGTCAATGAAGCTCATGCACCTACCGAGAACGCATCGGATTGATGCAGCAGCTGTGTCCGAACAATTTTCTCGTGGCCTTGTTGAGCTCCAATACGAAAGAACTCGAAATGAGGCTGCAGACATTGGAACCAAGAGGTTCACTGACCCTTTGGCTTGGGTTGAAGTTTTATACTTTGTCAACATTGTAACACCCAAATTCTCGGCCGCTAAGCGGTGCCAGGACTATCTAGATTCGATATTTTCAGACGGACTTCCCTTGAAACCCGGGGGGGTTTAGAAGCCCCGCTTAGGCCCTAGTTCGGCCTTGCGGAGAGGAGCCATTGCACCTCGTAAAAAGACGAACGAAAAGAAGAAGCGCCCCAATAAGGGTAAGCCCGTTGTGGCCGCCCCCGGCAAAGCCGTGGTGGCATGCGCTCCCAGCGTAGCTGCGGTTGCGAATGCGCCCGGCCTAGCCGTGGAAGCAGGTGCCAATACTCTTATAATGACCGAAGAAGGTTACGGCAGAAGCTCAGAGAAAACCAGAAAGATGGAGGACATAAGTACGAAAAGTTCCAATCTTGAAATGAAAGCAATGTTTGACATGACGGACAGCGAAACTGAGTCATATACATCGATATAGCCGAGAGATACGGAAGATATACCTGACCACAACCTTTCCCTTCCTCATCCTCCACCTGCGGCTGCTGCCAGTTCTCTGGACAAAAAGGATACATGGACACAACAAGGACAGAGTTTGAAACATTTCGTTCCGAGACTTGTTACGTTTATGCAAGTAATCGGTGATTGTCCCATCGACCCGGAAAAGTTAGATGATAGGCGTCGTACTTATACCGTTAATACCCAACCAGGTTTGACGGTTGACCGCATCGATAGTTGGCGCGACGAAGATAGTAAATATCATCACCCGTTTGAACATAATTCGAATGGCGATTCCAGCGACGGTGACTATTGCCCAAGTAGATAGACCGGATACACAGAGGTCTGGATCCGAGAAGACTGCGCCCCGGCCACTCAGTGGACCGGGGAAAGACTCTTGTTAGAATATTGTTGTGGCCCTCAGAACAGGATAGGAAACCCAAAGAATTTTGTTAACAACTCGTGTAAGGTGATTCGATACACTGAGGCGGAAGATATGAGGACGGATGAGGGACTTAGATTAGCTTTGAACGATATTAAAATGTTCAAAGGAAAACACATTACTTTGTGGGGTTCTATGCCTTGCACAGGAGGTTCTCTCTGGCAATATGTGAACGAAGCACATTATTTTCGTACCGGAAGTCATAGCGCGATGCGTAGGCTTCGTGGTATTAGGACAGACTTCAGATATTTGTTTTCGAATTTTCGTGAGTTGCCCGCGCTGTGCACAAAGCGGGGGGCGTTGTTTGCATTGAGTGGCCTACCCAATGTAAGTATTGGAGAGATCCTCAGGTAAAAGACTTCATGAGAGAGTTAGAGTTTGTTAAGACGGTATTGCATGGACGTGCGTATGGATTAAAGGATAGCAAGGGTAATTTCATGAAAAAGCCTTGGACGATAGCTTCTACCTCCTCTGGCGTTGCGGAGGGACTTGAGCGCAAATGTGACGGCGCGCACGAGCATGTTGAAGCTAGAGGACGTGAGTGCAAGAGTGCAGAAGATTACACGGGTGCTTTTGCTAGACAGGTCCATTTTGTCATTGCTCGAGCTGCAGAGAGATCTTTGTCGTCTCGTCGTCGTCTTCTCTCCTCCTCTGATCACGTGTGTTGCCGCTACCGTTTCGTCTCTAGAGCTTGTGCGGGCTGCCCCGCGGCCGGCCCCCCTTCGGATCGCGTGGTCGCCTTGCGGTGACTACGCGAGCCTAGCCTGCCGCGGCCCCCGCGCGCCCGAGAGAGCATCGACCAAACCCATGTGTCGACCGTTGGGTGACCCAGCGGTTAAACCGTCGGGGGAGGACGTTGTTTCGATCTGCTCAGATGATATCATAGACGAACTCATTTCCGATTCCCTTGAGGCGGAAAACCCAGGGAATGAGATTAAAGAGAGTGCTCCTCCCGACGCAATTCGGAAGGCTACCCCGCCGGCCCAGCCGAGCGAGGAAGCTTGCCCACCGGCTCAGCTGGATGGGAACGAGGCTAGAGAGTTTAGCCCGAACGATGTCGTATTCGATGAAGACATCGAAATGGAAGCTGGTGTTGAGATTCGCGGAGAAGAAATAGTTGCTCGCAAAAGGGCAGCAGAAACACCCTTCCAAGACGGTCAGCCCGCCAAGAAAGCGGCCACCTCCGGTCCAGGGGACATTAACTCCCGAAAGGAGAGACCAACTTTCCGCTGCTTTCCTGACAAAAAGAGAGAGTGGTCTCGATTGGTGCCTACCGGGACCGTCAAGTTTGCACCAAAGAAAGGGTGGAGTTGGCGCTACACGATGTGGAGGCATGACATAATGTATATGCGGAGCGACAAGGTCGTGACCGCGCTGAAGGCTGACCTGGATGCAACATCACAGACGATCTTCCAGCGTCTGTACTCCCAGGTTTCGCAGGATCCGTGGACAGTACACTGGGCAACTTTCGAACGAAAGGCAACATGCCGTTTCGATTGTGCTCCCCCTGATCTGGACCAAATCCCCGTCGGTGCATTCTTTCAGACGTACCCTGATGAAAAGACGAGGTTGGTCAGTAAGTTGCACGCGAACCCGCCATGGGGGGCTCGTCGCCCAGTTCGAACGCTCGAGAAAGGAGAGGTCATTGGTCCCACTGTCGGCCCTGCTGTACGGTGTGAGATTATCTATGGAGACTTCGTGAGCGTACAAGTGATAGACCACTGGACAGAAGGATCCCCCGAGGTGTGGGTGAACATCTGGGGCCCTTCTCCCCGAAAGCCTCCCCGTGGCGCAGCCACCGGGGACGGTTGGGGGGCAATGTTTGCTCTTCCTGTGGTCAAAAGCTTGTATCACACGCCAGTGCATGTTGTCGAGGAGGCTCTTACTGCCACTGCAAAGGCGAACTATTTTGAGACCTCCCCTCAACAGGCGATACACTGGCGCAAAAAGCAGCGCCCGTGGAAGAGGCCGCAAAACCTGGCTGCATGTTTTGCCAAGGACGGCCTCGATCCCGAGGCCGAAGAGCAGTCGCCGCCGAAGAGGCCGCGAACGACAGAGGAGGCACCGAACGACTCAGTCGCTTCGGCTACTCATCAGATAGCCTCAGTGATCAATCAGCCATCTCTGTGCAGCCCTGGAGCCGGACAGCAGGCAGCCGGCGGATCATCCGTCGACCCAGCCTCAGGTCAAACTGACCCTCCCGGCGCAGCCGGCGGGGGAACTGGCGGCGGCTCACCCCCCGGCTCAGCCGGCGGTGGTGGGGCTCCGCTAGGATCAGGTGGATCTTCTCCGGGAAGTGGTCCACCCGCTCACCCCTCCTCAGGAGGTGGTGGAGGGGGTGGACCGCCCGAATCGGTTCCAACCGCAACCGAAGCTGAGCCGGATGACCCGCCCTACATTGGGCGAGGTCCCTGGAACGTCTTTGATTATCGTCGGGCGCAGGGAGACTTTGCGACTAATCCCAGGGCTCCCACAAATGACTGGCAGGAGAAGGTGAATGAGATCCTTGACCTCTATATCGGGATTACAGACCCGGTGATGAAGACCTGGGCAGTCAAACTGACATTTCTTAAGAAGTGTCAGGCCATCTCGCAAATCGCCAGAGTCAACGGACACTCGTGGGTTTCATTCATAGGAGAGGATCTCGCGGCCATGTCGGACACAGGGAAACCAGTTACTGATTTCTTTCGCCCACTGTGCTTGATGAATAGCGGGTCGAATACTTATTGGTCTTACTATGTTCATATTGTTTCAGATTCCACAATTGTATTGAAGGATGGGCCCGGAAGGCGAAGCCTAGCCTGCTCCCTGAGTGCAACCTGCGAGAAACCGTGTTTGGAAGCTCACAGAACGCCATCAGCGGAGCCCTGGCCTCGGCCATTCGGGAGGCTTCTTCAAACTTTCAGTGGGACAAAAATGGGCATTTCAAAAAGGGGACCCACACTCCGATACGCTTCACCTTTTGGAACTTCAATGACATTGTTGAGAACACCTGCGAATTGAACGGAGTTGGCACTGGGCCAAGACGACAGGAGAACCCATTCGCTTTTGCAGGAAGCCTTAGAATAATGGTAGAGCATGCGGTTAAGCTGGTGGACGACGCGATGGGCCGTTCTTCCGAAGGGGCGATTGAGGTTATGTATATTGGTGGGGACCACAAGTGCTGGCAGGTTGATGGAGGTGGCGTGAACCCGATGTGGGGCGATGTTGCCACCCTTGTTCGGGCCAGAATGAACCGTCGGATCGAACACTACAAAGCCATAGGAATGTTTCCTAGGATAAGCTGAGCGAGCTGAAGGCAGCGCCGGCCGCGCCGCGCGGACCGCGCTGAACTGAGCTGCTGATAAGCTACGAGCATATGCGCACCGCGCTGAACGAGCTGCAAGGCAGCGCCGGCCATGGCACCGAGCGGTTTAGCCGTTTCGGTGAGTGGGTCGGCCTCGGGTGACATAGCCATCTCTGTTCACGTCACGCCACCGGGCGGCGCAGCCGCTTCCAGCGGAGCCGTTGCGCCCGGCGGCTCAGCCGTCTCGGGCACTGACTCTAGTGCGCGGACGGCTCAGTCGCCCCGCAGTCCTCCTTCGGCGCCGCCTTCTGATATTCAAGAAGTTGAAACGCCTGGAGAAGCAGCAGAGAGATACCTTCGCGGTAAACGCCCAGAGGGAAGCGCAACCAAGCTCAGCGGCAGTTACAAGTTCCCGAAGCGGCCGAAAGAAGGTAGCCCTGGAGAAGAGGAGCCCTTTTGGCCCTACCGTTTGTCGCATCAGCAGACGAAGAGGTTGCCTTATACAAGCGCAGCGGGGACAGAAATCGTCCATCATGATTTTCTTCGTCCATTCACGATCGCTGGTGGAAACCTCCGTCGAGGCATGATGCCAGGGAACGCCTGCCCAGGCGAGGGAGGCCGCGCTGCAGAGGTCGCACAAGGGAAGAACCCGGCTCGAAGCTATCAACAAAAGATGGTTCTGAACACCGCGCACGGGGAAGCGTGGTTAGCTTTTCAGTTGCTGCAGAAGTCAACGAAAACTCACCTCTGGAACCAAACTACATGGTTCCGAATTGGGCACGTTTCTTCAGGGTCAAAGCCGACCGGTCAAGAGCAGACACAGCAGCCATTGTTGCTGATCGTCTGAATTGGGCCAAGTTGTCGGTGAAGAATCACAGAGTGGGCGTTGCCCATTGTGTTGGGCTCTCGTTACCCTGCTTCGTGACAGACGAAAAGATTGCGGAGGTCTTAGACCCATCCGCAGGCTGGACAAAGCAGTCCCACGGTACGTCTGTGACTGCCCTTCACGCAATATTGGAGGGTCATCAGTTGCTTCCTTCTGATCCCAGATACGGAGGAAATGTCAAGACGCACGCGGTTGGGGTGTATTCTGCCCCATGTGTTGATAACCCCAATACGCACACCACGTACTCCGTTGCTGAGGAGACCTTTGGAGACGGTATATGGGTAACTGCTGAGATTGTTTTCTGCACTAGGAAACCAAAAGTCATCAAAGGACAGCCGCCACAGTATGTGATCGACCCAACAGGAGACGTTTTGCACGAGCTGCGACTGTACCATTGGACTCCAGCAGCACTTCACGTTACGGACGCGTATGTGCATTTACAAAACGTTGCCAGACAGAACGGTTGGAATCTGGCGCAGGACTTCGAGGTCGAAAGATACCGAGACGACGATAGAACAAAGGCCACGGACAAAGTCCGGGAGGCACAGATTGCATGGGTTCCAAGTTCAGAACCGATCGCTTGGCAAAGGGGACTAAGTCCTTACTTTGATGACGATACTATTGATGATATCTGGCCTTGGCTTCAACAGAAGGGAGTCAGGCTAACCAAGGTTCATCCGTTACATAGAGATGAGGCCTCGAAGGAGCCCGTGAAGCTTGTTGAACACAACAAAGAGGAAACATATAAGTCGAAGAAAACGGGGGAGGCTAAACAGGCAGAGCGGGCGGCTAAGCCGTCCGGCACCCAGTTTTCGATTGAGGCCGGGAACTCCCCGAATTTGGGGCAGGCGTCAGCGAGCACTGAGAGAGCGTTTAAGCCTCCGCCCCCGCGGGCCGAGGCTTGGCCCTCTATTCTTAAGGCCGACGCGCCTATGCAAATGCCGATGCCCCCTCCTCCTCCTCCTAAGGAGGGGTCGCCAGAGGAAGTGCCGAGAGAGGTAGTTCCCAAGAAGGCTCCGCCGGCAATTCAAGCACCGACACCGCCGCCGGTTAAGAAGCCGAACGTCGCATTGCTGGAGAGCGTGCCACAGGCGAAGGAAATCCTGCCCGAGAAAGCTCCGCCTCCGCCGCAATGTGGTCCAGAAGCGCATGCGATGAGTCCTCCGCCAGCGAAGATGCCTCGCGTTGAAAGGGGAGACGAAAACCCTGCGGCATCTCCATCGACGCAGCCACCGGCAAGGCCGGGAGGCAAAGACACGGCTGGCGGCCCGCCTAAGGTCTGGAAACCAAGTATTCGTGACCCTCCGGCTAGTTTGACCCAACTCATTGGGCCTAACGTGGTCAATCCTCTGCCAGTGGATCAGAGTCATCAGAAGGCAGAGCCTCTGGTCAAGGCTGCACCTAAATGGGTGAGACGCCTGGGAGATCCACAGCATGCCGAAGGCAGTGCTGCAGGGGGTCAACCCGCAAAGGCGAAGAACCTTGTTGAAGGTGCAACGACGGCCGAGGCAAAAGCAACGCCCGCCGAGGATGTGGCTCCTGCCCGATACGGAGGCGATGACACATCGGACATCCTTGGAGCAACCCCTCCTGACTCAGTCGGATGGGGGCGCTTCATCTGAGGACTCGCCGATGCTAGTCGGAGCCGATGACATAACTAATATCCTCGTGGTCCTAAAACACGTCTCACATATGCAGTTCTCGCGTTCAAGAGCACGCAAGGTATTGGAAAAAGAAAAACAGTTCTTTCACAGGTGGCGTGACCTCAGATCAAGATCGCCAGAGACCGAAGAGCTTATAGGACTCAGAATAGACGCTGTTGCATCTATTGAGGCTGCGAAATACGTCTATATGAGGTATCGGGTGCGGAACAGGCATGAACCAGAGACCTACTCGCTCGCATGGGCGAAAATTGCGGACGCTGTTGTTGGTCAGATCCTCAAAGTGGATCCAAATTTCGCCCGTACTCCTATGGTGCCTGAAAGGAGCAAGAGGTCTGAGCTTCAAGCAACAGGAGAATCTGGTGCGAGTGGAAGTAGACTTCCGACTCCTCCTGCACCTCCGTCCGGCGCAGCCGTGACCGCGAACCTTCCAACCCCTCCGCTTGGCCCAGCCAGAGCGGAGCAAGAACAGCCTGAGGCATATCAAGAACAGTCTTCCCCCACGGTTGACCCGTCGGAGGATGAGACTGCACCTATTGCCAAGGCATCAGCATCAGCAGCCGCTTCGAGCGGACGACAGGAAACATAAATTCCCTCTGCAGGACAGAACCCGGATGCCTCAGGCACTCCGGGGCTCTTGGAAGCAGACGCTGAACCTGAGGATGCTAAAGCTTTTCCGTGCGATGAGGATCCTGAAGCCGTAGATACTATGGGAGACGAAAGTTACCCTTTTGGCCCAGCATCTGAGAACTTATTCCGCAGAGTGAGTCTGCCGCCAGCTCCTGACAGGAGACAGCGCCAGCCCACGCCTATGCATCCCCATGAAGGGGATCAAGAGGTTAATGTTGGGCATGCTGTCTTGTTCAGAGGCAGACGGCTTTATGTTTCAAATGAAGAACGTGGGCGAATCATTCAGATAACACTTGGTCCAATGAGACAGAAAGTCCGCGATGCCCACATGACTGGCCCCGTTCCGCCGCACATTGAAGCCATGCGCAATCAAACAGGTAATGCGCTCCGATATATTCCAGAGTTTGCGAAGACCCGATTTTCGCATTATTGGGCAGCCTCGATCAAGATGACGGCGCGTTTGATCAGGCAAAGGAATTCCTCCGAGCTGAGTTTTATTCCGAAGATGTCCCGGAAGGGTTTACTCCGAAGTCTTTTCGGCGCCTGAAGCCGTTGGTAGTTGGGGTTGATGATAACCATAATCCAGCGGCCTTAGGCAGTATGGAGTTTTGGAGTCCCCAGAGCTGCCGAGTGGACAAGTTTGCTGAGCACATAGGTAGGTGTGCGGTATACCTCGCGAGGCATTGCTCGGACTATGCGAGATCGTCGGGTGGCTGGGTCTACTTCGGGGACCTAGCGCAGAAGATTGCAGAGGACGGATTCACTTACCAGTCATGCGCTCTTGCTGCACACGGCTTAGCCGCGTTGCCATCAGAGACAGTGGAAGTTTTGGGAATACTCCCCAAAGATAGTAACGACATCATTGGAACAAGTGTTCACAACATGTGGACACAGTACAAGGCGTACCCCTCACAGGAAAAAAAAAAGAGATGAGCGATGTTGCCATGCCCGTTTTCTATCGTGCATGCCAGGGACATTCCACTTTTGTTGCTTCCATTGAAAGAATGTACGTCCCATATGACCCTGGCCAAGCCAGGGGTCACGGATCCCTTCTCCATGTCACAGACATGCAGACGTTCTTGGAGTCCACGGATGGGAGAGTACGCTTTCCGAAGAAAGACTCAGGGCTTTGCCTTGAAGCAGACTACGATTTGCTGAGGCTGCTTCCGACTAAGAGGAGCCCAACAATGCCTAATGCAACACATATTCCCCCGTGGCTCAGCCAGCGGAGGTACGGGGGGGTTCCTCTTGCAAGGCATTTTGCGTCCATGGGCCGTGAGGCACAAGAAGGAGACTTGGCCCGCAGAGGACACAGTCCATCTATGGGATAAGCTCCCCAATCACAGAGAATCCTGGGCGCTAATTCTGGTTTTCGCTGGCCGAGTGCTCACTCGTTTCTCGCGCAGGATTTGCCAGGACGGGACCCTCGTGTCTCGAGAAGTGCCGAAGTTCACTGATATCGACAAGGCTGTTACCCTTGTTAGAGTTGGACCTAGCGATGGCTCCGTAGTACATCAGATGTTCTGGTCTGTTGTCTTCAACCGTGAGTGGGCCTCGTACGAAGTGACTTTCGACAACGAATCAATGATCGCTTGGATTCACACAGACGAGACTCTATCGTTGGTTCCGAATCGCAGGCCCCAGTTGTCACCCGAAGCACAAGAACGGGTTCTGTCTGTCCCCTGGGAAGATGACGGAAGGTTTCTGTGCTACCAGTTGCACTGGGTGCGCACGGGCTTCGAACATTGTCCAGTTTGCAGCTGTCGGGTCAAATATAAACACAGAGTCACACACGACTATTTGGCCCAGACGTGGAACAGAAGGATAATTCCGCGATCCCTAGAAGCAAATGGACTTAGATTACATGTGAATGACCCCCATAATCTTCCCAACGCGCGTCCTGAGTGGATCAAAGCGCGTGGGGGAAGACAACAGAGGGCTTCTGCGATTGTGATGAAGAGTATCAGCAGTAATCAACAGCAGGAGCGAAAGTGGGTAGAAGGGGCATTTACGCGTATGGCTGCAACAGGTCAGATCTTTGGGAACAGCCAGCCAGGCAATTTCCCTGCTTGGGTTCCGGCGGACGCCGCGGCTCAGCCGCCGGCGCGCCATGGCCCTTTCTTCCGGTATTTGAAGCCCTTGACCCGAAGGTTCATTGAATGGCTCGCGTTCTCAGCCGCGAGAGCGAGAACGCAGGTTCCTGTGATCCAGGTCTGGTGGCCATTGCTGTGGAAGACAAATCTCGACCAGTATGCGCGCCCAATATCTTGCCCGGCTCTGGCAGCCTTCGACTGGCCAGATTATCAAGACGACGTCTTCGAACCGGTGCTCGGTTGGGAAAGATGGTATAACACGATGACCAGGCAAAACGTCTGCGTTCCGACACTTCAGACAATAGCAAATGCGGTATCCATGGGGGCACCGTGGCTGCCTGTGCCGCAAGAAGACGCCGCGGACGCCGCAGGGCAAAACCCTCGCGGACGCATGCCGGTTGCCTGGGAGAACAGCCTCGAGGCGAGGCCAATTCGCGACTCTCATTCCGTCGCTAGACGAACCAATGAGTGTCGCGATCATCGCCTCATAGCGCCGATGTTGCAACCTGCCACCGGCGAAGCCGCGATGGCAGGCGCGCGCTCACAGGTCAGACCTGACTTCTCAGCACTCAGCGGGCCTAAGGCCACGCTGATAACCGAAGGAACGATCAACTTTAATCAGCCCAACGGCTATGCATATAACCATTGCGAGGGCAGCTCAATAAACATATCTTTACACGGGTTAGAGGCTAGGGCGATCACAGCACAATATGTTGTTGAATACACAGGCGTTCGCTCAAGCTCCGATGATCCCGATAGATTGCGACTGCCAGGGGAAATGGAACGCGAGGTCCACCTATTGTGACGAACAGAGTTGAAGGGAACTGGATTGCCCCTGTACAACAAATGCAACTTGGTCTTCGCATCAAAAGAATAGTTGCTATCGTCCGCGAGACCATGAGCTCCTTCATTTCAGACGGATACTTTGTCGGTTACCCGGGGCGAATAATTCGTGCCGCGAGAGGGAACGCGGATCCTGTTTACCTAAGGCGACGGAGAGATGAATATGCCCTTGACTGTCGCATTCGCGTCGCTGTCCAAACGGACGACCTCATAGAAGAGTGGGCCCGTAATTTAGGTAGCCAGGTACAAACCGACATTCGTCGTGAGGGCGCATTATTACAAGAGGCCGTTTCTTGGCTCCAGAACGAATACATAGATCTTGGTACGGAGCTCCAGGATAAGGACGCAGGCCCATTCCGCACTGCATGCGGAAGATTTGGCATCCCAGTAGCTACAGCTGCTAGGAGTTTGCTGAAGTTCATGCGAGATCGAGAGCAGAACGTTCGTGAGAACAGAAATGCCAATCCGCACCACGGCAGCGAAGCTGATTCCGTGGGGCCAATAAGAGCACAAGATGCGGCGAAAGCCAGGCCGCAGCCGCCACCCCCGCCGCGCAGACCCGACGCCTCAGACGCTCGGGCTGGCGACGAAGTTACCGAATCCCCACGCTCTGTCGCCGGCGCAGCCGTGACGGCAAGAGAAGAATATTCATGGTATTCTGACACATGGGATTGGTCGAGGCCCCCGCGCGCGCGATGGAGCCATGGACGTCGGCCGCGACGCTGTCGGCTACGACCCGCTCCTGTCCTACCCGCACTACGTGAACAATTTGCAGGTCGGGTACTACGTCCACCGGGATCGGATCACGCGGCTGTCCGACGATGTCTGGTGGTCGCAGATTTGGCACACTGTCTTCATTCGAGCATGACTGTCACTTCCCGCCGAAGGGGGGGGCGTCAAAGAACAAGGAGAATAACTATAGAGCAGCATACTACGCTGGTTGTGGCAAAGGACGGTCCTGTTCGCCTCGTGGCGGCGAGGGACAGACTGGAGGCTCGGCGCCATCGAACCCGAGGCCTCCGGCGCCACCGACGGGGGATGACAACCCGTTCAGGGAGCTGGATTGAGTCCCGCCCGCGTGACTTAGTCGCTGCAGGCGTATGCAAGAGAGTTCTCGACCGCGCGACGAAGTCGTGTCGGACGAGTAAAGCGGCTCCGCCGATCGGTCAAGCCGAATCAGCGGAGAGAATTTATTTATATGATGGAGGGAGTCGTCGGGCCTCTTCGGCCCTTAGCCCCCTGGTGGCCACTGTTGAGCGGTAAAAGTTTTTGGGGTTCGCTCCGGTGGTTGTACATATATAGGCCAGGGGCGCTGTGGCCGGATGGGCTCTACGAGGCCCGCCGCGGGGGGAGTAAATAAGCTCTTCTCCGCCTCATATTAATATTGCTTTTCACATCACTTGCACTGCTGCGCACTGTCTGACTATGACTGCGGTGATCTTCCGCAGCTGTATGTTTGCTTACAGGAGATAAAAGGTGCGTGCTGGTCCGCGCGCGCGCGCCGCGGGGTCGTCCCCGCGTCGTAGTCGTGTCGTCGGCCGGCCGGCCACTTCACTTACTATTCCTGACAGAGTAAACTTGCTTACCGGTTACTTGTCTTATCGATGCCTCACCCCGTACCCTCTCTCACTGAGCAGAGTGAACATGAGACCTTAATTCCTTTGTCATCTCACCCCGATTCTCAGAGGAAAGACTCGAAACGCTTCTTTTGTGTTCTAGTTTGTTCCTCTCCTGGGGGCCAGAATTCCGAGGATGTCTCAGGGGAAATGCGTGCTTTCACGTGCCCAGATCTTGAGGATGCCTCCAGCGAGACGCTTCGAGGATGTCTCGAGCGAAACGCTTGTTTTGCAGAACTCGAGCGGCCTGGGCGCCCCAGGATGCCCAGGTGGTTCTGGGAGCCCGAACACAGCGAAATTGACTAAGGAACGTGGCCCTGGCACACTCGCGCGGCGCGCCACCTGGCACGTCCCGTGGCACGTCCATTGGCACGTTCCGTAGCGCGTCCCCTTTGGCACGTCCCGCGGTGCGTCCCCATGGCAAGTCCCCTGGCGTGTCCCTCGGGACGTTCCGCGGCGCGTCCTCGTGGCATGTCCCCCTGTCAATGAGATCTGGGGCAGCTACTATGTGCTCGAGCAGCTCGAGCTTAAGATCCCGATCAGTTCGATCAGGATTCGGATGCAAAGGAGGACTCGATCCACAACGCTATACAGCACAATCGTGGCCTGGCACATAGCAATTCAACAGGGCGCAGCACAGCACAGCATTCGGCACGGTACATCCAGATCGAAACACTCAGCATTGTAACTTGGCGCATTCCGTGACGCGTCCCGTGGCGAGTCCCCCTGGCACGTCGCGCGGCGCGTCCCCTGGCACGTTCCGTAGCGCGTCTCCTTGGCACGTCCCGCGGTGCGTCCCCATGGCAGGTCCCCTGACACGTCGCCTGGCGCGTCCCTTGGGACGTTCCGCGGTGCGTCCTCCTGGCATGTCCCCCTGTCAATGAGCTCTGGGGCAGCTACTATATGCTCAGGCAGCTCGAGCTTCAGATCCAGATCAGTTCGGTCAGGACTCGGATGCAAATGAGGACTTGATCCGCAACGCTATACATAATCGCGGCACGGCACATCGCAATTCAGCACGGCGCAGCACAGCACAGCCTTCGGCACGGTACATCAAGATCGTCACACTCAGCATTGCATGTGCCCGTCGCCCAATCAGGCGTCTTAAAAAAACGTTGCCATGTTTTACATTTCTATATTCCACACTTCTATCTTCCTTTCTGGGTTCGTGGATCGATCATGTTAGTCTGGAAGAGGGTAAGGGTGTCTGGGCCCTTTGCTTGCTTGCTGTTTTGGCGGCCTTGGCTTTGCTGCATCTCCGGGTTTTTGGGGGGGCCACCTTGGGGGGCGCCTTGGGGCTCCCCCGATCTCCCCCGAGGCTCCAACAGGGCTTCTGGCGGCTGCGGGGAGCAATTCCTGAAGGGACTATTTGCCGCCGACTCCAGGGCCCCAGGCATCGAGAAGTCCCGGGAGGCATTGCGGAGTCTGGGCAGGCCTCGGCGAGTTCTGCGTATGTAGTTTCGGGAGGCATTAAGCGGCCAGCGGAGTCTTGGGGGACTCGTACGAGTCTGTGAGAGGCCCTGGGAAGCCGTCGCGTACTGGACGACTCCAGGGAGCCATGAGGGAGCTTGCTATCCTGATGCCATATGTTGGATACATTGGGACAGCTTCGGGGCCTTCTCGGGCAATTTCGGGGCCTCTCGGAGGCATCTTGGGACCCGTGAGGCTGGGGTCCTCGTGGGGCCCTTGCGGCGGGGGCGTTCCGAAGCAGAAATTGCACCAAAGCAGAAATTGAACGGAATACTCGTCAGTGGCGTTCGGGGCAGTGCTCCGCGTGAGGGCCCAGTGGCCGGGGCGCGCCAAAGGAGAATTTGAAAGCACACTTCGTCATTGTCGTTCGGGGTCGTGCTTTGTGCGGGGTCCACGCGGTGGGGCGCGCCGAGGCATAAACTGAACACGTTACTAATTATTGTCGCTCGGGGCCGTGCTGCGTGCGGGCCCCCGGTGGGCGGGGCGCACCGAAGCAGAAATGGAACGCATGATGCTGCATTGTTGTCCGAGATGGAGCTTTGCGCGGGGGCCTGGCGGCGGGGGCGTACCGAAAGAGAAATGAAGCACATGATTCATCATGATTCATCACGTTCGCTCGGAGTTTTAGTCCGTCTGCTGTCCGTCAAGGGGTTTGGTAGTACGTTGTTGTTTGCTTGCTTTGAATTTAATGTTGCTTGTTTGCTTTTTTCCGCCCCTTCTTGAGGGGTCGGATTTTGCATTGGGTTTGCTTATTGGTTTCCTGAAGAGTCTTTATGTATAGAGTCGCCGTTGGCATCATTTCTGGATCGGCTTTCTGTCCCCGTTGTTTTGAATGGCGCTGTCGCCCAAATCGCGGCCCACATTTCTACATCCGAGCCATTCCTCGTCATTCAGGCCCCCCTCCTTTCTCCTCCGCTTCCCCCTGGTCATGCTGCTCCTCCCGCTCATCCTGCTCCTGCTGCTGCTGCTGTTCCTCCCGCTCTTCCTCCTCCTCCTCCTCTTCCTTCTCCTCCTCCTCTTTCTCCAAGGCATGTGGGTCTGGAGCACCTGCGCAGATGCGATGGGCGACAGGCGCCATCAGGCGCCAGCTCCCACGCATTTCCATCTCATGCGTCCTTTCCGAGACATCCCCTCTTCATCCGACACCCATGAAGACGGTTTTGAGATGTTTCTGTACGGTTTGCTGGCTCCTGCTTGATGGCCGAACGCCGTCTTCGCGTGCTCCAGCGGTGAACGATTCACATCTATTGCGCAGGCATGCAGGGTATACGATTTTGTTTGAATGGCATTAGTGCGGAGGGATATGGCCGTGACAAGGCCTGAGAGGCCCGGTGCAGACGGACTGGCGATCACAACGGGTGCATCGAGAGTGGCTGGGCGATGGGTCCCTTCACCAACAAGAGCACGGGCTGCAGCTTCACCCTTGGCGCCAAGATTCGGAGATTTTCGATAATGCGCACTTGGACGCCGTCGGCAGACCGTGGGTCAGCCCTTCGCGCACGTTGCGCTATCTACGACATCGGGATCTGCGCTCTCTACTACTCACCGCCGCTGACGAAGGGGAGCAGCGACGTGTATGTATCGCCGCACTTGTGACGCTTTGGCGACATGGTTCCGCACGTTGCCCGACCTCTGCACGAATCGCGTGCTACCCATCTTTCGCGTAGACTTCAGCTCGGCGGCGACGCCAACAACTGGAGGCTGGTCGACTGGGAGGTCTGCGGCCCAGCGGCCCAGGACAAGCAGTGCTACGCGGCAGATTGTATGGAAGAGCTCGGCATGGCTGCGGTCAGCACTTTCATCGGCGACGGGCTTACTTTCTACGGTATTAAGAACGCTTCGCATGTAGATTTCATCTTCATGTCTAAGACACTCGTGGGGGACATCGCCTCAGCTGGGCCCTTGAGAGGGCTTGGGCGCGATTTACAAGTCATTGCTACACGTGAATTACGCGATCACTTACTTATGCATGTTTGCCTTCACTGCTCGATCTCGCACACGACGGACTCCCACGTTCATTGCGACACGATTGGGAACCAGCGCTTGGGCTACGTACCGAGGCAGGTCCACTGGAGCAGAGAGGCTCTCATGCAATCTCTTCGCAGTGAGCAGGGGCGCGCTGGGTCCTTGCTTGAGCTGAAACAGTACACGAGCAATCGTGCCGCTGAGTGGGAGACTATACAATGAGAGGAGCGGGCACCAAATGCTGAATGGGGTTTCATTATGGATGCGCTACTTACCATCGGAAACAATCACTTTGCTCGAGCGCCTGAATATCGCCCTGGCGACCCCATACTATCTGCCACGATACAACCGCTATTCGACCAACACCGCGCTCTACGATGCTAATTATGCGAATTCCCGCGCCACGATTGCGAAGTTCATCAGTATGGTATTTTTTTGCGCGCCCCGTCCACTTGGCCACTCGGAACGATTCGGGATACAATGGCACATTCGATGTCATACCAAATGCCTGAGGTCGGCCAGGCGACAGCATTGGAAGCTGTGGAGGATCGGCACGGTAGATGGACCCAACGAGGCACGGCGACACGGACGACGTGCAGAGGTTGCGAGTTTATCACGTCCGTTCGCTGGCACGGGAGTTGGACTTCGCACGCGCGACTATCGTCGCGCCCCCGTGGCTTTGCCGACTGAAGAAGAACTTGCTGAGCGCTGGGCCTTTTCCTCTGGACGTGGCGGCATGGCTGCTGCCGACGTCGGCTGGGCCGCGACCGCCGAGGACTACGTCTACAACGTCATCATGGGGCAAGAGGTGCAGCACTTCCTTGCACCTTGGACCCAGGAGGGTCTGGCTTGGGCCAGGCATCGCGTACAGGAGCTACGCGCTCGGATACGACGAGCACCTGAGCGACGAGCTTGCCCGCCAGGATCGGCGCCGTTGGAGATGCGGTGGGTGGTATTGCACCCCTACAGGTGAGTGCCCCGCAGATATTTCGGCGTCGGCTCCGAGGCCCCCGCGGGTGAATTGGCATTGCGTCGGGAGTTCCTCGTGATATTTATGCATCGGCTAAGACGCTCAGGACAGGTGCCATAGGTCTGGCATGCGAGCCAAGGCGTTGCGCTCAGCTGGAAGCGCGCGATTCATCTTCTCGACCCGTTTGGCAAGGGGTTCGTGGCGACTGCGATTGACGCAGTCGAGCAGCACTCGGAGCCTATGTTCGCGCGCGGATGCGTTCCACGCCGACGAAGGGAAACGGCAGCTCGTGGGCAACAGCCCTCCTGCATGTGGGGGTTGCGCAGCCTCGGGGTCCACCGTGAAGGGCGGCCACGTGGCATTCGGAAGTCAGCGATTCCGATTTGCTGCGGTCGTGTTCGGTCTGGCGACCTGCGCGCGCGCCCCAGCGCGGGCGCGCCGATCGGTGACCCGTGGGCGGCCATGGCAGGAGTGCGCGTGGAGTTCGGGCCCCCGTCGGCTTCTTGGCGCCATCTCCACGGAGACGAGGCGTGCTCGAATTGGCAGGTCATTCGTACGTGGACGACGCAATTCGTAAGATGTTTGCGCCGGGAGAAGTAACGTCTTCGGAGCCGCCCAGGTGGTCGCGGACGTGCGACCTGCTGCTATCTGCGGAGCTACGCCAGCACGGCTACGCCCTGAATCCGGCGAAGAACGTCAACCTGCTGTCGTCCGCGGGCAACGGTTTGCATGCCCGACGCCGGGATGATATTACACAGCATGTTTTGATTGCTGGTGCCCCTGCTGATGCCGCGCGCCATCTCGTGGGCCGAGTTATTAGCATGGTCGTTTCGGGCGGAGTTGGCCTCCTGGGTGGCCGCAATTTCATTTCAAAGTATTCTATGGTACGCATTAGTATTCCAGGCATATCGCTTACACCGCGAAGAGAGCTGCGTTCTTTGCAAGGGTTGTGGGTCCTGCTTGCCACGCTTGTTAGGCGCCTCTCCCGACCCCAGACCAGATGGATCAGCTCGCAGCAGGGGGGGTCTTCTTCGGTCGCAAGGCCATGAGGGGTGCTGCCACATCTTGGGATGTGGCTCATGCGCGTTCGATTTCTTCGGAGGAAGTCTTGATGCGCTGGAGAATCCCCCTCGCTGGGTTGCGAGTCGCGCCAGCGCCAGAAGTGGTCAACTAGGAGACATGAAGATCGAGCTTCAGCGCGGGCGCCGCGCTTTGAGCACCGAGAGCCCCGGGCTGCGAACCCTCGGGCATTGAGCGCGTCAGAGACTTCGAAGCGCTTCGGATACTTCGGATGACATCGGGGCCTCCGTGGACTCCTTGACTGAGGCCCCGCTGGCGTTTCTCGGGAAGGGGGAGTTGCGGGGCTGGTTCATCGAGCTAGATCATGCGGCGGTCAGGGCCGCGCGGCTGTCTGCATGCGTTCCCCCGTCTGGCCGCCCCCCAATCGTGCCCCCGCCGTGCCGCCAGAGGCGCCTGCTGGGCACGTTGAAGGTTCCAAGTGTACGCCAGACGGTTGTAACGCATGGTTTCTCACCAAATTGCAATGGCTCATGCATCTTCGCGCGGGGCATGGCTTCGAGATCTTGTTGGCCGAAGCTGCGCGTGGGGCTTCGTGCTTCGCGTGCGGCAGCAGATTTCTGAGCCGCAGCTCCGATTGCAAACCGCGCCCTGGATTCGTTCGCTTCGGGCTCTTGCCAGTTTCAGCTAAGTGCCACCCTAGAGCACGATATTCCCGAGGCACCCTTCGACGTCGCCCATGCGAGGCTTAAACCTTGACGGGGGCTGAACTCCACATCCGCACGCGCTCGCACTTTGACTGTCTCCCCCTTGCGCCGCGCGATGGAGGTGCCAGCCCGGCCCGTCCGGGAGCGCAGAGGCGCAGAGGGCGGCGGTGGGCAGAGGGCCAATCGAGCCAAGCTTCTGACGGCGTTGGGCCAGGATGCGAAGGGCAAACAGAAGGGGGGCAAGGGCGGGGCGCTGGCTTCTCTGTTGGTGGTGCCCACCAAACTCTCTCTCGCCAACGCGCGCGAGCTGGCCGAGATGACTGGCGCCTGCTTCGCGCGCTACATGGCGGGCGCCGCCGCGGCGCTCGCAGCAGGTGATCGGGGCGCCAACGGCGCTGGAGGTGCTCGCCGCTCACTGCCGCCATTCCAGGATCAAGGCGCGTTGGTTCGACGAGAAGAAGCAGCAGCATGCCCACGAGTGGGAAGGTTCCAGCACGACGCTGATGGAGGCGATCCAGGCCACCATCTTGGCGGCCGCCACCAGGGATAAGGACCAGAACGTCTACTACCTCCCAGGTTCCCCACCGAGGGGCGAGTTCGAGAGGGAAGCGGCCACGCTTCTGCTGGAGCTGGGCCTCAAGGACAAATCCAGGGAGGAAGGCGATGAGCAGCAGGAGGGCGACATCTGAGCAGGACTGCGAGGTCCTCGATTCGGGCGCGTCGCACGGCGATTAATGGCTCCCAGAGAGCCGCCAAATTGTTCCTCCGGGGCCGCCTCCAGGAATAACCATTCCTCGCCATCCAGGCTCGGGCCCCCGACCCGGTCCTCGGGTACTCCTTGGGGGCCCTGGAGGTAGGAGTTGTTCTGCAAGCCCCTTAATTGGCGCTGCGTTGGGGTGGGGTTTTGTCTACGCTCGCCTCTGGCTTTGTTCAGCGAGGGAGTGCATAGACAAGCCCCCGAGATGCCCCCCAATGTGGGTCTCGTTTTTGCCAGTGGTATCCCCCTGCAGGGCCTCAGATACTGTCGGCCCCCTTGAGTGGTTCTCGAACGCCTGATCAGTTTTTTGGTTTTCCTCGGGGCCCTCAGGGTGCGCTCTTCCAAGGCCCTGGCGCTTCATCGGAACATCGGTATTGTTTTGCTCTGCTTCTTCTTCTTCTCCTCCTCCTCCTTTTCTCCTCCTCCTCTTTTTCTTCCTCTGCCTCCTCCTCGTACTCTTATCCTTATTTCTTATTCGAATATACTCCTACTCCCCCCTCTCCCCGGCCGATAGTCGCCCCATTCGGGACGTCCCATCGTAACCTTCAAAACATAATACAACATCAACATGTTTCGTCAGTTTGCCTCTCAACATGGACGTCCTGTCGTCCACGTCGGTAATCCCTGGGAAAAAAAGGAAACCAAGTGCACACGCGCACGTTCATGCCCAAATCCTACCAACACACACTGTGCTTGCAAGCGTTTCATCATAATTACCCCAGTGCGACCCGACCTAGAAGTTGGAGCCAGGAAAGCAGCATTATTTGCTATGCTATGCTATGATATGCCACGTTATGCTGCGCTATGCTATGCTATGCCATGCTATGCTGCGCTATGCTATGCTATGCTACGCGGTGCTGTGCTGTGCTGTGCTGCGCTATGCTATGATATGCTATGCTATGATGCGCTATGCTATACTATGCCGGGCGTTGCTATGATATGTTGTGTTGTGCTGTGCTGTGCTACGCTCTGCTGTGCTGTGCTCTGCTATGCTAAAGGTCGGCGAAGCTAAGATGAAGATAAGCTGAGCTAAGATAAACCTGATCTAAGATGAAGCTAAGCTAAGCTAAGCTAAGATGAAATAAGCTAAGCTAAGGTGAGATACGCAACGCTAAACTAAGGGAGCGTCACTGGGGGAATCGCGGGGCGGATCCTGGGGGAACCGCCCGGGGCGCTTCACACTGCCCAGCCCCTTTAAGCTAACACAGTAAGAGCCCTTCTAGGCAGAGCCTAGGTAGGGAATTACGTCACCGAGGAACCCCACATACCTATTTGATTTCCCATGTGTACCATCGGTGCTTCTGCTGCTGCTCCTCCTTCTCCTCCTCGGTGTCCTCCTCCTGCTGCTTCTTTTGCTGCTGCTGCTTCTGCTGCTGCTGCGTCTGCTGCTGCTGCTGCTGCTGCTGCTGCTGCTGCTGCTGCCGCTCCTCCTCCTCCTCCTCCTCCTCCTCCTCCTCCTCCTCCTCCTCCTCCTCCTCCTCTACCTCCTCCTCCTACCTCCTAGCGCACCCCCTGTGGCGTCGAGGACATGCCACGCCTGCC
The DNA here is from genome assembly GCA_963575745.1 of Prorocentrum cordatum. Lineage (NCBI taxonomy): Eukaryota > Dinophyceae > Prorocentrales > Prorocentraceae > Prorocentrum > Prorocentrum cordatum. The sequence goes on from CAUYUJ010014666.1 coordinate 125,218, forward strand.
ACGCCCTGGGAGCCTGCAACGCATACGGCCCCCACCCCCAGCGCACCCCCTGCGGCGTCGAGGAAATGCCACGCCTGCCACGCCCTGGGAGCCTGCAGCGCATAGGGCCCCCACCCCCAGCGCACCCCCTCTGGTTTCGAGGACATGCCACGCCTGCCACGCTTTGCGAGCCCGAAACGCATTGGGCCCCCATCCCCAGCGCACTTCCTCTGGTGTCGAGGAAGTGCCACGCCTGCCACGCTTTGCGAGCCCGAAACGCATATGACCCCACCCCCAGCGCACCCCCTCTGGTGTCGAGGAAGTGCAACGCCTGTCACGCTTTGCGAGCCCGAAACGCATAGGGCCCCCACCCCCAGCGCACCCCATCTGGTGTCGAGGAAGTGCCACGCCTGCCACGCATTGCGAGCCCGAAACGGATAGGGCCCCCACCCCAGCGCACCCCCTCTGGTGTCGAGGAAGTGCCACGCTTGCTATGCCTGGACGACCGTCGTGCATAGCGGCCATATCGGGACGTGTCTCATGTGGGTGTCCATTATGTGGAGCACACGTGGATGTGTGATGCAGTGAACACGCCAGGCGCGCACTAGCGTTGTATGGTGTGTGTGTGTGTGTTGTGTGCGAATGTGTGCATGCGTGCGGCTGTATGCAGACGCGTGTGTCATGTACTTGCCGTGCATGTGTTGAGCGCGGGTGAGGAGAGGAAGAAGAGGGAGGAGGGGAGGTGAGGAGACGCGGGTGCGCCGCGGCAGGGAAAAACACCAGAACCCCACGAAACATGTGGGGAAAACATAAAACGCCCAATTGTTGTCATCACAAGTCTTCAGAATTCCTGCCCGCGCGCACTTGCTGGCATCATAGGACAACCACACGAGTTCACGATTTGGTGAAAAAACAGCGATCTCATCACGCCGCGTGGTGCACTCGCGATGCTTTGTCATGCACCCAGGGCGCGAATCTTGTGCAAACAATACCACGCGAGCGACATAGGCGCGCGTCGCCGCGAGCGCATGTCCAAATCCTTTCAGAGTCGTCGCCATCATCGGCACCGTAGCTGGTCTTGCTGTCGTTGTCGCTATCATCGCGGGCCACCGCCCTCCTCACCATGTCGCCACCGTGGTCGACGTCACCATGCCATCGCGCTGGCGCGGCCTTTGAGACGCGCTGGGCCAGTTCCCATCGGCCACAGCAATCGTGGTCGCAAGAATTCGGCCATACCAGTCAGCCGATTTGCGCGCGCGATGCGCTTTGCCAGCCAAGTTTCATGGGGCTTCCTGGGGGTTCCTGGACCTCCTGGGGCTTCCTCGGGGGGCTCCTGGCGTCTCCTGGGCCTTCCTGGGGCCTCCTGGGGGGGGATTCGTTGGGGCCGTCAGGGGCCTCCTGGGGCCTCCTGTGGTTCCTTGGGGTGTCCTGAAACATCCTGGGGCTTCCTGGGGCCCTCTTGAAGTTTCCTGGGTCCTCTGGGGGCATCGTCGACTCGTGCTGAAATGCTCGGGCCGCCTTTGAGACGAGCTGGGGAGCTCCAATCGGTAACCGCTGTCGCGGCCGCATGATCTGTGCCAAACCAGCTCGCCGATGTGATCTCGGCTCCCCGTTGTGCCCGCACTGTTTCTTATGTCGTGGGAGGGCGGGTGGGAATGGGCATGCCATGCATGTCTCGCTCGAGCTGACTAACTTGATTCCTCCTCCTCCTCTTACTCCTACTCCTACTCCCACTTATACTCCTCCTCCTCCCCCCGCCTCCTCTTCCTCCTCATCCTCTTCTTCTTCCTCCTCTTCCTCCTCCTCCTCCTCCTCCTCCTCCTCCTCATCATCATCATCATCCTCATCCTCATCCTCATCCTCGTCCTCGTCCTATTCCTCCTCCTCCTCCTCCTTCTCCTCCTCCTCCTCTTCTTCCTCCTCCTCCTCATTCTCGTCCTCCTCCCCCTTGTTTGTCCTCCTCAGCTTTCCTCTGGTCCTGCTGCTCCTCCCGCTCATCGTGTTCCTGCTCCTGCTGTTCCTCCTCCACCTCGTCCTCCTCTTCCACCTCCTCTTGCTCCTCCTCTTCCTCCTCCTCCTTTTCCTCCTTCTCCTCCTCTTCCTCCTCCTCTTTTTTTTCCTTGCTTCCTTACTTCCTTCCTTCAGCTTGCCCTCCTCCCCCTCGTCCTTCCTCCTCGCCCCCCTCGACTTCGAGCACGCGTTCCTTCGCCTTCCGCCTCCCCTTCGCGAGCACACCCACCAGCTTGTCGAAGCGCGCCTTGACATCTCCGTCGAGCTCCTGGTCCTTGCTGACACTGCGGATCC